>OY728131.1:490081118-490504811 GCA_963277665.1 Viscum album | reverse complement strand
GTGATAATCACGCGTCTTCAAAGATTTTAGCTTTAACTCTCTTCTATTGACTCGTTTAGATATGTTGCTTGAGTAGCCATCAGGAACTTTAATAGTCTCTAGTACTTCTAGAAATTGATTTTTTTCTATAGGATTCATCACATAAGAAGCACATGGAACTTGCCATTTATTTTCATTGATACGCATAGGATACAATTCTGGTCTGATTCCCCTATCCACCAAGTCACGCTGAGACTGTAAATCATCTTTTGTATTTACCTTAACACTTAGAAGAATCAAAAGAAACATTTCACATATATTTTTTTCAATGTGCATTACGTCTAAGAAATTACATAATAAATTGGTTGACCAATAAGGAAAATCAAAGAAGATACTTCTCTTCTTCCAATTATAATAGGTTTCAGTGGAAACATTCTTTCTCTTTCCAGATTTAATTTGACCCTTCCTGAATGAAAAACTGAAATCTTTCAACTTATTAAGCACATCAGTTCCAGACATACGCTGAGGTGGATCATCAGTCTCCATGGTATTGTCAAATATTTGATGATTATTTCAATATGGATGGTCCATTGGAAGGAATCATCGATGTCCCATAAAACTGAAACTAAAATGTTGTTTCAGTCTTATGGATCGTGTATTCTTCATACAAACAGGACATGATAGTTTTCTCTTTGTGATGCATCCATACATTATTGCATAAGCAGGAAAATCATTGATCTTCCACATAAGCACAGTACGCATCTGAAATATGTCTTTCAAACATCCATCGTATGTGCGCACACCCACATCCAAAATAAGTTTCAACTCTTTTATTAAAGGTTTCATGTATACGTCAATATCATTGTTGGGATCAGAAGGGCCAGATATGAGTATACTCATGAAAGTGAAAGGTTTTTTCCCACACAACCGTGGGGGAGATTATAAATGTGTATAAAAATCATCCCTATGTTGTGCGACATAAGCATCTGCCCAAATGGATTAAAACCATCACATGAAAGACCCAACCTCACATTACACACGTCAGCTGCAAAATCAAGATATCGAGCATCAAATCTCTGCCATGAAAATCCATCAGCAGGGTGAACCAACTCATCATTAGTCTTATTTCTCTCAGTATCATGTCATCACATTTTTATTGATATTTCATCAGACATAAAAATATTCTGGATTCTGGGGATCAATGTAAAGTACCAAATAACTTTCTGTGGCACACGGGATGGTGTTCCATCATCTTTTGTCTTCCAGTGGGATGTGCCACATTTTATATAATCATTTAGTTCAGTAGTTTCCTCCCAGAATAAACTAAAATCTTTCGGCCAAGCATGAATTTTGTTTCTTGAAAATCCAAGTTCCTCAACTAACTTCCATGCCATATAGTGGTTTGAGGGAATATCTGCATCATCTGGAAGTAAGTCCTTCAAGAAGTTAAGAATGTAATCGATGGCAGTATTATAAATATCATACAAAGTTTTCCCATGAAACAATCCGATTAAAAATTCCATCTTTTTTCATTTTACCACATTGTCGATATACTAGAGTGGTGGCATCATCATTCAATTTTTTCACCTTAACAACATCATCATTTTCATTATACGCATCATGTATGCGCATATCAAAATCTTCTTAGATCGGAATCCTTTCTTTTTCATGATGATGAATAAACGGAAACCGGTCATATAACAAATTCTTCAATCCAGTCCTCTCATTTGGATCATCAGCAATTTGAGGTTTCATTTTCTCCCCATTGTGATACCACACAAAGTAGTTTTCTTGAAAACCATATTTGGTTATGTGGTAGCTGACTTCTTCATGGCTCAACCAAGGTCTTACAACACAATTGTAACAGGGTCAGTGTATGTGACCACTATCTGAAGCATTATGAAATGAAAAATATAAAAATCTCTCCAAATTGTTTTGAGAATCGCTTGAGATCCGATTGGTTTCATACATCCAATTTCTATCCATTCTATAAAAAAATTGTTATAAGTAATTTCATCAAAATAAATTCAATAAGATTTAAGTTTCATTGAAAATATATTTAAGTAAATGAGAATTGTTCACTTTATATGAAACCATTACTGACACACTACTCTATATGATAATAATAATATAAAAAAAATACTATATTTATAACAAAATATCTTTGGGTTGGGGGATGTTCACAGGGTTAAAAGGGCTATCCAGGGGGTAGGGGGTGTCCAGGGGGGTGGGCAGGCTGTCCACGGGGGTGGGGGGCTGTACAGGGGGTACAGGGTGTCCAGGGGGTACGAGGTGTCCGGGGGGATGGGGGTGTCCGGGGGGTGGTGGGGTGTCCGGGGGTCGGGGGGTGTCCCGAGGGTGGGTGGGCTGTCCATGGGGTTGGGGGATGTCCAGGGGGTAGGGGTGTTCAGGGGGTGGGTGGGCTGTCCACAGGGGTGATGGTGCTATCCAGGGGGGTACGAGGTGTCCAGGGGGGCTGTCCACAGGGGTGACGAGGCTGTCCAGGGGGTTTGGGGTGTTTAGGGGGAGGGTTGTCCACAGGTTTGGGGGCTGTAAAGGGGGTAGGGGGTTTCCAAGGGGTGGGAGGCCTATCCACGGGGTGGTGGGGCTGTCCAGGGGGTGCGGCGTGTCCATGGGGTGGGTGGGCTGTCCACAAGGATGGTAGTGCTGTCCATGGGGTAGGGGGTGTGTAGGGGGGTGGGAAGGATTTCCACTGGGGTGGGGGGTTGTCTAAGGGGGTGGGGGTCCAGGTGGTGGGGGCTGTCTAGGGGGTTGGAGGGCTGTCCAAGGGTGTCGGGGGTGTCTAGGGGGTGGGGGTGTCCGAGGGGTGGGGGGGGGTGTCCGGGGGGTGGGGTGTCCAGGGGTGTCCAGGGGGGATGGGCGGGCTGTTAACGGGGGTGGGGGTTGTCCAGGGGTACGGTCTTTCCACAGGGGTGGGGGGATGTCCACGAGGGTTTGACTAAGAGCTATGAGATTTAATTGGGTTTTCATTCATTTATGAAAAACAAACGATGGGTGTTGAGGATTAGAGCAGTATTTTTTAGTGAAAATCCAAATTGGTAGGATTTGTGACTTGATAACATGATGGTATCAAGTTTTCGATTGAATAATGTTTGGGCATTGGATTCTAGTGGAAGGAATACGGGTTAGTGAATATCTATAGGTAGTTATTAAGAATGATATGATGTATGGTAATGAGTTTGTAAGGATTTTCATCATCATGGCATGATGATTAAGGTTGTTTTCCTATATGAAGTTGTATGGATTCCTCGATATTTTTTTCATAGTAACATGAATTAAATTTAGGATGTCATTAGAAGGTGAAGTCTAGATAGAATCACTATTCATTTAATACATGGAGAGGTAGGATTATGAATATGGTAGTAGGTCCCTGGTCTAGGTGGATATATATAGAGATTTTCCTCCCCAGGTCTATGTACGAAAGGATTCTAAAAGGATCCCACCACCTTCCAAGGATATATTCTTTCTAAAAAAATGTGTTTTCGGAGAAAGAAGTCATCCTATATAGTTGATTTCACTTTTAGATCATGTGATGCCTTACTCATCAAGATGACTATACAGGAACCAAAACCAAAGAGGCCTCAGACATATCCAAATCTCTAGAAGTGATGACTTCCCATTTCTTATTGGTAAACTATAGAAGTGATGAATTCCCACCTGCACAACCCCCCTCCCCCCTACACACCCCCCTCCCCACCTACACACTGCACATCCCCCCACCCGCACACCGCACACCGCCCACCTACACACCCCCTCCCATCCACCCACTGCACAACCCCCCCCCCCCCCACCTGCACCCCCCCCCACACTTGTCCAGTCCCCCCTCCCCCACCCCCACCCCCACTTGTACACCCAACCCCCCCAACAGACTCCAACCTGCCCACCCCCCATCTTGCACACTCCCCTCCCCCACCCACTTTCCCAACCCCCCCACCTACAACCCCACTTGCACAACCCTCCCCCCACTTGCACACTCCCCTCCCCCACCCCCCAACCCCCACCTGTACACCCCCCCCCCCACCTCACTCCCAACAAGCTCCCCCAGTACACACCCCCACATACACATCCCCCTTCACCCACTTCACACCCCCCTTCACCCACTGCACATCCCCCCACCTACACCCCCCCACCCACTGCACCCCCACCACCTGCACCCCCCCCCCCACTTACAAAACCCCCCTCCCCCACCCCCATCAGCATAGCCCACCCCCACCCCCACCTGTCCAGCCCCCCCCCTCCCACCTTGCCCTAGAAGACTCCCCCTGCACAGCCCCCTCCCCCTGACACCCCCACCATGCACAGACCACCCCCCACCTGCACAGCCCCCCCATCCCTACCTCAAATCCACCTGCACCACTACTCTAACCGGCCCCAATCCCTTTGTACGGTTCACTTAATCTACAAATTAATGGCTATAAATACTTCAAATAAAGTTGACTCACAAAATCTGACTCACAAAATCATGACACTATGTAGAACAAAAACTTAAAACAAATCAAATTTTAATTATTTGGTATACCATACCGCATGCACCTCAGTTTAGGAAAAATGAAAACATAAAACAAAACAATAGATGGGAAACATTGAATATAAGGTATAACTTACAGATTTGAAGTGCAGAACAAAAAAAATTTGATTGAAGGGTGGAATAATTTTCCAAGCGAGAGAGATCTGTGTCTCAGCTTTAGGTCTGCAATCGGGCGGATGGGGTATTGGGGTTGCTGACAATTTTAGGGGAAAACTTTCCCAATATTTTTTTAAAACCATTGGGAAAGGTAAGCTTTACCAACAGTTTAAAAAAATATTGGAAAAGGCTTCCTAAAACTCACATTTACCAACGGTTATATAAAACTGTTAGGTAAAGTCTCACATATGCCAATGGTTTTATAAAACCGTTGGTTAAAACTCATCTAAAACTCTCTATTCCAAAGGTTTAGTGAAACTATTGGGTAAAGACCCCTCAAATTCCCTACTAAAATGGTTTATGAAAACCATTGAGAACAATCCATTGGTATATCCTCCATTTCCAATAGTGGAACAATTAGTAATAATTAGGAACAATTAGTAAGAATTAGTAACAATTAGTAACAATTAGTTACAATTAGTAAGAAATACGAACAATTAGTAATAAATAGGAACAATTAATAATAAATAGGAACAATTAGTAAGAAAATAAATTGTAATAAATTTTAATAAATTGTAATAACTTTTAATAACTTTTAATAACTTGGAAAAATTTCTAGTGGATTTACGGCACTCCTTTTGCTCGATGACTCTTCTCCTTTCAACTTTCACTAACTCAAAACATTATGAAAAGTATGATTCTACGTATGCATATCCAATCTCGTATGCATGAGTTTGAATATGCATTTGTAGGACCACATTTTTCATAATGTGTTCAGGCGGTGACAGTTGCAAGAAGATGATTCCTCGAAAAAAATGGGGATCTTTTGTCCCACATCTCATTTACTTTCAACTTTCTCACACTGAAATCACAATGAATAATCTTCTCGGAGGTACGCATATTCATTCTCGTATGCACGAGAATGATTATGCGTACCTCCGAGCAGATTCTTCATTGTGATTTCCGTGTGAGAAAGTATCAAGTAAATGGGTCATCGGACAAAAGAGTAGTCGTCAATCCATTGGAAATTGTGTCACCCATAAGTAATGGTAATTATTAACAAGTAGTTGTAATTATTTATCTTTTTTTTAGATAGTGTTTTTATAATTTCAAATTATTCAAAAAAAGTAATGATTTTATATTTTGTAGAAAAATATGGAACAAGGAAGTCGACAACAGTCATTATTAGATGATCACGCTTGTATAAATCAGCGTATAAATCCAAATGTTTTTGGTTTAAATCCTATATATATTGAGGGTGTTGAATATTTCTTATCATTTGCATCATCAAAACCAGGATATGTTTTAGAAGGAACAATAAAGTGTCCTTGTAAAAAACATACTCTGAGAATTTTTGACACATTTGACAAGGTTGGGGGACATCTCTTGCAGTTAGTTTTTCAACCAGATTATGTTTTTTGGTATCAACAGGGTGAACGAAGTTCCAGAGAAGATATTAATAACTTGATTTCGGATCCATCATGGTTTCAAAATTTAGTACATGATGTTTTAGGTCCATTTGTTCAACAAACTGAAACTCAAGATGATATTGATTTAACTCCTGAGTTGGCACCATCTGAATTTTATAAGTTTTTGAGGTTTGTTGAGGATGCATTATATCATGGTTTCAAGATCAGAAAATTAGAAGTGGTTGTAAAATTTATGGCTATTAAATCAGATAATGAAATGTCAAACAACTGTTTTGATCTGATATTTTCTTTGGTTAAAACACCGTCACCTGAAGGAAATGTGTTGCCTGCAAATTACTATGAGAACAAGAGGCTGGTTCGTAATATGGGCCTTATTTATTGAAAGATTCATGCATGTCCAAATGATTGCATCTTATATTCTGGTGAAAATGATTCATTGGATAGTTGTACCACTTGTGGAAAATTGAGGTATAAAGAATCTCAACCAGGGAAGTCTGGATCGATTCCAGTAAAATAGTTGAGATATTTCCCCATTACACCTAGGATACAACGTTTATTTATGTCTCAGAACACAGTGTCAATGATGTCATGGCCCAAAACCAATATGTCAACTAATAAAAGCTTGAATCATCCATCTGATGGTGATTCATGGAAACATTTTGACCGTCTGCATCTATCTTTTTCTTTAGAAGCCCGAAACATGCGATTGGGTCTTTCTACTGATGGTTTCTGTCCGTTTGGTTCTTATGGTAGTCAATATTCATGTTGTCATATCTTTATAATTCCATACAATTTACCTCCATGGATGTTGATGAAGGATCCATATATCTTTTTGACCTTATTAATCACAGTACATCTAAAAAAGAATATTGATGTTTATTTAAAACCATTGATTGGTGAGTTAAATGCATTGTGGAGTGATGGTGTTAGTACATATGATGTTGCTGCAAAACAAAATTTCATATTAAAGGTTGCATTTATGTGGATGATTAGAGAATTTCTGGAATATGGCATGTTATCTGGCTGAAGTACACATGGTCTGAAATCATGTCCTTACTGTATGAAAGACAACAACACCTTTATACTCCTCAATGGAAAAAAAACCTTGCTATTTTGACTATCATCGCATATTTCTTCCAACCAATCATCCTTTTTAGAGGAACAAATCTCATTTTAGAAAAGGTACAATTGAAAGGGATGAACCTACAAAAATGATCTCAGGTACAGAGTTAAAATCAGTTTTATTTTCATTACCTCCCATCACATTTGGGATAACAGTAAACCAACAGAAAATTCATGGCTTTGGGAAAGAACATAATTGGATAAAATGAAGAATTTTTTGGGATCTTCCATATTGGTCTGATTTTTTGGTCTTCCACATGTTGGATGTCATGCATATTAAGAAGAACTTTTTTGATAATTTATTTCATACAATTTTGGATACACAAGGTAAGACCAAAGATACTGTAAAGTCATGATTAGATCTTGGCCAAATTTGTAGGCAACCGGAACTTGAACTATTTGAAAATATCAGATCACAGTGGTTAATGAAGACAAAAGCAACTTATACATTGTCCAAAGAGAGTCGCTTATTATTTTGTCTGTGGATTGCAGATTAGAGACTTCGAGATGGATATGCTTCCAATTTGGGTAGATGTGTTAAGAATGGTTATATTACCGGATTAAAAAGTCATGATTGTCATGTTATAATGGAAAGACTTGTACCGATTGGATTCAGAGGATTTTTGAATTCTATGATTTGGGATTCGATAAGAGACATATATGTTTTTAGAGACATTTGTGCAGCGACAATAGACTACGATGCGCTAAGAAAACTAGAAGAAGATGTTGCTATAATTATATGTAAACTGGAAAAAATATTTTCGCTGGCTTTCTTTGAATCAATGGAACATCTAATATTAAATTTTCCACAAAAAGATAAATGTGGAGGTTCAGTACAATTTTGATGGATGTACCCATTCGAGAGATGCATGCAGAATTTGAAGAAAAAAGTACATAACAAAGCATCAGTTGAAGGCTCAATTGATGAAGCTTATTTTCAAGAGGAAATTTCTACTTTCTGCTCTCATTATTTTGAATCTGAATATCCCTCAAAACAAAATCTCATGGGAATAAACGAGGGGAATTTTAATGAAGAAATGGAAAATCAATTATCAGTTTTTAATTAGCCAAATCTTGGCTTTGGTGGAGTTTATGAATGATGGCTTTCATATGATGAACATAATAGAGCTCATACATATGTTCTGCTCAACTATGAAGAAATGACATTATTTGTATTGTGAGTGCTTCTATCACTTATTCTATAATTTATATTACAATATGTAAACTTATTTTATTTGTAAGTTATATGATAATCATATCAAGAAACAACTACCACAAATTATAGCAGTTGCTCTTGAAGAATGCAGACAAAACAAATTCTCAATGGTTTAAAAAATTTGTAACATAAATAATTGATGGTTTACTATCAATTATGTTTATTATTTATTATATTGATAATTGTTTTAAAAAATTTTAGGTGTCTCAACATGCTGATAAAATTGATAAGCGACTTTGTATATTGAGTAACCCACCATCCAAAATGGTTAAATCTTATAATTCATAAGTGGTGAATGGATTTTGATTTTATAAACGTGCATATTAGGAATAAAAAAAACAATGAATAGTGGATTTTTCTTGAGAGGATCGCATCACAGAGAAACTAAAGATGACTTTTATGGCATTCTGGATGAAATTATTGAGTTGTGTTATCTAGGACAGAATTACATAACGATGTTTAAATGTCGTTGGTTGGATACTGAGAGAGGCTTGCGTGTTCATCCAACTCATAGAATCGTAGATATTAAATATAAAAGTCTTCTTGCAGTAAATGAACCATTTTTACTAGGCTCAACAGGCGCATCAAATTTATTACGAAAAGCACTGTGCTACTTCAAGAGACTTGAGTGATTGGTGGAGCATAATAAAAATGAAATATCAAGAAAATTAGTTTACTCAAACTGAATGTGGTTCCACTGAAGTTGAAGGAATTTAAAATTTTCAAGAGACTGCTCAAAATCCATCTTTTTCACAAAGAGACATGAATATCGATGATAACACCCCATGATTAAGGATCGATGATGACGAATATGTTAATGATGTTACAAATTAATTTGAAATGACAAGAGATGATGAAACTAAAACTCATATGGATATTGATGATGCAGAGGAGGAAGATGAAGACATTGACATTGACAGCTATGTAGATGAGGATGAAGATGGAAATTGACACAGTAAAATGCTGGTTTTAATCATAAGTAATATATATCTATATATAATAGTTATTTTCAACTATCTTCTAACAAAAATCATTTTGTGTTTCAGATGGATGATGATCTATTTCGCAAGTTGCAGGAGGATGATCAACCTTTGGATGAGGGGGATTTTGGATCATCTGACCCTCAGCCTACTAGCGGTTTAGGGGGTATGCGGAGGGGATCCAATCTTGCACAACTGATGATTCCTCACCCTATCCCAGAGAAACGTCCACATCTTGGCTTCGATCCATGCACATGAAGGTATGATAACCTATATATTTTAGTTAGCTTTCATTAATTTATTTATATATATACTAATTATTTGATTATTTATTCCTTTTTCATAGTTTTGCGCATGTAGCTATTGGACAGGAGAGCGCTATCTTTCACAATTATTTTTCTCAGCCATTGATCACATGGGAACAGATTCTCATTTATGTACGGCTCGACATGTTCAATAATTGGTTAGTATGTAAATAAATAATATTTATTTTGAAATTTATTTTATTAATAACTTGATATTAAAAATTATTTGTAGGGTTTATGGTATCTCATCGATGATAGCATGCGTGATGCTATCCACGCGACATGTCAGGTGTCTATGTGTGACCGTTTCCATCATTTTTTGCACAATTTGAGAAGAACATCCATTAAGAAAGCATAAGTGAAAGAATTTGATGAGTCATGTAGAGACCACCAAACAGAGTACATTTCATCTCATGTTTGGGATGAATTATGTTTACACTGGTTGGGTGGTGGATTTTAGAGGAGATCTCTAGTGGGTCGGTAGAACCGGGGGAGACAGGAGGTAACACATCGAGCTGGTAGTCGTACATTCAATACACATAGAGAGAATCTGGTAAGGATATTTTTTAAATATTTTATATAAATTTAAATATAAACAGTTTATTTTATATTTATATAGGCAGTCGAGCATCCTGATATTACGGAGTACGATGTTTATTAGAGGATATACAGTGATCCAGCTACTAGAGAGATTAGAGGTGATCGCCAGCATCGTACTGTGGTTAGTATTATTTTTTTCAGTTTTAAAATAAATTGTATATAATATTTTCACAATTTTAATTTCAAATTGGAATTGAAGGAGTCATACGAGGCTACAACCTCTCATACACAGGCTGAGATTCAGGATGAGACGACTGATCAGACCAATGTCCACCATTTCGATGAGGCGGTATGGATGCAGGTGACTCAATATAGCTTTGACAAGGGCCAAGTAGTTGGTATCGACTCTCATCTGACTCCTGGTACTTATTATGGTACTACTGTGATGTCGGCATCCAACTAGAGAGGAGCTCATGGAGAGGCATCATTTTCTGCCTCATAGTATCAGGAGCAGTTGCGAACTCAGACTGTGCTAATAGAGAGATTTCATAAGCAGCATGAAGAGATGTGTCAGCAGCAACAATTGCAGTAGCAACACGAGGAGGAGATGCGTCGATGGCAGCAACAACAGCATCACGAGTAGATGGAGTACATGCACCGTCTGACTCGTAGTTCAGGGATGGAGTTTCCTCCACCATCTCATACAACTCCTCCACCTCCTCCAGAAGATGACCCCCTAGTGATTTGTTTTACGTTAAAAACATTTTAATTAAAGATTTGTTGTAATATGAAATATTTACAGTTTCTGTCTTTTATATTGTTGCAAATATTGCATAATTTAATTTTTTTTATTTTAAATATTTTATTATTTATTATTAGTATAATATTTTTTTAATATTTGTTTATTTTACTAATAATAATAATAATAATAATATTTTATGATTTTTTTTATATTTGTTTTGTAAATATTGAGAATTTTTATAATTTTATAATTTTTTATTATTTTAATAATATTAATATTAATTTTTCATTAATCATAATTTTATTAAATATATTTTTTAGTATTATATTTTTTAATGTTTGTTTATTTTACTAATAATAATAATAATATTTGACGAATTTTTTATATTTTTTTGAGAATATTGGGAATTTTAATATTTTTTATTTTTTTATTATTTTAATAATATTAATATAATTTTTTCATTAATCGTATTTTTATTAAATATATTTTTTTATTATGTTTAGTATTTGTGATGGGACATTTTGTGACGGAAGCCCATCACAAATAATTTTAATATAAATTAAAAAAAATGTATCTGTGACAGGCCCGTCGCACAAGTCTTTTATATATAATGTATATAATCAGAGACTTATTTGCGACAGAGAACTTCCCCATCGCAAATACTATTTTCGACAGGCCCATCGCAAAAGTTTTATTTATATATAATGTATATAATCGGAGACATATTTGCGACGGGAAAGTTTCCTGTCGCAAATACCTCTAATTCCAGTAGTGTTCACTTTATTCTGATATAATTTTTATAGACCTATTTATAATAAAATTTTATTAAAAAACAATACTTTCCTTATATAAATGAAAATCCTCAAATAAACTTGTATAAACATGAAAATTGAAACCTTAAAAAGTTCTAAAGAAAAACATGCATAAAATATATAAAAGAATATGAACACTTTAACCTTCAGTGTAGATGAATTAAAAACATTTTCCTATGGTATACATGGTTTACCTAAACCATAAATTTATACCTTTATTCATGAATAAAACCCTTGATTAAAAATATCATAATAGCTCTCTCTTCATGGCCTTGGAAGACCCCAATCAGAATGATCAGACTCAGCAAACTTCCTATCCCGAGAAGCTCTTGATCAAACCCAATCAGACATAGTGAATATAATAAAATAATTTTTTTTAAGGAATTTAAAATCCTTACATGGATACCTTAAAAATAAAACTCTCTAAATATTATAATGATACCACTAGTAACAAGATGATATAAAAAGAACAAATAATCTCTAAAGTGATTGAGTTGAAATTTTTTATCTCCCTCCTCCTTGAATGTACCTTTATTTATAGGCAAGTATCTAATGGTCATGTTATGTGATTCTTAAATCTGGTTTCAATTTCCCTGGGTGAACTCCATTTTGACATCTCATCATATTCTATACAGACTTCATCTGATGGTAACTTTGTTATCATCAACACAATGTTGTAATGTTTTCAATATAATAAATTAAAATTTGTTTATCTAATAAGATAAAACATTAATCATTTGGTAGAATAAAAATCATTATCTGATAGTTTTTACAAGAATTAATCCAAAGAGTATTCCTACCTCTGTATGATGAATATCTATCTAATTTAAAAATTGAAACTTTTTCCAGTGAGACTTAGTTATGCTTTAGAGGTTGGACATTATAATACCTTCATTTGATGTTAAATGAAAATTTTCATCTTATTTAGAAAGTAAATTTCCATATAATTATAATGTTCCATCAAATTATAAAGATCATCCAATATTGTTGGTCATCCAATTATAGAGATTCATCCAATTATAAAGATCATCCGATTATGATGTATCATTTGATTAATAAATATTATTTGATTATCAATGTTTTCTATATTTAGTAAAATAAATAATTTTTCTACAAAAAAAATCAAGGAAACATGGGAAGTATAAAAAGTTATTAAAAGTATTTAAGAAAGTTTTTCATGATTTTCAAAAAAAATAGAAAGTTTTGAAATTATAACTTTCAACTAAACAATCCTCCATTTTGAAAAGAAAAAAACAAAACCCCTAATGATAAAAACATTCAAAAAACTAACATTCCTTTCTTTTTAAACATTTAAGAAATTTAACAATTATACTTTTATTATTATAAAAAATATTCTTCATTCTTTCTTTTATCCCCCTATATTTATTTATCACCATTTATTTGAAAATATTTTTCCAAAGTAATTGTTAAAACCTTATGTTTTTCTCAATATTATTAAGATAGTTTCATTTCTCAACTTCTCCCCCTTTGTGATTTTAAAAAAATGGGATACAGAAACTCTACCTAAAAAGTTATATATAAAAAATATACAAAATAATTTAATATAAATGAAAATTAATCCAATAAATATAGAAATAACATTCATCCAATAAAAATTAAAAAAAATTCAGTCCAAAATATTTGGAATAACATTTATTCAAAATTTGAGTTTGATAGTTTCAAAATCATCAAGAGTTGAGACAAAAATACTTTCTTTTTTTATAACTTATTAAAAATAAATTTCACCTTCTTAAATTCATCATCTAATTTTTATAACTCTTCCCAATAGGTCTATAACATTGAAATATTATCTTCTATAAATTTAATCTTCATGTTTTCCTATTTCAATCTCAAAAATTATTCTTCAAGAAATTGAAATTTTATATTCTACACTTTCAACTTTATAAATTCTTCTTCAAGTGATATAATTATCTTTCTATGTTATGTAAATTATTCTTCTTATGAGAAATCAATATTATTAATAATATATACTATATTTTTATTTTTAGAAACTTTAGAAGATAGATCTTTGGAATAATTTGTAGCACACAAGGTGGATTTCTTAAAAAAATTAATTTTCTCATCATGATACTTTATATCAAATTCAGTTTGTTTCATCCATCTTATTATTTTCATAAACCTTCTTCTATTTTCTTTAAAACTATCTCTGATGGTTTTGAAATCTACTGCATTTTGAATAACTATCTCCACAAGTTTTTTAAATAATTTTAATTTTCTAATGAATCCATCCTCCATTGGATATACTTACAACAAGATTAATTATTATGGAGATAATAAATTGAATCTTTCAGTTTCTTCAACACTTCATTAAAAAGGTTATCCTCATCTATATATTTTTACTTGAATAACTTGGAGATGAATCAATTTATTCTGATGAAACATTTATAATATAAGGTTTAGAAGTCTAAAATTTCTATTTTTATTTATTTATCACTCTAATAGAAACTTTTGTAACATCAACATTTTTACCAGACATGGATTTCGTTGAAATATTGGTATGATATTGTTGATAATTATCTTTTTTATCAAAAATTTCTTCTCCTTTTGAAACTTATAAATCAGTATCTTTTGGATTGAGAAGAAAAATATTATGAGGAGGACTCAAATAAACTTTCTTCTTCTTCTTCTTATTCTTAAAAATATTTTTCTAATTATCTTTCTAACTAGTCATCTCTTTGAAAATCAAAATTTCCCAATTCCTTCACAACTTTGTTATATCATTCTTTAACTGGTTTCAACAATGATCTTTCTTATACTATAGATTTTTATTCCCCTTTCTCAATAAATGAAGGAACTTTAGAAGTTCTAATTTTCTCTACTAATGATTGAACGGTCTAATAAGAAATGTTTGGAGAAATATCTGACTGAATTATAGTCTATATATAAGATAAAAGAGGTATTGTTTGAACAACCTATAATAGATAAATTGAAAAATATCCTTCTTTTTTATAAATGAAAAAATATCCATGAGCTCTCTCCACACATTTTATGAATCTTTCCACAAATTTATCCTTGTCTAACTTTTTCTTCTTACTATTCTTATTTTCTTCTTTTTTAATAGCTTCATGATTTTACTCTTTTAGATCCAAAATTTCTTCTTTTTCTAAACTAAAAAAATCGATCTCCTAGTTTTCTATACTCTTTTTGATTCATCAAATCTTTGTGGGTTTCATCTGACATATTCTTAACCTTATTCTTTAGATGAGGAGGAGAACCCATAACTTTCCTATTTTCTTTCAATTTATCTTTTAATTTTTGAACTTCAACTTCACACATAGCCTTGTCTAATTTATCAAAAAATCTCTTTAAATTTTTAAAATAGACCAGTTTCATTCTATTAATGATATCTTCTCTAATGAAATTTTTTCCCCTTATCATTTTTGTTTGATTCTTTATCTTCTGGAATTTTATAAAATTTATAGAAAATTTATTTATGAAAAAAGTAAATATAAGAATCTTCAACTTGACAATATCCTTCTTTATTGCTTGAAAAGATAAAAACAAAAACTTCACCAAGTTGAACTTATATGTGGTGCAGAGAAAGTCCTAAACATAAATATCATCAACATTAAATGTATCTCTATCCAATTTCTTTCTGATAAGATATTTTTTCAACCAAAGAGATAGTACTCTTGCATCTGGAGATAAATGAAAAATCTTCCTTTATTTTTCATAAGAAGAAAAAAGGAGATGTTTTTGCCTTTGATTTTTCAAAACCTTCCAACTTATCTGGTAACTTATGAGTAACCAAATTTTTATCCCCTTTTAGTTGGACTCTAACTAAGTCAAAAACTTTTTGAATTGTAATCTTGTATCATTCATCGAATAAGTTGGAATTTATAACCTTTAACCCTTTTTATTTATCAAGAAACAATATATAAATAAAACTCACTTACTAGAGATGAATAATGAAAATAAAATTATTCCATATCTATACAAATATCTTTAAAACCTTGAAATATTATCAAATTCTTCAAAAACAAATCATTTTTATCAAATCATTTTTCTATAAATCTCCCCTTAATAAATTTTCTATTTGAAAAATATTCTGAAGAATCCATCTTTTTAAATCGGAATAATCATATGAGATGGATGAATTAGAAAACAATAAGAAAAAAAGATAACGAAGTTTTGAGATTTGAGAACAGAGGGTGAAAGTGATGTAGGAAGTGATGATCCACACATCTATTTATAGTCTTGGAGATACGACTCTTAGACTTCCATAGATCTAATGGATCATAATAAAACATATTTATTATCTAACAACTAATATTATTATTAAAAATATTAAAATAATTTTATGAACTCTTAATGTTTTATTTGAAAGTATCATTGGATGAAATATTTATCCAAAAAAGAACCTTTAATGTTTCTCAAATAAAATATTAAATAATTATAAAACTAAAAAATTATAAACAATAAAAAATAGAAAGTAACAAATGATAGTAAAGTGGGAAGATTAAAAAAGTACCTCTCATAGTAAAATTTTAACTTTATATAGAAAAGTTTTTCTGGTAATTGTATCTTATAGTTTTTCAAGATAAAATTTTGTCTCATACCTTTTTATGAAATTTTTTTCAATATACCTTTTAAAAAAATTATGACAAACTATTAAAAAAAGTTTAAAATTTTTTAAAACTGAATTTTTAAAGGAAAACTAAATATTTTACAATAAATAATGTTTTTTATATACTCTCCAATTTTAAAAGGATTTTATTACTATAATGATATTGTTAAATGATAAATAGATATGAATTATCATTTTATAATGACAATACCTATATTTTGTTTAATAAATTTTAATCTATTGGAATATATAGACTTTGTAGATAAATTAGCAAGTTGTTCCAATGTTATGATAATTTATAAAATGATGTGTCATTTTTGTTTGTGAACCAGAATAAATTTGTATCTTATATGAATTTTATTATATTGTGAGTGATGTGGTGGGTTTTTAATTAAATTTATGGAATTTATTTTATCATATAAAATTAAAGTTTTACTAAAACTCAAACCAAAATTTGTGAGTGTCTATTGCATCTACAACGCTTGAGAAAAAAACTTCCAATTTTCAAATATTATTATTTATTATAGGAAATTGATACAAAATATTTTTTCTTTCAATAATAAGAAACTAAAAATTCTCCAAAAAAATTTACAAGTTCCATACATAGTTTTTATGGCCATTTTATATCCACCAAAACCAACATATAAAAAAATTTAAGTTCAAAATCTTTTCTAGAAGAATAAAATAAGCCAAGATCAAATGTTACCTTAAGATAATGAAAAAATAATTTTAATTATTTAATATGGGACTCTTAAGGATTATCTTGATATATTTCACACAAGTATATTGAAAAAATAAAATATGGATGATTGGTTGTAAGATAAAGTAAACTACCAATCATTCCTCTAAAAATATTTTGATCAACTCATTCCCTATATTCATCAAGATCTAAAGTATTTGAGGTTCTAATAGAAGTACTTATAATTTTAGTGATGTCATATCCAAATTTCTTAAGAATATATTTTATATACTTTTGTTGATATATTAATTATCCTTCAAGATTTTTGTAATTTAAAAACCAAGAAAGAAAGTATGTTCACCCATCATGATCATTTTAAACTCATATTTCTTAAGATCTATAAAGTAATCTACAAGATATTTTTGATTTGATCCAAATACATTATCATAATCATAAATTTTAACAATTATGATGTTTTTAGAAACATTTTTAATAAGAAGTGTTAGATCCTTAGCTCCATTAACCAAAAAAATTAAAAACAATCTCGTTAATCTATCATACTAGGCTCTAAGGTATTTTTAATTCTAGAAGAGACTTATTAAGTTTAAAAACGTGATCTATATATTGTGTTTTCAAAACCATGGGTTGTTATATATAAAATGTATATCGTATATATCCATTAAGTAAATCACACTTCACATCCATTTGAAAATTTTTTAAATTTTGAAATGCTATAAAATATTAAATTATATAGATAGTTTCATGTCTTCCAATGGAATCATAAGTTTATTCATATTCTAGGAATTAAAGTTTATTATAACCCTTCATATAATTCTATCTTTATTTCTAACTATAATTCCATTTTTTCACACTTATTTCAAAAAAAAAACTTATTTTACCTCAATTACAGATGAATATTTAGGTCATTTAACTAATGTATAAACTTGATTCCTTTAAAATTCCTTGAGTTTAACTTGTGTTGATTTTATCCAATATTCATTAGTTAAAGCCTGATCAGGAGTCTTAGGTTTAAATTTTTATAAAAATTAATAATGTTAAACTTTATTTTGTAAGGACCTTATGGTTATAACAAGTTGATCTACATCGCCAATTATATTATCACTTAGATGATTCCTACAAATTAAAATATTTATTGGATTTTTGAAACTCTTTTTTTTTTTGAAAAATGGGTTGAATTTATTATTTAGGTATAAATTATGAAAAAAAATTACTTTTTCTCTCATGATAATTAATTTTCAAAATGGGTTGAAAATCAGTTTTAGATATTACATATGAGGTTATGAGTTGAGGTTTTTTTAAAACAAAAGGATATATTTCATCAAATTTGATATGTACAGTTTCCTAAACAATGATTTTTTTTATTAAAAACTCTATAATCCTTACTAGTGGTGGAATAACCAATAAAAATTCCTTCAATGGCCTTTAGAGAAAATTTATGTAAATAATATTTAATATTCAAAATGAACACTTTATCCAAAAACATCGAAGTAAGAAAGTTTTGGATTTATTTTAGTCTACACCTCAAAATAAGTTTCATTAATTAAAGGTTTTATTAAAACATTATTAATAGTATAGAAAGTGGTGCTAACTTCTTCATCCAAAAAATGTTTGGAAATTGATTATTCACTCAACATGGTTCTAGTAATATATTGAAAATTTCTATTTATTCTTCCAACTACACCATTTTTCTGTGGATTTATAGGTGCTGAGAAGTTATGTATTGTAACTTTTTTACAAAAAAATGTTTCAAACTCATAATTAACAATTTATTCACCATGAACACTATGAATAGTTATAAAATTTACATTTTTCTCATTTTGAAATGGCCTACAAAAGTATTAAAATAGAAAAAGGATTATGAATTTTTTCTAGAAAATAGACCAATATAAAATGTAGTGTAGTCATCAACTAAAACATATATGCAGTATTTTACACCAATACTTATAGTTGGTGCCAGACTAAATAAATCCATGTGTACTAACTGAAAATAATTAAAAGTTTAAACATAACTAATAAATTTAAAACTCAACTTATATTTCTTTCCAAATTGATAAAGATCAAAAAAATAGAATAATTAAACTTAAGCTCTGTTATATCTCTAACTAGTCTATTATTATAGATTTTAACTAATTCTATAAAATTAAAGTTTCCTAACATTTTATATCATGGCTAGTATTGATCCTATATTTCAATAATTCAAGGGATATCTTGGATTATAAGGTCTTATAAATTTAAGTTTATACATTCTCATACTAGTTAGTATGAAGTATAAAATTATCTTATGAACTATGAAAAATACATTTATATACTCTAAAGTTCAAAAGATAACCATAATCACATAATTAGATTATACTAATAATTTTTTTATTAAGTCCTATAAAAAATAAAACATTGAAATTAAATATTTAAGAGGAATAACAATATTACTTATTCCAATAATTTTTACTTGAGGATTGTCACCAAAAGTAACTTTTCCATCTTTAATTTTAATAATTTTTTTTATTAAATACTTGTTCCTAATCATATTATTGTAACATCCACTATCCATTTAACAAATTTAATTTATTTTGGTAAAATTCTTATTTTCTTAAAAGTGAAAAAGATAAGTATTTTGTAACCAAAACCTGATTAGTTCAAGAATTATTAGAAAATAATATTTCCAAAATACACATCTTTATAACTTTATTATATATATCATTTTCCAATTATTTAGAAATATATAATTTGTGAAAGACTAAATATTTCACTCTATTTAAGTAACATTTTCTTTTCCAATGTCCTCCACTTTTTCATTTATGGAAAAATGGGGTACTCTTTGGAATAAAATAGTTCATTTAAAAATTTGATTTAGCATTAGTAAAACCAGTTATAAACACATTCCTATTATTTTTAATCTATTTTTACATTTTATCAAAATTTTATTTACCAATAGTAAATTTTGATAATAACATTTTCATAATTGAAATTTCATAATTTAATTCTAGAACTAAATTTTTATCCTCAACATGTATAGTTCTTGAATTAAATTTTTATAGCTCCATTGAAAATTTAAATTTCTCAAGATTTGATTTAACTAATTATTTTTAAATATTATAAATTTCAATATTGAGAGTATAAATTCTCAAATTTTATTTAGTGACTTTTTCCTTGGTAGCATTAATTTTTTAGAAACATTAAAGTTTTGTTTTCTAAAAGTATAGAAAAATGAGAAATATCCTTAGAGCTAGGTAAAGTATTATTCTCTTCTGATGAATTATATTTTTCATTCAAAGATATATAAGTATTATCAATTTCACTATCTGAATAATTTTCATTCAAAATAAATTTATTTAAGGTTTTAGTAGAGACCTTATCCATGAAGAAATTTTTATTCTTTGTAATTTTAGCTAGAAAAACAATATTATTCAAATCTTTAATTTTACTAACTGGTGAATTATCTGAATAAATATCACCTCCACTTGAAATCAAAGTGTTTGAGTATTTCATACTTTTTTTACTCTTACAACTATAAAACTTCTTTGAATTAATCTCAGAATTTATATCCTTCTTATATTTTCTATTAATCTTGGGGAAATATTGTCTTCTGTGACTATGTTTATTAAAATTATAACGAATAATTTTAGAATAATCATTTGTCACACTTTTTCCCTTAAAATTATTCTTATAATTATATCTGTACTATTTCTTCCCCAAAATATTATTCATCATTTTGGAAAGATTATCTAAATCATTTATAGAATGTTCATAAGAACTACTCTCTATTTCTACCAGAAATTTATTTTTCTTTAAAGACTTAGAAAATTTCTCTACAAATATAACTTTCTTAGAAACTACTAAAGTATAAAAAAAATATTCTCCATTTTTTTCAGTTTCTATTTTTACTATTACCTCATACTACACAATACTTATAATTAATTCATCTAATCTAAACTTAGTAATCTAATTTGTATCACCAAGAGAAGTTATCTTGGACTCCAACTATCCTGGTATAATATCAATGATATTTTTAACCAAAAAATGACCATTAAGTTCTTTATCACCCATATACTATAATATATTAATAATTTTCAAGAATCTTTGATGCATATTTATAATATATTATCTAGGTAAGATATTTAATTCTTGATAATAAACTCTAATAATTTCTCTTTTAGTTTCTATAACTTTAGAAGTACCAAAATGATTAATTTACAAATTCTTACAAATACTATTTCTAGCTTCACAAGAAGAAATTTTACAATATACATCCCTTTTTATAGGACATAGAAATGTATTTCTGACTCTGTAATTTTTCGTATATTCTAAATTCTATTTATTTTTAAAAGTGGAAAATTCTATTTCAGGATTTTGATAACTTCTGGTTATCATAACAAAATTATTCACCCCAGTAATGATAACAGAGGTTTTCATATGATCTATCCAATATTTATAATCAGCATCATAAAAAATTATTGGTCTACTAAGATTAAAATTACCAATAGTTACAACATTCATAAATTCTATATTTATATACAAATAAATATAATCTCTTTACAAAAGTACGCATTGGTGTAAAAATAGTTTATTAAAATTTTATAAACAAAATTTTATAAAAATAGTTGTAAAATGTCAGAAATTTTCTTAATATAACAAAACTAAAAACTAGTAAGTTAAGCAGTAGAACAAGAAGTGATACCTAATGTGGGATCAAAGAGCATAGATATATCTACAATATGGGGTGAATTGTTGTTTCTAAAAATTATAAGTAACAAAAAAATTACCTCTATTTTGGTTTATCAGACAGAATATGTGTCCATTATTTTCAAAGTTGTAACTAGGTAAACTTCATTCTGATACAATTTATATAAAAAAATTCATAATAAAATTTTATTAAAAAAATTCATTATATAAATTCACAGTGGAAAATAATCTTTTATAAACAGGAAAATTAAAATGTTACAAATTTTTAAAGTAAAAGTTAAAACAACATTATAAAATAATATTAACACTTTAAACTTTAGTGTAGATTAAGTTAAAAAACTTAAATTATGGTATCCATGGTTTAACTAAAGAAATACCTTGATCACAAAGATCTTAATAACTCTTTTTTCACATACTTGGAATCCCTTGATCATAAAGATTAGACCCAATAGTATTCATATCCCTAGAATCCCTCAATCTAACCCAATTGTAATCAATTAATACAATAAATAAAATGTTTTCAAGAATTTTCAATCCTCAAATAGATGTATTATCTCCCACCACCTAGAACAAACCTCTATTTATAGTCAAGGCTCCAATGGTCGTATTATGTGATTATTAGATTTGGTTGCAATGAACTTGGGAAAAATATATCCTGATAGCTCGGCATATTCTGTACAGACGTCATCCAATGGTCATTTTGGTAGAATCAACAAAATGATTTCAAGTTTTCCATCCAATATAGTAAACTTATTTTATCTGATAAGATAAAAATTTAATCATCTGGTATAAAAAAATCATCATCTAAAAGTTTTTACAAGGATCTGTCCAGAGAGTATTTTTGCATCTATCTGATGAATATTTGTTCAGTTAACAAAGTGAAACTTTATCTAGTGAGACTTAGTTATGCTATGTAGGTAGAATATTTTAAAAACTTCATTCGATGTAATATGAAATCATTTATCTGATGTACAAAGTACATGTATTTTTTATTATAAATCTCCATATGATTATAATTATCTTCCAAAACTATTGGTCATCCAATTATATATATTTCTCTAATTATAAAGAACATATGATTATAAATTATCATCTGATTAAATAATATTTTTTGATTAACATTTTTTTCAACATTTGGTAAAAAATATATGTTTTCTACAAGAAAACATTCTAAAAACTGTAGGAATTATATAAATTTAGTAAAGAATAAAATTTAAGAAAGTGTGTTGTGATTTTAAAAACAAAGGTTAGAAATTGTTTAAAGTAGAACTTTCAACTCAAAAATGCTTTTCTCTATTTGATTACATCTATGAAATTGGAATTTCATAGTTTTTTCAACACTAATAAGGCCCACAGGGTCACAAAGTTTGGCTCTTGGTTAATGATAAAAATTTGGAAAAAAAATTTCAAAATGAAGAGAGTTTGATTAAACCATATCAAAATAGTTTGGGTAGATTCATAAAGAGATGTGATGTTTTTTCATAAAGACCTTATCAACTTTTTGTGCAAGTGGTATATTGTTGGATATGAAATAAAATGTATATACATGGGATACATGTAAACATGCATATGATGCCTGATATATATATATATATATAATGTAAATTTAATATTTTCATATGGTACATGTATTTTCATGCATGAAATGCATGAATGTAATATATATATATATATATATATATATATATAATTTATTTCCCATGAACATTTTATTCCTTATTTATAATATATTTTTAAGGTATTGAATTGTTTTCATTTATTCATTTTAAAAGTTTAATGAATTATACCCAGCAGTCAAAAACATATATTGTGTGTTATGAATAGAAGGAGCATCGGGAATCACCTATATAATAGGTTGAAATCCTATCATGTTTTGTGTGCATGGTGTGAGGTGTATCAGACCTTCTTAAACTCTATTCCTCCTAAAACCCCATTTATCTTTTGAGAAGGAACAGTCACCCCTTCATATTTTAGGTATCCTCATGATACAATTTTTGATCCATTGGTTTGTGTACTCCCTCATAGGTATGGTTATTTTGTTCACTACTCCTCATGATCATCTTCAAACACTCTCTATGGAAGGAAGATCGAAACTACTACATCTCTTATTTTTAGGTACTCTATTTTTCTATATTATTTACATGTAATTCCATCAATATAGATCTCCTTTGTTTTCCAGTTTTATTCTGCTATAAATTTTCATAATATGATCATACAGAACCCGTCAATTACTTATATAATTTTTTTTTCTTTTAATTTTTTATGAAAGAGTGATAATTTAATAGTCCTAAATAAACATTACTATTTTTTAAAAAGGTATATAAACTATTAAGTTAGATAAAAATCATTGGTTTATAATTAAACACATACAAAGTAATATTTTTATTTATGGAAAATTTTGACATTCTTTTATTTATGAAGTATTTTGTCTTTTTTATTTTATTTTTATTTAAAAAGTTAATTGGAATTTAAATTTTAAAATAGACTAACATATATTTAATACTTGAAATTTTTTATAGGTGATAATGAATCATATTTAGATTATTTCATGATAAACAATTGATGAATTTGATGGATGGGTTGATGCTTTTTTGGAATTTTCCTAATGAAATTTTCCAAACAATAACCTATTTTCCCTTATATTTTTGAAATGTTAAAATATGAGAAAAATGAAAAGTAGAACAATCAAATATCATTTAATTTGTAATTTATTTAATATAAATTATAGTCCTTATATTTTTATTTTTGAAACTAGGAATAATTCAAGATCTAATGATGATGGAGATTTTCAATATGATAGTTCTGATAAAATTGAAGAAATTATTTTTGATATTAAGTTGGAGGAAATTAAGAAAACACTATTGATTTAGTGTTTATATGGTGATGTTGAAAACAACTATATAAGTGTTGTATAAAATTCATAGTTTTATCATTAGTTTTAAGATTGGTGAACATGACATCCAAGAATATATGGAGTGATAAGAGTTTTACAGAATCTTTACAGCTATTGAAAGTCATACTTTCTAAATACAAAAATCTTATAGATTAAAATTATAATGAAAAAAATTACAATTCTATATGGGATTAGGGTAGAATAAGATACATATTTCTTCTAATTATTTTGTGTTATTTTGGAATGAATATGAGTATCTTTCATAGTTTACTAAATTTGGGACATTATGGTATAATTTGACAGAAAAATAAGTTAATTCATATATTTTTTCAAGTAACAAGACCAATTCAATGAAAATTTGGTATGTTTATATAATTACTGATTTGAAATGTTTATTTATAAATTTAAATTATCTGAAAAGGTTAAGATGGCATGTAGATGAACAAATATATGAAAGAAAATTATAACATCTAGTTTATTGTCCACTATAAAAGATAATTGGTCAATAATTTTCTAAATTTGGAAATTAAGTTATAAATATCATACTTGGGTTGTTCATAGATGGAATAAATTCATATTGGATACTTAGAAGAAAACATAGTTCGTAGTCTATTTTGTTTTTAATTTAAAAATTATCTCATGAATTACTTATTAAGTATGAATATATCATGTTGAGATCAATCTGTTTTGGACAAAAAACATATTGTAAATGATTTTGATGTTTACTTTTCACCATTAATTGAATATTTGAAACACTTATGGGTATATGTTATCAAATTGTATGATTCTTTTAAAAATGAATATTTTTAATTGCATGTCATAATTATGTTTACTACAAATTACTTCCTAGTATATATAAATTTGTCTGGATATGGTGATAAGTGGTATAAATATTCTCTAATTTATGAATAAGGGACATCATTTTTTCAAAGGCAACATCATAGGAAAACCATTTTAATAGTTCATCTAGGGTTTTTTCTGTGGGAAACTATTATCAATGATTAAAAAAATAATTCAATGGATCACAATAATTTGATATCACTTCAATTGATTTATCAAATAAACAATCTTTTGATAGGGTTAAAACATTATTTTCATATTTGGAAAAGCATAATGATATGGTAATGATAGAAATATATGAAATAAAAGATCAATATTTTTTAATCTCCCATATTGGAGATATCATGAGATTAAATATAAAATTGATGTGTTGCATGTTTAAAATAATATATGTGTCAGATTAATTGGAACATTGTTATATATTAAAGGCAATATGATGGATGGTTTTAATACAAGATGGTATTTAATGTTAATGTGAATACGATTGAAGTTATCTCCCACTCTTAAAGTAAAATGAACATATTTTCCTTCATCTTTTTATACATTACCCAAGATAATGAAAAAAAATTCCATTAGATCCATGGTATCAAAAAGACTTAGGGTTATTATTTAAATGGAATGAAAAATTAGTAAATTATTTGAAGTTAATAATATTGAAATATCATGATTTTTATGTTATAATCTAACATATCCTATCATTTACATTGTGTGAAATACTACCCATCCATGTGCAGAATGAATATCATGATAGTTTTTTTATTTTAAATTACATTTATAACAAAGTGATGGATCAAAATTCATTGAAAAATTTGGTGAATGGTGTAGTTCATATACTTTTTCAGCTAAAAATGTACTTTCCACCATATTTTTTTTGAAATAATGGTTCTTTTAATGGTTCATTTATTGTTATAAAAAATAATTTTGGTCTAATATATCTACATTGTATGTATCCTTTTAAAAGGTATATGTATTTATCTTAGGGGTATGTTATGTTCCATATATACATGAAGCCTCCATTATTGTGAAATATATTTCTGAGGAGCCTCCATTTTTGTGAAATATATTTATGAGGAGGTTACAAAGTTTTTTATAGGGTACTTGTTTGTATTGGATGATGATGGTTTTCATACATCTCACCATGGATCACTATGTTTTAGGGGAAATGTGATTTGTGACTTGAAAATAAAATCACTAACATGTGAGAAAATAAATAAGGCACATGTATATATCCTCAATAACCTAGATGATGATCAACTATATATAACATCACAAGTTAATGTGTTAAAATAATGTTATCAGAAGAGGAAAGATATGTGGGAATTATATGAGAATACCCATGATTTTTTTTCAAGGTTTAAATTTATAGTTCATAGTATATAATATGTGTTAGAAACACTGACATAGTTAGTGGGTGACCCAATTTTAAATGTGATAACATGGTTTGAGTATAAAATTAATGGTTATATATTTTATATCAAATATACATACAACATATGTATTGTTCAAAATAATAAGGTTCTTATTTTTACAGAAGAAAAATATTTTTTGAGTGAATAATATAAAAACCCCAATCTCTGTGTCAATTTATTATTTTGGATTTATTAAATAAATATGAGAGATTTATTACATTAAATTTCTAGTTCCTATGTTCAACTATAAATGTAATGTTAGTAACATTCATGTTAAACATGATGAATTTTATATGAAACTAGTAAATATGAAAATATTGGAATACACATATATACACTCTATCATATAAACATATGAAAAAAATTATATGTACTTGATCCATCATTTTTGTAGTTACTATCTTTTTTTAAGGACAAAATATTATCTTAGGGATGAAAAACCTAATATCGATGATGAATTATTTGAGGTTCCTACATCCATATAAATATTATCAGATGATATTGATGAACATGTTATAGAATTGTTCCAAATAGAATGATTATGAGGAAGGAACATGGGAAAAAATCCTTTAGTAATATCTTAATATTATAGATTGAATATATTTGTTTCTTGATTAACTTTTAAAATTTTTAAAAACATTAAAAATAATATTTATAATTTTATTTTTTAATTGAGTATCATATTTTAACAAATATAACAAATATTTTATTTTATTTAGTTTAGTTTAGTTTGTATAATTTTCCAATTATTCAAATTTATTTGTAATATTTTGATTTTTATAAATTATTATTCGAGCTTTGTTTTCTTATGTCTATATCATTTCATCTTTCATAAATGTTTTCACTATTACTTAGCATATTTTTAACTAATCTAAAAAATATGATATAGTTTTTTTTGTTTGTATCATTTTCAAATCATTATTCAAATTTATAATTAATATTTTGATTTATGTAATCTTTTACCAAATTTTTTTTCTTCAGTTTGAATCATTTTTTGTCTTATTAACATTTTAATCATTTTTTAGAAATTTTGATAACTACTTTAAATAAAATGAATAAAAATGTGTTTCGTTTAATTTATTTTTTGTTGGATCATTTCTTTATCTATAATTAATTTTATATGTAATAATTGTATTTGTATTATATTTTACTAACTTTTTGTTAATTTTATTTATAGAATAATGTCAAATAAAATAGTTGATTATCCTTGATATTCTAGGTACGAATATACATATACTTCTACTGAGTATCTACCTCATCCTTCTATAAAGGATAATTTTACTTACATAGGGATAGAGAATTCTTTTGGGGTTGGTAAATAGGGTAACAAATGCTTACCTAGATTATCACTTGATCATAGATAAGAACATATTATATATAATGATTTTGATGATAAATATAATCCTAGGGGTCTATATTCAAAAATAATTAAGTGTTTTGTGGAAGTTAAACATAGAGATAAAGTAATAATTTTAATTTATGATTGGAGAAGTTTCAATAAGAGGATACTGTTTCAATCATGGGAGAAAATTTTAGTAAGCCCGTTTATTATTATTTTATTTATCCTAGAACATTTTTTCTAATATATGTTATATTTTCCTTATAATTATATAAAACATGATATACCTCACACTAAAGGAGTTAGGACCAACTGTTTATCTTTTTATACTAGGAGATGGAGGCATTTTAAATCAACCCTAGCTTTAGATTTAATTTTTGGTGAAGTAAAAAAATGAAAATTCATGTTATATAATTTTTTAAATGAAGATACATGAAGTAAATTTATTGAAAGTCGAAAAAAAAGAATCTTTTTTGGTATTTATAATGTATATTTTTTTTATGTTTTTTGGTATAATCAATAAAAATGTTCATCTTAATGATTTTTGTCCTTATTTAATAAGATTTAAAGAGATCTCATCAAGTGATCCAAAAAAACATATACCCTTATAATTTACCTTGTGGAGCATATCTATTATCATAAGAGTGGATGATTGTGGAAAATTTTCAAAAAATAAGAGCCAAGTCATTAGGATTAGCAGAGATTGACCCTACTCATCCACCATAAATACATGAAAAATAGAATAAGGCCATTATAACATAAAGGTAATATATCTTATAGAATACTCAAGGGTTATAAATAATAAATCTAAGTTATTTTTAAACTCTTTATGTTTTTGTGTCTATTAATAAATTTTTAAATATTTTATACATGAATACCTTAATGAGGAGAGAAAACAGGGGACCTCCATACATGAGGGAAGGAATGATATTTTATCAACTACATTAGGGAATCCAAAACATTTGGGTCATGTATGAGGATATGATGTTGTTGTATCAATTAAAAAAAATTTAGTCATCCTGGAGCATCATCAAAGGTAGATGTATATAAAGGAAAATAGATTCCTTGTGTGATAAAGTTTAGTATATGAGTTATATAATGGAGGAGAGGATTGGAACTTCAGCACAGTCAATGTTTAATGACATGCATAGACAGTTTCACATTTCATATCCAACTTCTCCTATATATCCCACTCCTACACCACCTTCTTCTATATATCTTAATCCTACACCACCTCCTCCACAACCTCCCATAACCTATGAGTGATATTATGATGATCCCCATTATCATATTATATAATATGGGTCCATATATTATATTTTTAATATCATACATCATCATTAGATGGATATGGATAAGTATAGGGTTATGTTACATGATATTATAGATTCATCACATGGAGTACCATTCCTTACAAATAAGGTTTCTATGATTTTAAAAAGTATCAAACATTTTTTACTTAGGCCATCTAGACATGTCTGATAACTTACCATGAAGGCATGCATAGATTATGAAATTTATTTTTCATATTGGTGTTATATTTATTTTAGTATTTTTATATATACATATATATATGAATACATTAAAGGTAAATAATCATAGTATAGAAAGAAAAAACATGTTGAGGCACCTTTAACTTTGGATACTAATTTTTCTAAAGTACATTCTAAATTATCAACATATACATCTATATTGTTGGATGTTTATATTAATATGATGGATGATACAATTTTTGGGTGGAATTTAATTATGATTATTTATAAGAGAGATATCATGGAACTTGTATATTCATAAATATTTGGCTTCATAGTGGTATAAATATTTTCCATGTAAGTCAATTATCATATTTATTTAAATTATATAAATTTGATTAATAAAATTTAGACAAATATTTATTTATTTTTGGGTGTGTTTAGACGTTATATTATTCATCATTATGTGAAATCAATGTATGGATTCATGGATACACAATTAATTTCATTAGTAATGAAGGTAATGAAGGATGATTAAAGAATAATATATTTTTTAATCTTTCAAAATGATTCAATTCAGTGTTGGAGATTTCCTAATCGTGATAGGCATGAAAAATATATTTCATACAGTTATGTTTCCCCAAAATAGATTACCACTGACATTATATTTTTGTATATTAATAGACATTGGATGTTTTTTTATTTTGTATAAAGTAAAATACAACTTACTAATTATGATCCATACATAGTGATCTAGGATAAAAATTTAAGGATTTATCAAATACATATGTTTGATTATTTAATTAATTATATATGATAACAACTTCTAATTTTATTTCATACATATAATTTTCAAATACAGCATGAGATTACTATAGAGAGCCAATAGAAAATGAAAATTCAACTATAAAAAATGTGTAAAAAAATGTAACTTTATTTATAATTACTATAATTTAGCATATACTTAACTGGTTATATTAAACTAAAAACATATTTTTAAAAAGCTTCATCATCAAGAAGAAATAACAGAATATGGATATTATATCCTAATATTTATGTTTGAAATATTTTCAACTGGGATAGTTACAAAATTCCAAAAGTATATGTTTTCTTATTATATTTACTTTTATTTTAAATATAATTGAATTGAAAATACATGTTTAATATGTTACTTTTATTTTGTATCTTTTTTATGAAACTCTCCCTTATACTATAAAATATTTAAATCACATACAAAGAGAATGAGGTGATTATTTTATAAGTGTGATTTGGTTTTATTTTATCTCTATTTTTACTATAGACTTTGAAGTTTAAATTTCAAATTTTATTGTTGTTTTAACTTGAATAAAGATTAATGTAAATATTTTGTATGGAATTGTATTTATGTTTCTATTGTTCTATGGTTTCTACATTATTTTTTGATATTTTTTCTCTATAATAGGTAGGGTAAACTATATTTTTAAGAATATTTCAAAAATTAATTTTTTACATCAATTATTTTATAACCAATGTAAAAAATATTATTCACTATTTTTTATATCAATTATAAAATAATTAGTGTAAAACAGGTTTTTTATGTCGGTTATTTAAATTAACTGATGTAAAAATCATGTTTTTACATGGTTATTTTATAAAAATGTAAAAAATTGATGATTTTACATTTTATTTATGTTTTTTACTACAATTTTTTATAATAACTGATATAAAACATAGTTTTAAACATATTTTATTTCAATCGATGTAAAAATATATTTACAAAATCCCTTACAATGATGTTTCTAATTAACAGACATTAAAAATTAAAAAATGATTTCAAAAACCCTTTTATGCACTAGTGTAGATGTTATATCCATAATAAATAGGATAATAATGTTATGTAGGCTAATTTAATGGATGAAGGAGATTTTTTGGGTTTCTCAACAAATAATAAGGCCTATAAATGCTATATAAAAGGTTGAATAAGGTTGTAAAAAGTAATGGTGTTATGGTTATTGAAGAGAAATATGGAATGAATTTTAGAAGTTCAAACCATAATGGATTATGTGAAGAGAATGATGAGATAAAAACAAATTATGGGGTTATACAAATTCCATCAAATGAGGATGACTCTGAGGATAAATCAAAATAGGAAACTGTTGTTGAAGGGATTCAATATATATTTCAGGAAATAATCATGATAATAAAAGTTGATCCATCCAATATAATTGGAAATAGGTCTATACCAACAAAAACATAAAGGATGTGGAGTGTAGATAACACTACTCTATAGTAAATAGTAAAACCAACATTATTTGAATAAGAGGAAAATGATTATTCGTGCATTAAATCTAATAATGAATAATTTGATCAAATCGATAAGAATCAGACATGGGAGCTTGTAGATAGGCATGAACATCAAAATGTTATTGGAACAAACTGGGTATTCAAGAAAAAATTTAATGAACATGGAAATTTGGTTTTTAATAAGTAACTAATGGTGTATAATGGTTATGCATAAATTTATGGTGATGGTGTTGAAGAACCTTCACATCGATGAAATGACTTTATTCGAATAGGATTTTCTATGAAGTATTGATTCAAAGAAGATTTAATATCTCTAAATTGATGTAGAAATAGTGTTATTGAATGATGTACTCAAAGAGGTGGTTTATATTGAATAGAAAATGGTATTATTAATTAAAAATGATGAAACTAAAGTGTGTAAATTAAAGAGGCATTGCATGGCCTGGAACAAGAACTGTAAGAACTCGGGTTTTTACAACGGGTCAAAATCCCGAACCTATTTGAATTTTTGACTTGTTTCTAAGAAAACTGGGAAAATCTGGGAAGTTCTGGAAATTTCTAGAATACATGTCGTGTACTCTAAAAGCATACACCGTGTATGGGTTAGGTGAGTTCTGGCCGTGTTCTCGCTGAGTACATGATATGTGATGACCGTGTAGGAATTTACTACTACATGGCATGTAGTGTTACTCAGCACGCCGTGTATAGTCCTTTATGTGTACCGGCTGAGTTCTAGCCGTGTGTCAACATGTGTGGCACGTCCAAGCCGTGTGGCTACCTCCGCTTAAGTCAGAGTACAGAAAAGGCTACTACACAGTGTATAGTCCTGAAATGCGCGCTGTGTAATTATTTTTAATCGCTTAAATGAAAGAGCTTCGCGTCTTATTCCAAAATATATCTTCTTCTTCCCCATTTTCGAACCTTGATGCACCGGAAGGCTGAAAACATTTCTTTCCCTAGATTCTTCATATGACATCTGTTCTTCAATCCGTCGGTGGCTGTGGGATCGCAACAACGAGGCTAAACCGACACACCCTGTTCCGTTCTTGATCCTTTGCCTCATGAGTTGCAGTTTTCATCAGAGTGGAATTGCCATGATTTGACAAAAACGTAGATCTACAAAGATTGGCTTCTAATTGGAGCTCGATATCACACATGCCTACGTCTATGAGTCTCAGGTAGGTGGTGAATACCTCTTTTTGTGTTTTCGTAGACCTTGGGGTGACGCGACCTATGGTGCATTTTTGGGTATTCTGAGAGAGACCCTAATTTATCTATTATTGCATACTAAACTGCTTATTAGACCTATGGGATTCCTTTGGGTATGACCTTTGTTATATTTTGTTGAGTAGGGTCGGGCGAGAGGTTGTTTCTCATATGGGGAATTTTGGTCGGGGTTGCCAAAATGGTTATACTTGAATTGTTTTGGTTTAAATTGTTGAGTTTAGTTTATTAAACCTTGTTATGAATTGTTTGAGTCATTCAAGACCTCAGTACTGTTGTTTGATAATTGTTGGTCTAGTGAAATTCAATTGTTTAGATTTTTTTCCTGTTTATGTGTTTTGTTTAAATGTGTTATATATGTAATTTCTGAATTGCATATGCTGGAACCTCTTAGTTGTGTTGGGCATGGCCAGATATTGTTGAGTGATGAGGATCACAGGTTGGGCTTGACCCGAGTTACTTTGGGTGGTTTTGACCACGGGATTGGGTGTCATAGACATCGGCTTGAGGCAGGATGACTATCAGGTTGGGCATGGCCCGGGTTACTTGGATGGTGATGCCATCGGACTTGAGTGGAATGGTCGCAGGGACATGAGGTGTCAGAGACGTTGTGGATTGGGTACTATTTTGGTGATTACTTCTCACCAGAAATTTTGATTAGTGTGCACACAGAGAGCCTCCTTGATGAGGTGGTTCTGACAACTCGTGTGTGTAGAGTCCCCCGTTAATTGCGGTTCAGGTACTATTGGTTTGGGGGTTCTTGTAGTAGGAATCCATGTGGAAGGTGAGGATCCTTTAGGGTGTATTATAGAGGCTATCGGGTTGGGGGCAGAGGCTCGTCATTATTTTAGGGAAGGCATCGCTATCCCTCCGGTTACATTATTTGAGGGCAGATATCACTGACCCTCCGATTACTTATTTGAGGACATGCATCGCTTTCCTCTGGGATTACTATTTCTTGGGCGTGCCTTCAGGATATCAGTACTTGAGACATGCATTATTAGGGGGGACATGATGTCGGGTTACATGACAGAGATTTCGGCGTTGGCCAAAGTAGGTGACACTCCATGGTGGCTGTTGAGCACCAGTGGAGTTAGTATTTGTTTGTGTGCAACTTATTGTTTAATATTTTCCTTATAAATGCATTCCTACTTAAACACTTATATTAGGTACGCACCGTTGGGTGGTATCCTACTGAGATTTTTCTCACACCCTGCACAGGCCCTTCAGGACGCGTGTAGACTTTATGGATTTACGTGCAGGAAAGAGGTCAGCTTCAAGAGCTAGAATGCATTAGTTGTTCCATGGAGATGGTATGGGACTTGAGGTCCTAACTACCTAGAGTTACTTTGTTTTGATTTCTTTCCTATATTAGCATGCTTACTTGTTTTGTAGCTACAATTGGTTAGCCATTGGCGCCCATTTGTATATATGGATATGTATAACCTGTTTGGGATGCATGTTTTGTGGTTTGTTCAGTAGTAGTTACAAGTGATCAGCATGATGTTGTGTTTATATTATGTGGTTGTTATTTATATTTATTATTTCAGCTGTTTATCAATATTGAATGTGCTTCCGCTCTACGGGTCTGGTTCGAGTCTACTGAGTCATTTATTCTGCTACATATTTATTATTATTATTATACTTAGACCAGTACCTTTATTATCCCCCGAGAGAGTATAGCCCCCACTATACCTATAAGAACCTTGCTGTTAGTCAGCATCCATTGGAATTCGGGGAGGTGCATCTAGGGTAGTAACACCCGACCTGTTTGGCACTGTTTAGGTGGCTGCTCAGGTCCGGGATGTTACAAAGTGCTATCAGAGGAAGGTTCTTGACCGGGATTTTGTAGTAGTGGTTTTCTTACTACTAATGAGATTGAGACTTCTCTTTTTATTTCTTCTAGTTTTACTATTTGAGATATGGTAGACTGGAGATAGGTTGTTACTGGAACTGGGTTTCTAGCTTGTGATTGGGTGCCTACAGCCCCATGTACGAGTGAAGGACCGTGTTTTCTTGGGTGGGAATTATTGTTTTCTTTTTTCTCAGATTATAGTTTATATTATTTCCACCTCGGTGGCTCACTTTATGTGTGATGTTATTGATTGCGATATGTAACCCTTTACCCGGTGTGGTAAGGGAGAATTAAACCTTGGCCCGGTATGGCAAGGCTTGTCTGCTTGGCTTTTGATAGGAACATTTTTAGGGTATTTCAATTTCATAACTGCACGTATGCTTTGTGAAGTGATAATTCCATGTGAATAATATCAATTTTCATGCATTGTATTCTTTTGAAGTGTGAAAAGATTAAATTCCTGATATAATTGTTTGTTCATTGAAATGTGTTATGCCATGCTTTGTATATTTGTATAATTGCATGTGACAAGGTATTTGAGTCTGGCTCTTGTACGAGCATGCATGTACATGGGTTGAGGTGATTTTGATCACTAGGATTGGGAGACTCAGTCATCGGTTTGAGGCAACATTAGTTGTTAGGATAGGCATGACCTGTGGTACTTTTGATACTTGGCTCTGTTGAGGGTGGGTAAGGAGGCCATGAGGTCAGGATGCCATGGGCATGGGTTGCGATAGGGGAGAGTAAGGGTAGATGTTTTATACTGCATATTTACTGCTTTCCTTATCTAAATTGAATATATATTGTTATATATATATGGGTTGTCTGACCATTTATGGTATTCAGCGGGTTCCTTTTAGCTGACTCAAATGGAGCGTCAGGCGGGAGATGGTACAGTGCCGTAGGAGCAGGATCAGGTTCAAGATCTGGTGCAGGCAGAGCATGAGCCGTAGGTACAGGCTCAGGGGCAGGATCAGGTTCAAGATCCTGTGCAGGAAGGACAACAGCTGGGTTTTGCGGTATTTGGACCATGGCTCGAGGAGAAGCTCTGAGCTATCCTGGTACGTGTTTTGTAGGGGATCGATAGAGGTGCGCAGGGTATAGAGCCATCTATGGCATATCTGATGCAGGAGTTCTAGTCGTAGCACCTGCCTCTTTTTCAGGGTGAGGGTGGTCCGCAGGTAGTAGAGAACTAGACAGAGTATGCAGATGATATTTGAGCTACTCAAGATGCCCCTGGGGAGGAGGGTCAAGCTTGCGACGTACATGTTGAGAGGACCGGCGAAGCGTTGGTGGGATGTGCAAGTTCAAGTTCTCAGGGATGAGGGACTGGCATGGAAAGACTTCAAGGATAGGCTCTTCAAGCACTTTTACTCGAAGACACTGAGGGCAGAGAGAGCTTGGGAGTTCTTGATACTTTAGCAAAGAGACATGTCCGTCATGGACTATGTAGCTACTTTCAATTATTTGTCTCGCTTTTCACTTGGTATGGTAAGCAATGACGTGGCAAGGGTGAGGCGCTTCGAGGATGGCTTACGATATGCCATTCGGATCCAGGTGAACATCTTCAGGATGATTTCCTTTTCAGAGGTGGTGAATCAGGCACTCATAATGGAGGGAAATCAGAGGGATAGGCCCTAGGTTGGCCAGGAGGCATCTTCAGGTGGTGGTTTGGATAGCAGGAAGCGAGGGCGGGATGAGTTCCAATAGGGCAGTCAGGCCAAGGACTTGACTAGACCACATCGTAACAGTTCTGCAGTGGGTTTCATTCAATGTGGGTAGCAAGGACATGTTCAGACTCAGTGTGATAGGCCTCCGAAGGAGTGCCGGTCATGTGGACAGGTTGGGAATCTGGAGAGGTTCTGTAGGTAGCCTTCTTAGATAGCTGACAGACAGGGACCAGGACAGACTGTGGCATCTGGAGTTGGTTCAGGTTTGATACCACGAGAGGATAGCCGAGGTTTAGCTGCACACAGAGTACATGACAGAGACAGTGGGACCTAGCTTAGGGGTAAGTGGCTAGTGACTAGAGCAGCACCGCAGGGAGGTCAGGCATCAGACAGTCGTACTTCAGGCCAGGTGCACACCGTGGAGCTGCTAGGGACTAAGCAGACTGGTGATCCGATGATGGTTAGAGGTACACCACGAGTGTGGCCATGACTTTCTTATTTTCTTTTGGCATGACCTGTTGAGGCATGTCCATTTTGAGTTCACGAGGTGCACAGGATTCTTTTGGACTGACTAGATGTTGTTCGGTGGTATTGGTGCCATATCGGGTGCGTGATATATTTATATATATATATGAGATGCGTAGCATCGGGTGCATCTAGGATGTGGGTTACTTGAGGTGTCGTGGGAATCAGGGCATGAAGTATGAGGGATACTTGGGGTTTCATGGTCATTAGGGCATCTAGGATGCGGGTTACTTGAGGTGTTAGGCACCATGTTCATTTTGAGCATTCATGGGATGTAGGACCTCATAGAGGTGGGACACCTATACGGTGCGGGATACATTTGGGTGTCAAAAACAACACGGGAGCACCAAAAAGGCACAGGAGTGATGATGTGTCATGAGAGGAACATGAGTTAGGGAACAGGTTAGTGAACCCTTACTTTGTTGAGTTTTAGATCAAGTTAGGCAATTCCTAAGGTGGGGATCCCCTTGAGGAATTTATCCCGAACCTTTGAGACTGGGGAAGTCCAGGTAACCTTGGACGGGGTGGTATGTTCGGTTCCATCTTCGTGTTTCATTTGATTGCTCGGGGATGAGCTATGTTAAGGTAGGGAGATTGTAAGAACCCTTGTTTTTAGAACGGGTCAAAATCCCAGACCTGTTTGAATTTTTGACTTATTTTTGAGAAAATTGGGAAAATCTAGGAAGTTCTGGAAATTTCCAGAATACATGTCGTGTACTCTAAAAGAACATGTCATGTATGGGTTAGGTGAGTTCCATCCGTGTGCTCGCAGAGTACATGTCATGTGATGACTGTGTAGGAATTTCTTACTACACGGTGTGTAGTGTTACTCGACACGCTGTGTATAGTACTTTATGTGTACCGGCTAAGTTCTAGCTGTGTGTCAACCTGTGTGGCACGTCCAAGCCATGTGGCTACCTCCTCTTAATTCAGAGTACGAAAAAGGATACTAAATGGCATGTATTCCTGAAATACACATCGTGTACTTTTTTTTATTCGCTTAAATGAAAGAGTGTCGCGTCTTATTCCAGAATATATCTTCTTCTTCCCCATTTTCGAACCTTGATGCACCGGAAGGCCAAAAATGTTTCCTTCCCTATATTCTTCATCTGACATATGTTATTAAATCCATCACTGGCTGTAGGATCGCAACAACGAGGCTAAACCCACGTACCCTATTCCGTTCTTGATCCTTTTCCTCACGCGTCGCAGTTTCCATCTGAGTAGAATTGCCAGTATTTGACGAAAACATAGATCTACGAAGATCGGCTTCGAATTGGATCTCGATATCGCATGTGCCTACTTCTACGAGTCTCAGATAGGTGGTGCATACCTCTTTTTTTTGTTTTCGTAGACCTTAGGGTGACGCGGCCTATGGCGCATTTTCAAGTATTCTGAGAGAGGCCCTAATTTATCTACTATTGCATACTAAACTTCTTATTAGACCTATGGGAGGCCTTTGGGTATGCCCTTTGTCCTATTTTGCTGAGCAGGGTTGGGCGAGAGGTCATTGCTCATATGAGGCATTTTGGCCAGGGTTTCCAAAATGGTTATACTTAAATTGTTTGGTTTAAACTATTGAGTTTAGTTTATTAATCCTTATTATGAATTGTTTGAGGAATTCAAGACCTCGGTACTATTGTTTGATAATCGTTGGGCTAGTTCAATTCAACTGTTTAGATTGTTTTCCTATTTATGTGTTTTGTTTAAATTTTTTATATATGTAATTGCTGAATTTCATATGCTAGAACCTCTTGGTTGTGTTGGGCATGGATGAATATTCTTGGGTGATGAGGATCACAGGTTGGGCTTTGCCCGATTAACTTTGGGTGGTTCTGACCACGGGATTGGGCGTCATGGACGTCGGCTTGAGGCAGGATGACTGTCAGGTTGGGCATGGCTCGGGTTACTTGGATGGTGATGCCATTGGACATGAGCGGCATGGTCGTAGGGACATGAGGTGTCAGAGACATTATGGATTGGGTACTATTTTGGTGATTACCGTTCACCCGTAAATTTTGAGTAGTGTGCACACAGAGAGACTCCGTGATGAGGTGGTTCTGACCACTCATGTGGGTAGAGGCCCCCGTTAGTTGCGGTTTAGGTACTATTGGTTTTGGGGATGCTTGCCGTAGGAAGCCACGTGGAAGGTGAGGAGCCTTCAAGGGATAGTGTAGAGGCTATCGGGTTGGGGGAAGAGGCTCATCGTTATTTGAGGGTAGACATCGATGTCCCTATGGTTACATTATTTGAGGGTAGATATCGCTGACCCTCTGGTTACTTATTTGAGGATAGGCATCGTTGTTCCTCTGGGATTACTATTTATTGGGTGCGCCTTCGGGACGTTTGGTACTTGAGACATGCGTTGTTATGGGGGAACATGGTGTCAGGTTAAATGACAGAGATTCCGACGTTGGCTGAAGTAGGTGACACTCCATGGTGGTTGTTGAGCACCAGTGGAGTTATTATTTGTTTTTGTGCATCGTATTGTTTACTATTTTCCTTATAAATGCATGCTTGCTTAAACACTTATATTAGGTACGCACCATTGGGTGGTATCCTACTGAGATTCGTCTCACACCCTGCACAAGCCCTTCGGGATGTGTGTAGACTTTATGGATTTACGTGCAGCAAAGAGGTCAGCTTTAAGAGTTGGACTGCATTAGCTATTGCATGGAGATGGTACTGGCATTGAGGTCTTTCCTAGCTGGAGCTACTTTTTTTTTTCTTTCTTTCCTGTATCGGCATGATTACTTTTTATGTAGCTACAGTTGGTTAGCCATTGACGCCCATTTGTATACATGGATATGTATGACCTGCTTGGGATGCATGTTTTGTTGTTTGTTCAGTAGTAGTTTCAAGTGATCAGCATGCTATTGTGTTTACCTTATACTACTATTATTTATATTTATTTCTTCCTCTGTTTATCGATATTGAATGTGCTTCTGCTCTTCGGGTCTGGTTCGAATCTGCTGAGTCATTTATTCTGCTACATATTTATTATTATTATTATATTTGGACCAGTACCTTTATTATCCTATGAGAGGGTATAGCCTCCCCACTATATCTATAAGACCCTAACTTCTAATCAGCAACCTTTGGTGTTCGGGGAGGTGCACCTAAGGTAGTAACAACCGACCTGTTTAGAACTTTTTGGGCGACTGCTTGGGTCCGGGTCGTTACAAGCAACACATGCACGATATGCTAGACTAGAATTATTTTTAAAGAAGTTAAAATTCAAAAGGGGTTGTATTGAACATAACCTCTATATGAATACATATATTGAATAAAATTTTATGGTTCTCAATTATGTGTGAAATATCATATTCAATGTAAGAAATCATAAATTTATAGAGGAATGTTATACTATCATGAAGTTAGAATTTGAGATATACATTATCTGTGAACTCATATATTTTATAGGTTTATAAGTGGTTCAGAAATAAAAATAATCTTTTATATATTTATCTAAGTGTAAGAAATAACTATTGAATAATTTTAGTATACATAAATAAAAAACATTTTAAACTATTATTGTAGTTGGAACCAATATTGGGAATCATGAGAATGGGAATATAAGGCTCCTACCTTATATAAGAGAATTATTGGGAGCCTATTGTATTTGGTAGAAAATCAATCAGATATTTCCTATAAAACATTTTTGGTAGCTAATTTCCAAAGTAATACAAAATAGGATCATCTCATTGTAGTGAAGAGGGTCATGAGGTACATCTAATGCACTCTTTACTATGGTTCATTTTCTTGTGGTATAAATGGATCATGAATTATTTTCCTTTTATGATATGGATTGGGATGGAAATTTTATGAATTAAATGTCCAAAAATGGTGGTATATTCTTCATTGGAAATAAATGTGTGGGTTGTATAAGTACAAAATAGGAAAACACATCCTTTTTTATAATAGAAGCAAAATATATTTTAGTAAAAAATGTCTGAAATCAACTCCTATGGATGAAGAAACTTTTGAAGGATATTGGTGAAGAACCGAACCAAGCAGTGGTGATATTTTGTGACAACAAGAGTGCAATTGAACTTTTAAGGAATCCATTTTATCCCTCAACTATCAAATATATTGATATTATATATCACTTTGTTAAAGATAAGTTGGAGCATGGAGTGATCAAAATGAAACATGTTGGAACTAATCAAAAAGTGGTAAAAAATGACGAAATCTTTGTCCACTCTAACATTTGATAATCATAGTTTTAACCATGGTGTTTAGCCACCTCCCCTATCTTAAGTAGGTTCAAAAAAATCCCCACCCCATTATATATAATGTTCTACTTGGTTTTGTATTTTTTTTAATATGGTCATAATTTTATTGACATAATAATATAGGGGAGACACTGTCCATATAGAATTTTTAGAAAAAAGAAAGATGGTTATAAAGAAAGTACAACATTGTCTCCATTGAAAACATTTATTGTTTCCTATAATGTTCATTGACTCTTTTAGGATTAAAAAATTAATTAATGGATATTTTTTAGTTTTTAAAATATTGGAATTTTAATAAATGTTCATGTAATGACTTGTATTTTTTCTAGTTTTATTTATATAAATTAATTGGTAAAATTCTGAGACCAGGCCCTGAGAAAGAGTGTGATTCCGAGACATAATGTTCCCGAAATAGTTCATTGAATTATGTCCATTTTTTAATAAAGTGTGTGGGTGGTTTTTCTTTAAAACTAGAATAACTCTTAAATGGGTGTCTAGATCAGAAATTTGAGGCACTGTTGGATTCATAATAACAACTTTACCTTAGGTGAGGCCTAAAATTGATCGGAATGGGTCGACCATGAAAGTTAGTTTTTAGACGTAAACATCATTAGAATTTTTGATAAAAATATTTTATTTTAATGCAGTGTTAGTTTTCTTTTTAATGTGACCTATTGTCATGAATCTAGGGTAGTGACATAACCTTGGAAATCCTCTATATCTAGAAGAAGGAGATCCCTCCCATGAATGTTGAATAATTTTTGAATCAAGATCAAAGAATCTCATATTATATGGATCAAAAAATGATGATGATTCAATTTCTCCCTTCATCCACAACTGATCCAAAATCTAGGTAGGGAATTGTTTCACTTCGTGATATTTTCCCCATTATTTTTTAAATTAAATAATGAACACAGACTAACCCATGAAAAGGTTGATCCGCAGTTCAATCATTCTTGCAGGATGAATAATTTATGTGGGTTGATTATCAGGGATGATTTTGTTTAGAGATTTGTTGTATTCCCTCTATGTTCTTCATTCTAACATTAAGGGATCAAGGTCAACACAAACAAGTTCAAGATCCATAATTTGTGAATTCCTATGAATTTATCTCTTTCCCCCAAACTTTATATGTTTCTCATTCTTCACAAAATATGAACAAAGTATCTTTGTGCCTTTGATCAGTGGCACAACGGCCTGAGATCGAGGATCTGAAACCACAATGATGTCACAGAGGTGTGACAGTGAAGGTGAGGCACAAATCACTGGAGGCAACGGTTTATGGCGATGTAAGATAGCCCCCAGAGTAGTGGATCTAATCGGGTTCAGGTGGATCATGAGGAGGATAGCAGGCCACTGGAAGGGTAGCCGGTGATGGAGGCGCCACACATCATAGTGGGGGGTCGGGACAAGCATAGAATGAGGCGAATGGGCAGTCGGCGGCGGGGTGTGAGGTCATGGTCCAGGTAAGACCATGTGGGAGCCCATGGTGGTGGAGGCCACAGGCATTGACCGGGGTTGTGATAGAGAGGAACTACATATGTGGCTGGGTCTGCGTGGAGACCATAGTGATGAAGGCTGTGGGGGAGGCATGGGATGTGGTTTTATTCCTTATTGATCACTACGGTGCCACATTAACTGGGCGCACACGGTTGGGTCGGCCACATGTGGGAGAAGGGGGTCGGACCACATGCAATGGGCCAGGTTACTCTAACGGACCATAGTCCAATGGATAAATAGGATGGGAGGGGTCAGGTCAGCTAGACTGGGACGGTTCGAGTCGATCAGACTGGTTCAGGGCGGACCTAGACCGGACCTGAGTTGGATTTGGACCGGACCCGAGTCGGACATTTTTATGAAAATAACCATAACTTTCAAACTTGTTGTCGGTTTGATGATTCGTTAATAGCGTTGGGACCCTTGGAACGAGATGATCCTTTTTAGATACTTTAAGTGAGTCTTTTTGGAATTTATATTACAAACTATTGGCTTGAGGATTTAGTTTTTCTTGAACAAGTGCACTACGAGCAGAATCCTATGGCTGACTATTCTTGAGACTGGGATATTGAGACTATGTGACTTGAAGAATATATGAATTTGATACTCTATGTATTATCAAGACTCTATGTCTTAATGAGACTCTTTTTCTTACCTAGACTTTGTGTCTTACCGATACTTCTTATCTTACCGATACTGGGTGTTCTTCAAACTACGTCCGATAATCCTTCTTTTTATTCAATAACTAACACATGTGTGAGTTGGTCGTGTTTTCCTTGTGTTATACCTCATGTATTTCTTTGTGGTATAGTTCATGTATTTATTTGTAGTGTACTTTGTGTATTTATTTGTGGTATATTTTGTGTACTTATTTTTTTGTACTTAGTGTATCTATTAGTGGTGTTCCTTTGTGGTTCGGGGTGTCCTACTGAGTATTGTTTTACTCGCCCTTGAATAGGATTTGCATGAATGTGTCATGTCTTGTGTAGATGACTGATGATTTGAAATAGTTCTAGGTGGACCAAGACTTGGTGGTTCGTAGAGTTATCCGACAGATGAGGTTTCCTCCTATGGCTTTAGATATCTATCCTACACCTACCCTTCAGGTATGGTTTTCTATATATGTGTTTTAGGAACTTATTTATTTACTCTTATAGACTCTTTATTTGGTAGGATTTTATTATAGCCTTGTTTACTTTCCATTTTCCTACTATCATACTCAGTGGTTGTTATTTTAGTGTATGCATGCTTTTTCTACTCAGTATTTTTACATTTCGACATTTTGGGCTTGTAGATTGTGTGTGTGTGTGTGTAAAGGTACTTAGAAAAATTACTCTCATTTGTGGGATATGCCTACTCGGTGCTAGTATCAAGACGCTGGCCTACTGGAGTTGGGATTGGGGTAGTCACGACATGGGCCCCTTTGGGATGGGTCATGACAATTCAAATGAGATTATATTTTGTTATGGATATACTCATTTAATTTTATTTCCAAATGGGGGATTCATGATAGGGGGAGAGTTTCATGAGTTTTCTGTGCATGTAGAATTACATGTAGGGGGAATGGATGGTACAGAATGGTTAATCATAGAAGAATAGGAGGTGTATTGACAAAACAGATGGGAATAATGTTGTAAAAATGGGTTGTAATGTTTTTTTTGTTATTAATTAGAATTTATAATCTTATAATCATAGATATTTTTAATGGAAGGTGAATTTTATGTTCCTAAATTTTTGAGGAATCATTAGTTTTGTAAGTAATCACATGTTTTGGAAGTTGTGAAATTTTTGACCCCAAAGATGTGAGTATAAGTTTTTATATATTTAAATAATAAAAATTTATAAATTTTTATTACAATAGTAACTATAGATGTTTCAAAATTATTATAGGTTTATAATTTAAGTTATTTCAAAGGATTGAAGAAATTCAGGGATTAAATGGAAATTAAAGAGTAGTTTTTTGTGTTTATAGTATGTTATAGAAATTATCTGATGTTTTCAAAAAATGAAAAATTGATGATCCTTTCTTGTATATTCAAGGGTCTCCAAGACACTCATTGTGATGAATAAAATTATTCAGGAGGGATTCTATAAAGGTCATCACTTTAGTACATAAAGGTCACTAATATGATATATTAAAGTAAGAAGTACAATATATAGATATTGGTGTGCACTTTGGAAAATTGAAAAGGTGTTGAATTGCATCTTTTATATATAAAGATAATTAGAAGTGGAACGTTAGAGTCATTTCCATGGCACAAGGGTAATGTGAAAGATTATTTATATGAAATGACATCATCCAACCATGGATTTCAATAGAAATTATCAATCATAATATTGATTGATAATATGGAATGTTGTGATAATATTGAGCGAAATATCATGAAAAAAATATTTGAAGTATTCTAGGATGGTTTTTATGAATATTTATAAATAAAATCATAGAGACTTTGATATAAGAAATATGGAAGTATAATCACACCATAATAAAATTTCTTATGTTATTGATAAAGTTAGAATCATATCATGGAGACCTATAAATTAGTAAAATGGGAAGATGATGAATTCCGTATTTTAGTGAATACCACGGTAACCATAAAATTGAAATAGGTTTTAGGCCACATCGTAGTGAAGACCATGGTTCTTTGAAACTATGATATATTGAAGTTCACTCTACACTAGAGATAGTTTTGGGATTACAATGTACCTATATGAAATGGAAATACCCTTAGCGGGCATTTTGGAGGAAATTATGAACTTTATGTAAGACTTATGGAAAATTGGTTCCTAGATAAGCACCATGACATGGAGTAGGGAATTTTTCATTGAAATAAACCCTATAAAAAATAGGTAGTCTCATCACATGTGTTGTGGAAGCCATGTAGGATCATTAGTCATTAGTATATTATAATAGATATTATCAATTGTACAATATCATTGATAATATGGACAACCAAGATGTTATTCCCAACAAGGGGTTTAGGAGAGATATGCCTTGAGGAGGGGTGGATCAAGGTATATAAGTTTTATATAGTTTAACCAATTTTTCCTGTGCATATCACTACCCTATAGGATCTTGACCTCTTTCTTAGAATGTTCACTCTTTTTCTCTTCTTATGGACATCGATCTAATTATAAGTTCTCTTGGAAGGTCTATATTATATATTCCTCAAGGTTAATTTTAACTTCTTTTTATGTGCATATAGAAAGTAAATAAGACACATTTGGTTTCTACTTAGTTCACCATTATGGGAAATTATAAGTAGCATATGATTGACAATGTTTCGATACACCAAATAGATAAAAGTGCACCACTCTTAGAAGGGGATTAGGATAGGTCACTTTTACATGGGGTCACTTCCCTTAAAATAGTTATGGTTGACTAACTATCACCCATGTATCATTTTTATTTTTATCTTTTTCTCCCTACTTTGGAAAGGTAATCAAAAGTTTTATGGAAATGCAAGCCCCTTCAACAGAATCACTGGTGTTGATTACAACCTTGAGTGTAAGTATATTCTATGTTGATGTCCTCTTGGATTTTTTTTTCACAATCTATAAACTCCTCCTTTTCATAATACCTTTAAAATTTTATAAAAATTTTGGAATTCATTTTTTTTCTGAACAAAAACTTCATTATTCTTCTTGTAATTTAGATCTTCAATGATGGAACATGTTCCTTCTCCTTTTCTAGACCCTCTCTTAGAACACTCTTCCTTATTATTCAGAAAACTCATATATGGATTTGTATACCCTGGTTAGAATTATCCTTCTCCACTTTGATCTCTTCCATTTAACAAGGTGATCAATAGCCACAAAATTTTCCACCTTTTATTACATTATGGTTCTTCAAAAACATCCCAAAAATCCCCATGATTTACACTAATCCTGAATTCAACCTCTATAACTAATTCATGGAGAATTTTCTCTCACTTTTTAGTATGAAATTATTTCAATTTAATAAATTTTATTAATTTATTAATCTCTTTTGATTATATCTTAGATAATGGCCTAATATTGAGTCACATGATAATTGAATCATTGAGAACGCAGTTCTTGCATTTCCTGATTTGACGTGCCTCTAACAAAAAAACCTACCAAAATGTTTTTTCTTCCAGAAACCATGGCATGGCCTGGGTATTTCCAGGATAAAAACCATTTGAAATGGTCAACTTCATATCCTTATGGAATTTTTTCCTTTTGTTACAGGACTCTAATGTCTACCTCTATTTTCCATAATGAAAACCATTACCATAGGAATCACCACGCCCATTATGGGATTATAATTTCTCATAGGTGACACTTCAATATAAAGAACTCATTGAAACACCCAAATTAATATCACCGTGAAGTGGAGGTAGTCTTCCTCATATAGTTCAATTGAGTTTTCTATGGCTTTATCCACACCGATTTTGGGTTCACTACATACCACAGGTGAAACTCTAATTCAAAACACCATATGTTATGGTGTGGTCCTCCTTGGTTGGTTGGGTTGGCCATCATAATCAATAGGTCTTCAATACAAACCATTATCATGTATAAGGTCACTTAAAACTCCACTATACCCATTTTTTGGATTGGTTTTTTTTATACAGTTTAAATTACAATGATCCACGCTCTTCTATACAGCATGGTCCTCCCCTTATTGGTTTTTTTTCAACTCAATATATTAGGTGTTATCCATGATTTTACTATTTCCACTTAAATGACCAGATTATGATTTACCATTTTGTATAGGTGCTTTAAAAATTAACCATAAGTACCACCATATAGTGGGACTTTCCAGTTATCCTGTTTTAGTAATATTTTCAAAAAAATGCTTTGTGCTAAGGAATGTCATGCACTTACCTTTCTCCGAGATGCCTCCAAAACTTATTTATTTCTTATCTCAACTATGTTTTCTCATTATATAATTATATTTAACTTTTATATTTCCTTATGATATACTTCCATTTTTGTTAAGTATTTTAACGCCAAGAACCTCCATCAATCAACCTTTTTTAACAATACACTTCTTGTCAAAAAATACACCTTTACTCACTATATCTTATAAAAAACCTTCTTTTTAATAAACCCAACATAACACATTGGGGTTACAAGAATATACCCCTTTGTATTTTATTGATAAGATGACCCAACCTTTCCATTTCAAATATTCCCCCCCCCCCCTCCCCATTTTTTAATGAAATTCAAAGGGAAATTATCCAGCTTATTGGAGGGTTCAAACTTAAGAAAAAATAATCTATAATTCTCTTCTACTATAGGTGAGTAGATATACTCACCCTTAAAAAATATGGATCTTTTATATTATTAAGTAATTACCCTTTGAATATGGATATCTCTTTCCATGCATCCAAATTTTATCCTCATTTATTTGTACAAAGAAAATCCATGAAATCTATATTCACCTTATAATGAAAGGGATGGCTTACTTAATTCATTTCATCCGAACCTTTATTGGAAACCACTTCAAAATTTGGCATGAACCACCGATTGATTATCCAAATACTCTATAAACCATTTGAAAATAATTTCTAGTTGGAATTACCAATTAAATATTCTCATTTCTCACATAGTTTCACCTTATCAAGAGATTCATTGAGTGAATTTACCACTTGGCACTAGAGATGTGAACAAATCCTCTAACACTAATGAGTTAGATATTGGTGTTAGAAGCCATAGGTTTTATAGAAAATTCCATGGTTTTCCATAAAAATCATGAATACCAATGAAACCATAAAATATTTAAACATATCACTTATCAACACATCTAGTGATCTCAATCATATTCATAGCAAACAGTTAGTGAAGAAACATTAAACATGTTGAGTGTGAGGATCTTACCACTTATAAAAAATAATAGTAATTGTGAAATGCGCATTGATACTTATTAAAACTTATTATCTTCCAATTATTCATATGCTTCATCAAAATCTAGATAATGATGAACAAATACTAAATTTTTATCCCCAAATCCACCTGAGACATCATATCTTGACACCAATAGTCATGATTAATTTAGGTTTTCCTCTTATTAAGAACATCTCTTAATATCAACATATTTTGGAATCATATATATCAACACAGTTGATACCAAATAATATAAAAATAAATATATGCATATGAAATTATTGTGTTGATTTTTCCAAGGTCTATATTCCTTGTTGTGGCATAATACCAGTACATAAATACCAAATTTATTACGATTCCAATTGATATATATGATATTTATAAAAAAAATTGATTTTATCATGTTAAAACCCTTTTCATGAAATTTTCAGTATGAAAATTCCCCACCAACATGCATCTATAGTCATTATACAAATTGATATTTTAAGAATCACTTACTCCATAAGTTTCATGCAATTTTCATCTTCAATAGATTTACAATCAGTTCTATAAACATGTAATTTTATAGAAAACCCATATTTTAGATCATATTCAATCCTTAACAATTAATAACCTAAAAAATTTTAGAAGCATTAAATTATAGTGGGAGAGGGTTACCTCAAACTTCCTCAAAGTGTGGAATGGGGATGGTCAGGATGGAACAACCATTCATTTTCCATCTTTCCTTTTCAATTTTTTTTAGAATTTAGTAATGTAATGTCATTATCTATTCAACTTAATCTCCATCATCTCTAGAGTATGATTCCATTACCTCTTTACAAAATTTCTCCCTTGTTTAAATACACAAACAAACTTCTCTTCATGGGTGTGATAATTCTCATCCCTCCTTGAATTATAATTTTCAATGATTTTGGAATTGATATCAATTGAATAAACTTTTTCTTGTGTTTCATTTCGAGTGGATATTTCCTCCAGTATCATTATATATTTGATTACTCTTCATCCAAGCTTCTACTCTTAAATTTTTGTGATTTTTATGTGATCACCTTGGAAAAACTCTTCCTTGATGATCAAAAGTTCCATCACAGTCTTTTTCTTCTTCCTAGGTGGATTCTCATTTGCTTGTAATTCCACAGTTTTCACAGCCAGTACAACTCTGGGATTTTGTTTCCATATTTTCTTTATTTCCTTCCAAGATAGTTATAATGAGTAAATTAATCTCAGTGCTTAATACACTTTTATTTGAGTTCCATTCTTGTTCTCTAAAATATTGAACCTATTTTATATATTAATAGGTTATTTACTTGGATAAAATGTATCCTTGTATATCATACAATTATAGTGTCTCTATGTGGCATATTTATCCTTCCAAGCATTCCTCCAATTGAAATACCTTTCTATGTGACTAAGGTTACATAAAATAAAGGATTTACTATAATAATCATAACTCATTTTGTATATCCTTGGTTGAGAAATATTCAAAACTAGAATTATTCTTACATATTTGAGTTTTGTTGATAATAATCACATGCTTATAATATGACTAGTTCTTACACAGTAGTATAATTTTGGGGAAAATTAATTTTTGTGGATCCTCTCTTCTATATTTTTCATGGATATCTTCTCTTCTTCAAGATTTCATATCCAAATTTATTCTTGATATTTTTTTACCATTTGAGATATTTTTTATCTTAAAATTTAAGGATTTTATCATCTCTTTAAGTTCTATAATATTATCATATTTCATATTCAAGTGTATATCCATTTCTTTCAAAATTAAAGTAGCATATATTCCTGATTTTATTTTCTATTCAATATTTTTTCTAAAAGGAATTTACTTTCATTGGATTCATTTCTTATGTACATTTGGATTATGATCTCTTGAGATAGATATCTAACCATATTTCTCTATTCCTTCACCTTTTTTTATTATATTTATTCTGAAATTCAATAATAATTATTATTTCTTTATCCTTTTATTTTCCAAGTCCAAATATTCGATCATTTCAAGATTCACTTTATGCGCGACATACAATTATTTTACCTTCACTTTTATAATTCAGATATCATCTTGGTTATTGCATGAACCCCTCATTGATTGCAAACTTGATGTTGTTTCCATTTCACCAGATTCACATGTACTTTTCATATCCATAATAATGTCTGAAACACCACTTTATTTTTCCAATCCAAGGTTAGAATAATATATAAAGATAGATTTTAAAATTACTTTTGCTGGTGAACTCGACTTCATTAATGAATTCCTCTTGTAATTTTTCTTCTTGATTTTAGACATAGGTTAATTATCATATGACCAATATTATTTTCCAAATGAATCTTACAGTCACATCTACATGACTTTAGATAATATTTAATAATCATTGTCCTTATACAGTTATACCTAAATGGAATTCAATAATTCATTTTTTACTGAGGAATAAATCTCAATATTTATTTTACATATCTCAAAGATAAATAGATATTGGATTAATATAAAATTTCTATCTAGAAAACCTCTTGAGAAACTTTATGTGAATATTTCATCAAGTTAATGAACTCCTTTTCCATCTTTTGAAATTATTTCCATCAAATAATGGATCCTTCATAGTGGATTTAATTTATCTTAAAAAACTTTAAATCAAGTCAAAGTAATAATAAATAAAAATACATATGCCATTTAATACCAATTTTTATTCCCAATAAGAGGCTTAGGAGAGATATACCCTGATAGGGGGTGAATCAAGGTATGTGATATTTATCTAATTTAATTAATTTTTACTTTACCTATCATGGTCCTATGGGATCTTGACCTATTTCTTATAAGGTTCACTCATTTTCTATTTTATAGATGTTGATAAAATTATAAATTATCTTGACTAAACTTTAGTGTATATTCTTTAAGGTTCATATTACCCTATTTTGGTGGGAATGAATAAATTAAATAGGATGTAATTGGTTTTTTATTTTGTTCACCACTACAGGATAGTCCAAGGATCATGTGAGTCAAAATGTGTCAATGCACCAAATCACTAAAAGATCACTATTCTTTAAAGGGGTTTAGGATGGGTCACTATGGGATGGGGTCATTCCCCCTACAATGATTAGGGTTTACTCACATTTTCTTATGGCTCACTTCCAGCTCACGTTCAGATCAATACCCTTCTTATTCATCAATATAAACTCTAGAAATGTCTCCATATTGTTTATGGACATGTAGGTCCCTTTATCAGCATCACTAATGTTGATTACATCCTTGGGTGAATGTATATGCTTCATTGAAATCCTCTTTGTGGGTTCTTTACAATCTATGAAATCCTCCTTGTCCCGACACATTCCTCTTTCTAGAACATGTCTTTAATGACTTTGTTTTATTCCAAGAAACTTTTTTCATCTTCTTAGAATCCATATATTTAAGGATGGAATGTTTTCCCTATCCTTTTCCTACCTATCATCTAGAATTATCTCCATTATTCTAATGAAAACACAAATATGGATCTGTGTGCTAATTTTATAATTATTTTTATCCCTATTGATATATACTATTCAACAAAGATATCATGAGAACAAAAAATTCCTACATGTCATCACATTATGGGTCTTCAAAAACCCTTTATTACACCCCATTATTTTCACCAATCATGCAGTCAACCTCTATAACTACTTTTTGGCCAATTTTCTATCACTTTACAAGGAACATGATTGTTGAATACTTGAAAACACCATTCATGCATCATTAGATAACACATCACCTGATTTGACACCTCTATAGCCTAAATGCTCACCAAAATAGATTTATTTAGGAAACCACATAATGTATTGTATATTTCCAAGTAAAACATTGTTCAAAACGCCCATATCAATGGTTAGTGGGTAATTTTTTCTTTTATTGTAGAATTCAAATGTTTCATTTTAATTTTTTTAACAAAAACCATCACCATGGGAATCACCAAACCTATTTTGGGATCACTTTTTCTCGCATGTAAAACTTCATCTTGGAAAATATAGGGAAACACCTAAATTCCTACCACCATAGAGTATATATATTCTTTATTTTTTTAGTTAAATTGAGTTTGATACAGATTTATCTATGCCCATTTTGGGTTCACTTCTTATAATATGTGAAACTTTAATTCAAAAATTCATGCTATATGGTGTGGTCCACATTGGATGGTCTTTTTTCATTCTAATTGATAGGTCTTCAATATAGCATATCATCATGACTATAATCACTTCAAACATCACTACACCTATTTTTGGGATTTTCCATTTCATACAAGTGAATTTCCAATGTTCCATACCCATATTCATGACATGGTCCTCCTCTTGAATTCTATTTTGAAACTCCAGATCTTCCATTTCATCCATTCTTCAACCATGACCACTAAAATTACCATATTAGGATTTATAGTTTTTCATAGATGCTCTATAAATTCACCAAGGGAACAACTCTTCATGGTCCTATCCAGCTAGCCCATTTTAAGTGTCTTCATAATAAAATTCCATATTCCATGGTGTGCAATGCAACTTCCTTTCTCCAAGATTCCTCCAACACTTCTTTAGTCCTTCTCCCAACTATGTAAGCTCCTTGTAGTATTTCTTCCCACATCCAGGTTTCCACTAAATATCCTTCCATTTTTACTAACTCTTTTAAAACCAATAAAAAACTTCAATCAATAATTTGTCAATAATCCACTTCTTTTCAAAAAAATCCAACATCACTCCACCAGCGCATCTTCCCAAAAAACCTTCTTTCCAAAAAAACAATTCTTATAAATAAACCTAAAACAACACATTGGGGTTCCAAAATGATGATCACAATTTGAATTATCAATCATAGATTTTGGTTAATAATATTTTCAAACAAGAATGATTAAACATGTGTATTTTTTAAAAGGATGAATATTCTGACATTTGAGGGAGATCATGATTATTATAAAGAATTGAAAAGAAGGATTTTTCAATGCTGATCTTACATAGTTTTGATATTCAAAATGTGGAGAAATATAAAAAATAATGATTTTATATGAATAAGAAATAAATATGAAAAGGAAGAGATATTTTATCACAAGGAACATGAATTGATCAATATATAAAGGAAAAATTACTGGATGAATTTTGAAGGATGTGTAAAAGGGATGATTTTATCAGAATAATCATCAATGGCCAAGACTTCAAGGAGAAACTAAATCACAATGAAAACACCCTTTTCATCATTTTATTTCTCTATTATGAATTAACATTATAATAAATTTGTCTCTTTATTATTTATTTTATTCCTTGTCTAAATGTAGTTTATAGAGATACAAGATGAGGGAGTTCCCCTAGGATCAACATTTTATCCTTCCCTAATTTTATAACACATATAGTGTATGATGTTACCTCCTGGTATATCTCCACTCAGTTTTCATATCCTCATTGAATTATCTCGTCATGGTGAAACATGTAAATTACCTAGGTCCCCAAATTTACTTTCAATAACTATAATGTGTGTGTTTTTATTTTTGAAGATTAATAGGCTCACATTTTTCTTACTCGCATAAGAACAAGATCTAGTGAAATAAAAAAGAGTAAGACACCCGAATCACCCCCCCCCCCTCTTAGGGTGTTTTGAGAGTATGGTTAAAAAATTTACAAAAGTAATAGAATGGGAAGTGGATACATATAGTCACTAGGTACATGGTATCTTTCATTCGGAATATATTGGACTACCCATTGGTTTTGCACTATTAGATTATCCACTAAGTAGTTTGTGAACTTTCATCAGGTACCCAATGGGACACTGGGTGGATATTGAGATACATTTTCTAACTAGTGGTACCCAAGAGTATTTTTTTATAGGTTCATGATTTTTATTTCATCGATGATCCCATTTATTTATCAGATGTAATGGGTCATGTGTAAAGCCATTTTTTATCGATCATTATTTTTTTATCCCCTTGGTTCTCCCATTTTATCCCCTTGATCAAGAGTTGGTTCTTCTTTTATTGTAGCATTGGATCAAAGTTAATAACCCCACTTCTTCCTCACCCATTTTTCTTTTCCTTTTTCTTGGTTTTTAGAATGTTGGATTTATGGATTTAGAGTATAATTTCATTGGATCATGGTGAAATCACTCTAGTATGATAGTGAATTCATGTGTGGTGTCTAAAAGAGGTTTAAAGAATATGAATAAGTGTCATTTCTCACTATTTTGATGTCAGTAAGTCACCCAGTGAGTTCTATAATGGATTTCATTAATTTTATATTATTATTAGAAAATGATCTTATTTCCATGGACCAAAATTATAATAATAGGCCATTTGACCATCATTGTAGACTATGTCTATGGTCAGGTTTCCTATGGATGATTTTTTGTGGTAGTAGATCTATAGCCATGGTCGCACTATGATCATGATCGTGGGTACCTATATTCACGGTTAGTGATTATCGTTATAGGTTCCCATGAAAATTATTTTAAAAAAATTAAATTAATTATTATACATTTTATTAATTAATTAATAATTAATTTCCTATAATTAAAAAAATATTTATAAATTAAAATATGTTTTTCATTTATTAACTTCTTTTAATTTATTTATGTATTACAAAATAACTTCCCAAGATGTCAACAATACTAACACCATTCCTACCTAATCTCATTGAAATATCTGAGTACTAACCACTCCACTGAATAAATTTTTCATGTAATAATATGTCAATAAATGTGGCAAGTGATGAGGTTAAACACATCATATGGTCTAACAGGAATAGAACAAGGCATGATCAAGCTCCAATCAATAACCAATTTGTTATGGCTCAAATAATGGAGACTGTCTGGGATTCCAATTAAATTTAAAATGATCATTATGATAATTCCATTTATGAATTTTCTATTATGAAACATTTTTACATTTTTGGTAACTATTTACATCTTAAAGGAACCTTAGAAGTAGTCTGGAATTCACATTTTATTGGATGGATCAAGTGAAATTCTGATAGTGCTTTAAGAATAAATTCTAGTCCTATGGTCTTTGGTGTCATCTTTAGTTATCATAATGGTGATGTCATCATCTTCCTTTATGGACCATGTGGTATTGATTCATCTATGGAAGCAGAAATTCCTGGATTGATCAAAGGTATGGAAATGGAAAAACAATTAGGATGGAATAATTTATGGTTTGAATTTTATTATACTGTTATCATGAAAGTGGTCCAATCTGGTACTTATCATTTATCTTGGATGATGACTACACAATGTATTAAATGCCTAGATCTTTTCTAGACCATTAATTATTTCATCGCTAAAGTTTTTTGGGAGGCAAACTACCTTGCAGATGGACTTTTAAATAAATGGGTGGGCTGTAAGACTCTCATAGCTTCTATGGTACTACTCGAGGACTTGAAATCTATCTTTTAAGGAGACTATTGTAAAGTCCCTTACTTAAGACTATTGTAATTTTTTTCTTTTCAATAAAATTAGTTTACCAAAAGAAATATATTATATAATTGGTGATACTTAAAAACATTATCTATAATGTATAATAAATAATAAAAATAATAAATAATTAGTATAAACTAGAAATAATTAGTTATTAACAATTAATAAATAAATAATCATTACAAATTTATGATAACTAATTATTAAATAATATTTTATAATATATAATTAATAATAATTAATAATTTTGAAATAATTATGAACTAATTAATTAATATTTTAAAAATGATAAATTATCAATTATTTCTAATAAATAATTAATAATCAAATACTAGGAACCATTAATATTTTAATAATTAATACTTCTTAAGTAATAATTGAAATTTTAATATTAATTATTAATTATTTATATTAATAATGAATATTTAATATTTAATATTTAATAACAAATATATAAGGAATACAAGGTAATTAATTATCTTAATTAGTATTTAATATTCAATTATAAAAACTTATAAATATATAATAAATAGTTTTAAATAATTATTAATTATTAATTATAAATAATAAATATTTTATAACTAATAATTCATAAATAAATTATTATTGATAATTAAAATTTTATAATTTTTTGTCATTAATGAATAAATATTTAATATTTAATAAATTATTAGTGATTAATTTTTTATTTTTAGTTAATAAATAAAAAATAATTAATATATCATAAATAAATAAATAAATATTAACTAGAAAATATATGATTAATAATTAATAATCACTTAAATTGTAATAAATAGATAATTTATTATTTATAATTAATAGTTATTAAATATTAATTATAGAGATTTTGTTCATATTATAATTATATAATAAAATTTTAAAAAAAATATTGGAACCTATGGCCATGATTGGATATGACAGTGGTGATAGGTGAGCTATGACCATAATAAACTAAGACAGTTCTTGTAGGTTGGTGATACGACCATGGACACCAAAGATCATGACCATATTTGGGAGTCGCAACCACAAGCAAAGACAGTCGTGGTTATAGGTACCTTATTACCACAGTCATGGCCACCCATGTCAAAAAACAATGACCATATCTTATTTTTCTAGGGGTGGATTAAATTGAATTTTATTTAGGTTTGGGAATTTTGGTATTTTTCTTATTGGAGGACAGTTAGTAAGTTATGGATAGTGATAATGACATTTCTCATGGGTTTTTCATCATTGCATCTCATGGCGAGTATTTTTTGGTTTATATCAATTATGGGATTTGATGTGGATTGTTTGATATTTGAAATTGTGAGGCTTCTTGATTAATTATGCACTCATAGTCATGAAGGATAACTATGTGAGCTTGTTTGGAAATAAATTCAATGTCCAATGAGGTAAATGTCCTTTACTCTTTAATTATATTGATCATTATGGATTTTAATATATTTCCTTATAGTTATATTATTTTTGTGTGTGATTTTTATAGTAATCAAAATAGTTTTGTTACATAACATAATTATAGAAAAATGAGACTACATCATATTAGGTTAATATTCACTAATTGATTGTATTTCTTGGATAAATTATTATTTTAGTGGAACCTTAATTAAATTAGTGTTGATAGAAAACTTTATGGATCATATCAGATGTGTGGGTTAATGTTTTAGACTAGTTTTATGTATTGGAATAGTTAACCTTTAAAAATGATTTTTTAAAATGAGATTAATGAATTTTAAATAATATTTCAATGAAATTGAAAATGGTTTGTAAATGAATGAATTTGAAATGAGATTTCAAATGAAAGGATGTTTTTTCTTGTATTTTAGGTCAAAGACCTTGGGTGTGTCATGTTAGAATGAGATACTTTTTAAATGAATTATAAAGGAATACTTTGATATGTGTTTTAAATAATGATAGATATCTACTTTCTATAATTGATTTAGTTTGGTTAACCTCATGTGGGTGATACCCTATTTTGAAAGTGTGATTTTCTTACACATTATCTTTTTATAATTTTTAATACTTGTCTTTAAACTCTTGAAAAAATAATATTTCTAAAATAAACTCTACTTAACTATTATATAAATGATGGTTCATCTCCACATGGAAGGATTTATGTGCAAACTAAAGAATTCATCAAACTCAATAATAAAAAAAATATCATAGAAACAATGATGTAATAGTTATGTGATGTGAAATAGGAACTAAAGTAGTAGTGAAAGTGATTGAAACTGATGCTAGAATTCAGTGAAATGGTTCATAAAAATAGTTTTCAATTAGTATATGATCAAGTGAATTTTCAATTATTGTATATTGTGTTAAGATATCCCTAAAATCCTAAAAATTAATGATCAAAATAGATCATTAATCAAATAAATTTCATCAACTACTCAATTTATAAGTAACATTATTTTAAATAAACTCTAGATGTATCAATTCCATAACTAAATCATCAATAAAAAGAAAATATGGTATTCTTGGTAAATATTTATTTGTTAACCAATCCTAAAATTTATCTCTTCTTTGATCAAATATTAATTTTTTTCAAAAGGTTTTTCAATGTAAAAGGTACTTAAAATATTGAAAAAGAATTAAGTTCAACTATTATTGAATTTTGATTTTTGAACAAGTAGTTTTTTTAAAGGAACAAATGTTGAATAGTGTTGATCCAGCCTATAAAATAAATTTCAATAATTTTCTAAAAAGGAAAAAATTCACTAATCTAATCCCCTTAAAATATTTAACCAATAATAACCTCAAATATAATAAAATACAAAATTGATTCCCTAACAGAAAAAAGATTTAGAGAAATTTAGAGTCCCAAAGGAGTGGAATCTTCTCTGTTGAGGTAGATCCTCTTCTCATAGCTTCGTCTTCCTCATGAAACCCTTACTCTCGATCCATTATTCGCCATATTTTAATCCCTACATCATTTTTCAATTAATATCTCTCCCAAAAAAGAATTCACCCAACAAATTAGATGGTTATCCAATTCTTTCCCGTAGCCATAAACTAATCACTTCATACCCTAGAGCTCCATGTGGAATCCCTCTATATTCATTTTTATCACTAAAGTGACATGAGAAAACTCTCCAAAATATTATTCTCCCCCATGTGAATATATCTTTGGATCCAAGTAATAATCACCTATATACATTTCCAACCTCTACCTTTCAATATTCTCTAACAATAATCGGTTAGTTTTTCAAATACACAACTTAATCAAGTTTATATTCACTTTGAATTGATTTATAACTCTTATAGTAGGGCCATACTTACATATTAATCTATATATAAAACTTCACAATAGTATACAAATCATCAATTTTTAAAAAATGTATAACCTTTATGTATCCCCTTATGATGTCATGCAAGGACTTTTAAAAATCATCAAGATAAAAAATGTGGCAATGGTATTGGTTAAACTTTAAACTTATTAGATTCATCTAGAATTTCACAAATCTAAATACCCTTATGTATCCTTCTTTCATTGGGATATTACTTTTATATATAATTCATCTATAAATTTGGAAAATTATGGGACTCTCACACATCATATGGAGTGATAATAACTCTTACACATCAGCTTCTCTAAAAATTTCAAAATACTATGGGACACTTACATATCACCTTCAATCCATTGGAGGTAATTTTATTTATCAGTCTTTAAAATTGATTACTAAAAATTACATAACTTAAAGAGTCTCTTATATCAATATTTGAATATTATGTATCAATATATGACTTTTATGTATCAACATATGAATTTTTCATATCAACATTTTACTTTTACATATCATCATCTTACATTTATGTATCATCATTTGTGAAACAAAGTGAAAATTAGTTTATATGTAATAAAATTAATTCTAAACATAATATATTATTTCAACTTAATTTAATTATTGATTTCCAAACTTCAACAAGAAGATTTATAATTTTTTCAAAAAAAGACATTTATAATAAAGATATTGAAGATTTAAAATATTAATTATAAAACCTAAAATCATTAAAAGTTCTCTAAGATAATATTTTAAATAAAATTAAAAAAAACATAAAAGTTATCCCAAATATATATATATATATGGAAATTAAAGGACCATACATCCATCAATTAATTCCAAATGAAATCCAATATTTTACCTAATTAATCAATGAAATCCCATTTTCACTAAAATTTATTTAATATTAGTAATTCAACATTAAAATATCATTTTATCATAAAAAATACCAAATTCAATAGAAAAATAATGTGGAAAACATGTATAAAATAAATACACATCACTGATGTTTCCTTGCAGGGCTTCATTTTCCTATGTGATGATGCATGATGATATGTCCTAGAATAGATGTGAAACCTTCCATTGTATATGGGTTATGGTGGGTTGGGATATATATCAGTTCCCTTGAGGTTAATATTGTTCTTAATACCTTGAGTGGTGTTAGTGGGATCATGATAGTGACCGAGACTCTTTATCTTCCTCAGTCACTTCAAGGTTTTCCTGATGTTCCAATGAGACTATGATGTGTGAACACATATGGGTTGTGATTGGGGTATGAGATTCCTTATAGAAATATTTGAGAGTACTCATATTGTTTGAGAGATTTTTGGGGGAGTTCTATTTCAACCTTGAAATAGATTTTTTTATATACTTATAAAGATCTTCATTTTGGTGCAAGGTAGTGAGGATCTCCTTAGTCCATAGTGAAAGATCTCTTTTAGTAGATCTTAGTGAGTAAGGTGGGACATAGTATCAATGTAGTTTCAATTTATATATGATACTCTAATAGGGTAGATAGTTTTAATTTTGTGATTATTGATATCTCTTGTCAGATCCTTGGGATATGAGTGTTGTGGGTTCCTTCTTTTTATCAAAATCTCATTCCAGAGCCTCGGGATAGAAGTAGAGAAAATCCCTCCATGTTATGATGTATCATTTTAGAGACTTGAGTTAGGAGGCTAGCATTGTACTTTCTTAATAGTGGGGAATTTATAATCCAATAAATAAAGAGGTTATAAGATGAATAAGTTTGGTATAGGGTATGTCGACATATGTGATGCATGACATATTATTGTTATTTAGTCAAGGGCTAGTATTTTGGTTTGATTGATTCCATGTTATTATTAAATATTATCATTTAATCCTTATGTTTTTTATATGATGAGTTAAATAGCCTAAGGGGTGAATATGAGTACATCATGCCTATTATTTACGCAAATTTCTTTGGGGTCGAATACACATACATTGAACCATTATTTGGAGGATTTGTTGAGAGTCGGATACATGAAGGGAAAATCCCTATTCAGAGAAAATTGTCAAAGGGTGGACATAAGAATGTCAAAAAACTATTCCAATGACATTTTTGAGACTATAATCTATCCTACCATTATCAATTTGAAAGAAACATACACTTAAGTAGAATACTTAAATGTAAACTTGGCCAAAATGGGAAAATTCCCCTATATTTGGATATATACATGTCAAAACAGTTGCAAGGGGACCATTTTCAATAGTCAAATATGTGTATTTTAACCCAATATTCATATATTAATACGAGTACCATACATAATCATATTGTAATCCATTATTATAGGACACTTGCCTGAAGCCATATATGTATCCGTTAACCTTTTATCAGGTGGACTAGCATTTGACATTGTGGTCCAAAACCATGTCCCTCTCACTATATTATCATATTTCATTATATCTAAGTTATCAGGGTAAAATAGTATCAATCCACATGTATTTCACTATGTATGTGATAAATCATATGATACTCTAGGGATGATATGACATAGACAAACCTAGGGTAGACCCGTGATATAAAAAGATAGTGTGATAGGTTAGGTATCTATTTTATTATTCTAAGATGCCCAATGGGTCATGTTGGATATAAATGATCTATTTAAGTAAATTAGTGTAGGTTTGAGGTTATAATTCTTGAAAATTATGATGTGATGAATAAAAAAAGACCTTTCATCAGGTCCTCTTAAAATAATATTTTAAAATTCAAATGGGTAACACTTAGTGATGACTTGTGGGTTGTCCCTTGAGGAGATTTGACTTAATAGTTGTTATTCATGGGGAATGGTTGTCACTTATTAATATTTTCTATGTTTTTAATTCAATATTAGGATAAATAATTGTGTTTGTGTAGTGTAAAATAGAATTAATCAAAGTAAATGAAATAATTTAATTAAAGTGAAACAAAATTAAAATAATTCACAACAAAAAATTAGGCAGAGAGGGATTAATCCCTGAGTGAATAAATTATTTTCATATTCATTTATTAAAATATTATATTAATTATAATTAAACAGATTTTATTACATTCCATAAATCATCTTCATTCATTTTAATGTATGGGTAATTAGCTTGCTTGAGAGCATCTTTAAATGCATAAACCACTCACTTTCTTCTTAGAGAATTAACATGAAAAAACATCTCTATAGAGAGATCTATTACTCGAATGCATAGGTGCATCCTAGATACTATTGATCCAAGAGTGAAGAAAGTGTTTCTTTATCATTTAATAAAACATATTTTATTCTTTCCCATCAATCAGATTATATTATATTCATATGATCATATTCTTCCATTTTAATGTAGGGGTGATTAGAACACTTGAGAACCTCTCTAAATACATCAACCACTCACTTTCTCCTAATATATTGAAAAAGAACACACCTCTCTTGTGAGAATGGTCTTATTCAAATTCATTGTCTCATCCCATATACTATTCACCTCCTGTTATACATGAATAATCCACATACTAAGTGAAGTGGGAGAAAGAAGTTGAAATGGATTAAAACCGGAAGGAAGTGGTCCTTGATCAATTAAAGAGGTGAATTGTAACCATATTGTATCTCTCTCCAATTAATTCATCATTTTATTCGGAATAAGAAAAAATAATTAAATATAGAATTTGACTCAAGAAACAAATCACTTCCCCCATTGAATCGACCATGTATTTAGTTTTTTACATCCATATAAGAAGGAAAGGTTGGGGAAGAAGATAATCAAAGAAATGAATAAATAAAGAAAAAAGAAATAATATAGTATAATTAAATCTATGGAATTAAAAATAAATAGTCAATTGTAGAATAAAAAACATAACATCACAATAAATGTTTCCGATAACCCAAAATAGTTTTAGTATCCCCCCTCTTCTCCCTTCAAAAAATAAATTAATCTCCCCTCTAGAAATTAATTTTAGAATAATTAATGGAAAATTACATACCAATTTAATGTGAAGAAATACCCACATAGATGTTTTCCTATAATTGCCCGACTCCTTGAATTAGTTTATGGCTTCTACTCCTCTCTCGAACGCGCTGCACGCGCCTCCTGAAGTTTTGAATCTTCCGACCGTTAGGTCCCCTTCGGCTTGGCCCCCGGGGACGGTGGCGCTCTCTCTGACTTCCTCTGTCCCCGGTCTTCTTCCACTTTCTCCGGATCAGTTTGGAGTAGAGGAGCTTCCTCCGGCGTGTGAGCTCGGTGCCCGTCCGGATGCTCGGAGTTTCAAATCCTATAAAGACGCTCTGTCAGGGCCACCGGCTAAGCCTGTTCAACCTCATCTTCCCTATATTCCGGCTATCCAACTAGCGCCTCACTGCTCAGATAGGGTGGGTGGTTGTCTGAAGATTGATCTATCGGAGCGCTTCTCAAAGTCCTTGGTTCCTGCCTCCTCCTTTGGTGGCCCTGCCTCGAATTCGGTGGCTCTTTTTCCTGTCTTTGCAGCTTCTGGTTCGGGTCCTTTGGTTATCGATGATCAAGACTATTCTCTAGATTTTGTTCAGACCCCTTCTCTTTCTCCGGCACCGCCGCTTCTGTGGAATCTCCATGACCTGTCTGCGTATTCCTCTAGTTGGCTAAAGTCTTGGGGACCAATTTTAATCCCGAGGGTGTGTTGTCGGAGCTTCGTTCGCCCAGGCGGCCACAGGAGAGGATGTCGGTAGTCTCTGTTTTTCCAGAGGAGGTGACTCTAAGACCAAAATCCCAGTGGGTTCTATCTCCCAATAGGTTCTCTATGTTGGAGGAACCAGATGTTGCTGACAAGGAGCGCTCTTATCCAGTTTCTAGGAAAGACTCCATCTCAAAGGTGTGCTCTCCTGCTCCTGTGAGCGGACCTACCACCAGATCGAGGTCTCGGGCTTCGGCATCTCCAGGTTTGTTATCAAAGTCTCTGTATTTCACGAAGGTACCCTCCTCCTTTATTAAATGATATCTCTTATCATTTGGAATGCGTGGGGCCTGGGGGCTCGAGTTAAGTGTGCTTTCATGTCTTCAGAATATTGTCATCATCATGCCTCTGTTGTTGTTATTCTGGAACCAAAACAAGATGTTTCTCGTATTTCTTCCTTTTCCAGAAATATGGGATTCGCCAAAATCATGCATGCAGGTACGCGTAACAGGCATATATGGCTCTTCTTCAAAGCAGGGGTTGTGTTGGATATCGTGGAGGCTTCCTCGTAGTATATGACTACCAATATTGAAGTCTGGGGAAAGGTTTTTCTTTTCTCCTTTGTTTATACTAGCTGCGAGGCTTCCGAGCAGAGTATCGTGGCACCAACTCCATGTGTTTCATCCTGGTAGTCACGCTTGGTTCATTGGAGGCGACTTCAACACTATTGTTGCGGAGACCTCGAATAATTCTACTTGGGACTTCAGGAACATTCTGGCTACGACCGTCCTCGTTGATCTGGGATTTTCAGGAAGTAGATATACATGGTGTAACAATCGCTAAGGCATCGGGATGATTTTCTGTAGACTCGATTGATGCCTTGACAACATTTAAGGGTTGGATTCTTTTGCTCGGTCATCAGTCACACATCTTTCCAGATCAGTGTCGGACCACGCCCCTCTGCTAGTGACTCTAAAGGAAGGGGATTCAGGTTCTAGACACTTTTTCTACTCTTCTACTTGGCACCAGTGGGTTCGATTCTTCAGCTCGTTAAGAACTCATGGGAAAGACCTGAGCTGGGGATGACCTGGACTAGTCTCATGAACCAGTTGCAACGAATGAGAAAGGTTATTCAAGCTTGGCTTCCCAGTAACAGAAATGATGATAGTAGTATGGAATGTATAAAGAGAGATATTGAGGATCTTGAGAATAGCCTTCTTGACTCTTGGGATGATAATCTCTTTACTTTGTTGGTGGAGAAGCATAATGTGCTTGCTGAGAAACTTCTAGCGGTTGAAAGGGAGTGTAGACAATGATCTAGAGCTTTGTGGATCAAAGAGGGAGATAAAAACACCTCCTACTTCCAGGCATATTTGAAGGGAAAAAGGGTGAGCAGAAGAATTAACCTCAAGTTAGAAGACGTCTCCTTCAGTTCGGATGCTCAAGTGGTTGGGAAAAAGGCCTTGGATTATTTTTAAGATCTCTTGGCTCGACTAAATGGTTTCAATGAATACAGGTTAAGTGTTAAAGCTGGAGAGGAGGCTTTTTTGAACTGTATTCCAAGGATGGTGGAAAACAGGGACAATGATATGTTGAAGGCGATACCTGAGGAGGAAGAGGTTAAAAGCACAGTGTTTGGTATGAATAAGGAAAGCACTCCTCAACCAGATGGTTTTCCATGTGCCTTCTTTGTTGTTTCTTGGTATATTGTTAAAAACAAAGTGGTGGAGGCAGTGCAATATTTCTTCAGAGGTGGCCCGTTGGTTAGAGTTGTATGTTCTTCTAAAGTGGTTATCATCCCTAAAGTGAAAGACCCATCTGCTCTGAATCAGTTTAGACCTATATGCCAATGTAACTTCTCTTATAAGATCTTATCCACTCTTATAAATAAAAGGCTTTGTAGTGTTATTCCAAGAATCATATCTGAGGAGAAACATGGTTTTTTGCAAGGAAGAAGTATTCAGGGGGCCATTGGCATTGCCCAGGAAATGGTCAATGACTTAAATAAAAAAGACAGTTGGTTCCAACATTCTGATTAAGGTGGATTCGGACAAGGCCTATGATAAATTGGAGTGGAAATTTATTATCCGGGTTATGAGGACCTTTGGCTTCCAAGAATGGGTGTGTTACTTTTTTTTAGATGTTTTCCTTCTCCATGGATCACTATTTCTCTTATGGTCAAGGCCTTTGGTTTCTTTAAATCGTCTCGTGGTGTTAGGAAAGGTGATCCCTTGAATCCCACTTTGTTCATCATGGATCAAGAGGCACTCACAAAGAACATTCATCAAAGCCTTGTGGATGGGAAGATCCTTCCTTATCGTAACAAGTTTGGGAATGGCATGGTCTCACATCTCATGTTTGTTGGTGATATATTATTCTTCATTAATGGAAGGAAAAAAATCAATATATGGGTTCTCTAATGTTATGTCTACCTTTGGCAAGCTGAGTGGCCAAAGAATTAATTCATGTAAGAGTGGTGTTTTCATCTCCAATAAGTGCCTTGGAAGACGCATATCTACTATCCAAGCCAAGTTGGGCATTCAACGCCGCCAATTGGCCATGGTGTATCTTGGCACCCCTATCTTCAATGGAAGATTCAAAAAGGTGTTCTTTGATGACATTATTAACTGGATCACAGGGAGAATTTTCAATTAGAAAAATCAATTCCTTTCCTTTAGAGGTAGAATCACCTTGATCAATAGCGTTTTCACCTCTATTCTGTTGCATGTGTTGTCCATTATTAGGCTGCCGAAGGGAACTTCCATAATCTGGGAAAATTTTATGATTTCCTTTATTTGGGATGCAAACCAATTTGGGCGTTGTCATTGGGCCTCATGGAAACGATTGGCTAGACTTGTCGATGAAGGGGGTATTGGTCTTCGTGATGTGGAGGAGTCCATGCAAGTTATTCAGGCAAGGTTGTCTTGGGATATTTTGGAAGGGAACTTTCTTTGGTCAAAATTCATCACTGTTAGATATGGGGAGGATTGGAGGAGTTGGTCTATGGATCCCAGAAAATTACCAGGACTTGCTTGATGAATTCATAGTAACTTGGAGGTAATGGAAGTAAGTGTTTGTTGGACTATTGGTTGTGGTGATATCAACTTTTGGAACTCAAATTGGTCTGGAATAACTCTTCACTTTCTAGGCTGCCTAGTTCTGACCATTTTGTTTAAAGAGTCATGTCTACACTCGAACTTCATTGATGTGATTCTAAACAAGGATCAAAGGGAGGTTTTCGACAACATCATCTTGGTGGATGAGTCGGACCAGTGTAATTTTTTGGGATCCTCTTCTGGTAGATTTTCCAGTCATGATTTTTGGAACCTAATCCACTCTAGTAGGGGCATGGACATGTGGGCTTCAAAGATTTGGTGCAAGAAGATCCCAGGGAAGATAAACTTCTTATTTTGGAGTCTATGGAACCATTCCATACCAATGGATGAGAATGTGAATAAAAGAGGAGAAAATTTGGCTTCCCGGTGCCAATGATGTAGCAGGCCGCAACAGGAAACGTCAGGGCATCTGTTCTTGCATGGTGATTGGGCTAAAGGCATCTGTACCTTTCTATAGTAGGGGTTAAATCTCCCCACCTTCTTTGGTCCCATGTAGGGGGTGATTTCGGGCTGGTTCTAGGGGTCAGGACAATTGGGGACAGAGGTTAAGATCCACTGGATGGTTTTTTCAACTGCTTGCTGGGTTCTGTGGGAAGCTAGGAACAAATCCAGTTATGGAAATAAGATTGCGGGCTACTTTTTATAGGTGTGGGTCAGGCTGCTTGTGAAGGAGTTGGGGGATCTAATTAAAAATACATGGCACTCTGTGACATTGAGAAGATTTCTTCCTAGTCTTTTCATGTGTATGGTTTCCAGCCAACTCAACTAGGGACAATGGGTTCGATGCGTCCCTCCCTATACAGGACTGAAATTGAATGTGGATGGATCTTGCTTGAATGGGGAAATGAGAGGGGAAGGGTTGGTTCGTGATAGTAGGGGCTCCATGCTTTTGGGATTTAGTTCTTACTTTGGTGCTGGTAATTCCTTGGGTGCGGAGGCTAAAGCCTTGGTCATGGATATCTCTTTATGTAGGGAGTTTGATATACACATCACTGAAGTAGAGACGAATTCTGCTATGATGGTCAAGTTTCTTCAAAGCAATGGGGTCATCCCCTGGGAGCTGGGTTATATGGTCTGGTTCTGTAAAACACTTTCCAACCATAATATTTTTGTCAAGCATACTTGGCGTGAAGGGAACTTTGCGGCCGATTTGTTAGCTAGTGAGGGAACATCAAGAGAGATACTGATTACCTACACTAGCTTGGGATCACTTCTTGATGATTGCAAACTCATTTTTAGAGATGACACTCTTGGTCTCCATTACTTTCTCCCTCCTTGATGACTTTGGTTTTATGCTTTCTGCTTTTTTTATTTTGAATAAAAAATAATTTTCAGTCAATAAAGATCTATTATATATGTGACTTCAATGGAGAGAAATATACAAAAATTTTACACTCAATATCTAAGTATAGTATTAAAAAATTGGGATACAAGGATTTTTATTAGACTTTGGGATTCTTAAGTGATGGACATTGATACCTAGTCACCATTGTGTGTAGCTCCTCAGAAGATTTTCCCCTTTCTCATCCCCCTTTGAGGCTCCCTTTTCTCGTTCTCCTATGAACCAAAACTGTCCAAGGGATATCCCATATTATATGAGAAACATTTTTTGATATTCAAACAAAAATAGTATATAATTAACATAAAATATTTTCAATGAAAAACTCATAATATCAATATTTCCTTTCAATAATGAATAAAAATTTTAATTCTAGAAAGTCAAAATTATAAAAAAAAAGTAACTTATTTTCAAAATTGATATTTTAGGTTAAATTAATATTTCATGATTAATAATTTAAAAATCAAGTGAAAATTCTATTATTAAAGTCCAATATTCCGGCCAAATTTAATCTATTCACACAAGACCATGTGAAATGTGGAAACATGATAATGACCCAGGATTTACTATAATTTGTGGGATTTTAATCAGTGAATTACAACTAAAATAAATATTAAAATATCACTTCACCTATCCCCCATTAAATTCCCCTTAGGATCAGTACATGCACCTGAGAGGGTGGGGGTGAATTAGGTTTTTCTTATTTTTTCAAATTTCAAACCGCTCTTAGAATATTTTACCCTTTTATAATTTAACCTATGTTATCAATTAGTTCAATTGGATCTACTTTCTCTTTATCTATGAAGTCACACCACATGAAATGAAAGTAAATAAAATAAAGAGAGTGTATTGTATTTACAAGGTTTATCCATAAAGACCTACTCCTTAAGTTTATTGGTTATTTACCCTAATTAAGAATTCTCCACTATAATCAAACGTTGACTACAATTTTTGGTGTTTATCACACCTTCTTAGCATCCCACCATGGATAAAATTTCTTGATTATTATAGTAATTATTCATAAAATATTCTTGTTGATTTAATAGAGTCTCACTATGATCTCTCCTCATAACCTAATTCCCATTGGTTCTACAGATTTACAACATGTATATACAACTGTTCTTTATAGATCATATTTGGATGCAAATCATCGGGTATACATGGGATGCTTCTACATCAATAAGATAGATCTCATATTTCTCACATAAGGTCTTAAACTACTATATGGTCTTCAATAACATACAACAACTCAATATTTTTTTCAGTTAACTCTCAAAAATACTGAACAAAAACTAATCACTTGATTATCCTAAATATCAATCACTAGGAGGCTTAACTCAAACTGATAAGGAACTTTCTCAACCAATTAATTTCTCCTAAGTTTCATCATCTTTTCTTATTCTTACAGATTCAGATATCTAGTTTGGCCTTATAATTATATTCATATTCTTTATCTTACTTCATCTTTTATACCTAGTATATTTTCTTCTTAAAACGATATCGAATAGTCCTTCTCCCTTAAGAGTTCTCTTTTTTTATTTAGTGTGAACAAGCTCTCGGTTCATGAACCTGTATTGTTTTTTACTTTCCATAATTTTCCTTTTATATGTAAGTCGCATGGAATAATATTTTCTATATATGAAATATATAGTATCTCTATGATATTCAGAACCTATGATACTCCATTTATTTTTCTCTCACTTTTTATTTTCGTTTTCATATGTAGGTGTTCCTATGATCTCAATATTCTATTTTCCTCCTCAATCGTTATCTCCAAGTAAATTATTAGAGTGACCATTTATATTCATTTTCTATCTATCTTGGACAATATATATTCTAGACTCTTATTCTTCATTAAAATTAAGATTAACTTCCTCAAATACTTCTAAAAAAAACTCAACTAAAATATCCACGAAACATTCTCCATGGTTGTATGATCAATCACACAACATTCCAGCTTACATCCCACCTCATCTCTTTGAGCCATGGGGTTTTAGATATTTCAATTTTCTCTCTATCTTGTGGCATGAAGAACTAATCCATTTTGAAATACACAAAAACTAATCTACCTCAATATACCTACTCAAGAACACAACCGAATCTCATCTAACTCAATCCATAATTAATTGAAATATACTTTGTTGTATTTATAACATTTAACTCAACACATGAATCTTCATAATAATATTCATTTTTATCAGCAGTGATAATTTTAAAATATTCACATTTGAAATTTATATATATATAATAGTGATCCTTTATCTCATATCATTATTCAAACTAAAACCAAGAAAGGATCATAGAACTTATAAGATTCGTGATGTTTGTATCATATTTGAATAGCTCAAACATCATCTAAAATTATTTTCATTAGAATTAGAAAAATCTAAAAACTCTATTTTTCAGACATAAAAGTATCTCAAAATCTATCATAACATTAATGTTCTTCTATCTTAATTTAAATATAATCTCCTGAATTATTCAAGATTGTCTCGAATATATTTTTTTTCATTAATGAGAATAGTTTATTCATCATCTCAATTTGTTATCTCCTTTAAATATGAAATTTGGAAAACCCAATTTTCAACCTATAGATTTCTAAAAAAAATTCTTAAGTATGAAATTAATATGTTGCATAGGATACATCATTTCATAAGTATTTGAACACTTTCACTCTCAAAGTATTTTGATGAATACATATATTGGGAGTTAAAGGATTATGCTTAACAAAATCTTATATAATGTTTTAAAAGATTTATGTTTGGAAAAGTCTAACAATCAATGCCTTTTCAATTTTCCTTCCTTGGCTCAAAGCCATAGGATGTTCTCAAGACTTATGATAAATTCATAATATATACTCAAAACACTTATGATCAATACCTTATCCATTTTTTCACATAAAATTATAATAGTGAAGTCTTATTTTTAGTATCACTATCTTACACTCAATAGTAAATTCACAACGATTTTATCAAAGCCATGCACTAAAGATTTATGGTCTCAATGAAGTCATATGATGGAATTGAAGCCCCGAGTTTTACTGATATGGAACACGATAAAAAAAAATTCATATGATATATATGAAAAGTAAAATGATATGGGACTTTTCTATTTTACAATAAACTCTAAAATTATATAATTCTTCAAATGTATCTAACACACTTCCAATTAAACTCCAACCTCTACAAACCTTTATACAAGAGTTTATGAAGATTAATTTTAGAAAAAAATATATAAACTCTATGGATTGTTCCTTGAACATTATATATCTTTTCCCAGTACCTTTAACCTATTGTAAACTTTTAAATATAGATTTACCAAGATTTATATAATAGTTCAGTAGCTAGATCTTCCCTCAATAGTCTCCTCATTTATAAAAACATGAATGGTCCCTTCAGTATCTTGGGTCTTGGATCTCTCCATTCAATCTATCCATTAACACTAATAATAATATTTTCTTCGAGTTAATATTGTACCAAAACACTTCTCCTAATTACTATATACAGCATCTTCATTCCAACTTCAACTTCAGTTTCATTTTCCATGAGGACTAGCTCTATCAATAATATGATGTTCCAGATAAAACCTAAAAAATATCTAGTCATATATTTATTGGTAGTAGAACCTACTTCCATACTTAATTACTAAAAAATGAATATTCCTTTGCAACTCCAGTGGTATATAAATCAATCTCCTTTTCCCTTTGTTTGTGGGAATCAACATCCTCTTTTATTGGGTGGATACTTCAATATATCACCCATTTTACCAACTATAAATTAAATTACACACAAAGAAATAATAATAAATAAATTATAACATCACACAAACCAAAAGGGTACTTCAATCTCCCTATTTGGAATTATTTTCAATACTAATTTAACTTCTCAATTCAATGTTTTCCTTCTCCCTATTAATAAAAATAAATACCAAGTGGGGAAACATTTTATCTCCCTTAATGTAAGGGATACATGAGAGGACACACGTGTCCCTCCCCTATTGTCTCAAATAAATTATTTCTACCCTTTGATCTTCTAATATCTTTAGAGAAGGTAGGCACCACATATTTCTTAATAATGAACCTTAAGTAAGTCATCCCTTTTTCTACATGGGCTAACCCATGATATACTAAGAAAATCCAGGGTCTGGTAGAAACCGAACCTCAATTTATTAAATAGAAAATAAACAAGTAGAGTTAAGAATTACAAGGGGCTCTGAATAAGAGAGAGTGAGTCATACCCCACATGTCATCATCAACTAAGATGGAGCAGTACTCAGGAATCTTGAAAGACCACATGGAACTCATCTCCACAATTTCCCTCTTCGATAGGGAATGAGCTACTTGGTTGGATTGTTGGTAGACATGCAATGTAGATATTTGAAGACGTCTGTAGTAATGAAGACATTAAATCTAGAAGGGGAGAATTCTCTATGGAACATATCTAGTTCAAACTTTGAGAGAATTGACCGTGAGTTCTGAATTAGATTCAATCCATAAGGGTGTCCAATTATGATGGAAAACATGCTTAAGTGCATAGATGACAGCCCAAAGCTCAACCTCGTAAGAGATACCTTGTCCAATGAAGTGATGAAAGAAGCCTTTGAAGAAATCATGATAGGTTAAAAAAACTCCCACACGACCTAATGACCCAGGCGAACCAGCCACTACCCCATCAATATTAACTTTAATGCATAAAGGAATCGACATGATCCATCTAATGAACTTAATAGAGGGTGGTCTCTATAGTTTCTCAGAAACCCCGAGAAGCTGAAGGGTTTGGATATCATCAACACAATTACCCATACTTTCTGTTTTCATAGAAGAAGTAGAAAAAATATCCCTATGAACCACCATACAGTCGACATGTATAGATTTGGGATTGTTATTGAAGATGAGCTGGTTTCAGGATGACCAGATTGAGTAAATAACTAACGTAGAAGGCACCAATAGAAGGTTGTGAATATTTTCAATCCTTCCACTTGTGTGGATCCGTAACCGGAGCTCATCCAAGTACCTGAACACATGAAAATCAGTCCCAAGTAGCAGGATGATGTAATTCCACAAGTCCAACATAAAAGAACATTCCACAATGATCTGCTACATGTTTTCTTCTGCACACTTACAGAGGAGACATGTAGACACAATATACTGTCCTGTTTTCCTCAGTTGATCATTAGTGGGGAGCCAAGTTTTCTATATCCTCCAAAGAATAAAAATACTTGATAGCTGAATAAAGTATTTTTTGTACTGTGCTATCCATTTTAGTGGTTTATTGGAACCATCACAGTGTAGTAAATAGAAATAATTGGCATTAAAGTGACCATGTTGATTAGGATACCAAACCAAGGTGTCCTCATCCATAAACACATACCTATGCATTTTCATACGAGCTTAAGGGGAGATAAAATCCATAGTAGAAGAATGTTGAGACATTATATCATCTATAGTCATGTGGAGCATATTAGATGTCATAGTAGTGATATCAATTGATCTATCCAGCCAAGAGGTATGCCAGAAATTGAGGTTAGACTCCCTACTGACCAACCATTTTTATTGATACATGATATCATGAAAGGAGTTCTGAATAGAGGTCCTCACCGAGGAAGTAAGGTGATTAGGGTAACCATTTAAGAGTTTTTTCTTGAATCTGCAGGACATAAATTCAATGGAGTGATCATTTGAAAACAAAAGGCTCCATGTGAATTTATTGATAAGCCCCTCATTAAAGGTTCTAAGGTCCTTGACCACAAGACTTACTAGCTCAAAGGGATTGATACAATCCTTCCATGCAACGGTTATGAGATTCTTCTAATTCATGGAACCTTTGTATAAGAAATTTTTTATCAAGCATTTAAGGTCATTCATAAGACTTCTTGGCCATCTATAAATCGAGAATGAGTGCACAAATTTAGATGTGATGATTGAGTTGACAAGGAATACCCTACCAGCTTGTGACATGGTATTTCCCTTCCATCTGGAAAGATGATTAATGATCCCTGAATATATATCTCCCAATAAGTGGCTTCTGAACTTTCCCCAAAACAAGGGAACACTTAGTTAAGTGAAAGTTATGGAGCCTTTTCACACCCCCAAGAATTTTTACAATTCTATCTTGCTTCCCAACCAGGACTCCATTTCAAAAAATAATAAAGGATTTGTTTCATCTAATTTCTTGAACGGATACCTCTTCATAATGATCAAAGAAGTACTTGATAGCATAGATAGTCTTTCTTAATGGCTGCCCAAAAAGATGGATATCATCAGTGTAGAGCAGGTGGGATAGAATGTGGATGTCTTGACTAACTGTAATTTGCTTATAAATCCCAAGGTAAGTGAGTTCATTGAAGAATATTCTCATGTAATCCTCCACAATAGTAAAGAGTAGTCTTGAGAGTGGATCCCCTTGATGAAAACCCATAGTTCTTTGGAAGTAACCTCTAGGGGAGCCATATACCAAAATCGATAGTCGTAAAGAGCTGAGAATAATTTATATCAGTCTGATGAAATCATTACAGAATCCATATCTTTTTAGAACCTCAAAAATAAACCTCCATTTGATTTTATAAAAAGACTTGAAAATGTCAATATTATGGGAAAATATCCATTTATTCAGATTTATTTTCATTAAGCTGACACTCTCAGAGGTAGTAAACAAGCAGTTTTGAATACTTATTCATAAAACAAACCCAAACTGATGTGGGGTAACATGATCTTTGATTATTTCTCCCAATATAATAATTAAAATCATGACAATGACCTTGGGAATAGAATTCCCAAGAGTGACCAGCCTAAAATCTTTGATTTCAATCACATTATCCTTCTTAGGTATGAGAGTAATAAAGTTTGAGTTGATTCTGATAGGAAGATCATCATTAGTTAAGAAATCCTTAATGGCCTTAGTCATTTCATCCTGAATGAGATCCCAATAGAACATAAAAATTTTGTTCTTAAAATAATACGAGCTAAGAGCACTCTCTATATTAAGAGAGAAAATAGATTTATTGATCTCCTCCTTGGAGGGTACCATAGTGAGGAGATTATTTTGGTGTCATCAATGCAGGGAGCTATGCTATCAAACATCATAAGTGTGTTGTCAACCCCATCATAGGAGTCATGATTTTTTAAATAATCCACCACTCCACTTGATATGCCATTTTCAGATGTGTAGAGGCCTAGAGCCCTAACTAAAGTTTATTTTATTTGTGTATCCTTTGAAAGAAATTCATGTTCCTATCGCCCTCCTTCAACCATCTCACATGTAAGTGATTGTGATCCAGCCTTTCCTTGATATTCAACAAGTCATCAAGTTTTTCAAAAGCCTGTATTTCCTCTCTTAAAGGACTATTCTGCATCTAGTTCCTAATCTGAAAGCCTATTAAATGATCCTCATCATTCCTAATATAAATTTCGAGGTTAGAGAAATAATTTTTTCTCCACTCCCTTAGAAGTCTTTTGGCATTCCTTAACTTCTCATCAAATATGTGTAATGGTCTACCAACAAAATCCATTCTCCAGGCTTGAATAATAATCTCTCTATATCTAGGAGTGGTGAGCCATCCATTATTAAAATGAAAAGATAAAGGACCTGACCTTGTGTTGTGAGGAGGGATCTGAACAAGGATTGGACTATGATCTGAATGATTGTTAACCAGGATGCAGCCTAATATTCTAGTGATAGTATTCACATAATCTATAGAAATGAAGAATTTATCGAGCTTACTAGCCTACAAGTCATGCATAGTATATCTACTCCAAATAAAATCATCTCCTACAATTGGTACCTCCGCTATATTGCAAAGATCACAATAAGATGAGAAATCAGCCGTAGAAAGTCTATTAACATTCATTATAGTCTTTTCATCGGGTTTTAAAATAGTGTTCAAGTCACCCAGAATCACCCACTTATGATATATGCTTCCATATACATTTCTAAATGTAGAACCATCTCTAAACTTTAATTCATAGGGGTTGTTTAGAGAGATTTTAAAAATGATACAAGAACCTACACTCAACTTCAAAAGAGACAATAAAATATTCAAGGGAATGTAATTACACTTACCCATTTTGTTTGAAAATAACTCCCTTCTTATTTACTAGAAAAGTCATAAACCATAGTGGGGATAGAAGAGTGAGTATCATACCTCAAACTATATAATTTTATTATGTTGTCCAAAATTATAGATTTATGTAAAAAAATATCTAGTAGCTTCATTACCCAATTTTTTTATCTCCCCTCAATGGATTCTTCCCATTTATCTTCATCATGGAAATGAAAAACATGCTTTATGTAGAATTGATACCATTTCAGGTCTAGTACCATTTTAAAATAAATACCAATTTAAATAATTACCATGATGGATATTTTCTTTAGCCATATAAACAACAAAACTTTCATTTGATCCTTTTCATGATTCACCTTTAATACCCTTCTTCAATATTCAATCACCAAAAAATGATAGGAATAATGTGGTCTTCTATAACTCTTTATTTATAGAACTATGGATGAGACTTCTTCCTCAACCTAGTTGAATTGTTCTTTAAAGTAATAAAGTGTCCAAATAAATTTATTTGTTACTCCATCTTGATTTCAAAAATCTAATCATCTTGGGATGGTATGGCTTTCTTCCTATTTTTAGCTTCTATCTTAACTAGAATGGGCCTCTCCACTTTAGTTATCAAGGCACGTTTATCCTTTTTATCTTGGTATAAGTTTATATTTTATTCTAAATTCTCTACATATAATATTAATATATAATTAATCTCATCCACAAATTTCTTGTGGAATGATAACTCCTTAAAAGTATATTTTCTAACACTAGGAATCATTGTTTCTTTCATTTTTTTCTTTCAAAAATTTCTCTTTTTATAACAACCATGTTATAAGGACCCAGAAATAAAAAATCTTGAAATTGATTCCTTAGATAACAATTCATTTTCTTGAATTCCTAGAGATATTTTAGATTTATATTATTATATAATTGTGTCATCACCCTTACATAAAAAAATATTACATCATAAAGTGGACACATCCACTCAGTATCCATTTTTCCACAATAATTTTTTTAAGATATAGAAAGTTTTATTTTCATGGAATATCTTCATAATTTTAATCTTAATCTCATATTGTCCTAAATCAACTTTAAAATACTATAAAAACATTTTTAAAATTTTTTTTAGAATATAAATCTTATTAAGGTACAAATAAAAAATAGAATAAAATCCATTAGTCCATGAATAAGAATTATAAAAACTAACATTTTCATAATAAACTTTGAGCTCAAAATGAACATATTCTTAACCAAAAAAATAAACTTCACTACCCAAATATTTTCATAAAACATTTACTAAAAAATAATAATAGAAAATAACTCATTAAAGTTTCTTTACAGTCATGAAAAAATCATGAAATTGTTTTCACAGAGTTATGCATTTTACCCTTAAAAGTAGCAAAAAATTTCTTTTAAACTTAATCTAATTAGATTACCTTGTGAAATTATAATATTTTCATGATATCCCATTAAAATAATAGATAAATAATGTACATAACTTGGGATATAATTTTCAAATCACTCTTAAAAATGTAATAACCTACTTGGTAAATTTCAATAATCTCTTAGGAGAAACCTTTAACTAGTTAACTCCTTCTCTTTATTCAATGCATTAGACAACTATATTGGGCTCACCCATCATCATGATATATATCAATATCATCTATAATCATAAGCTATATTGGTCTCACCCATCATTATAAATAATTCTAAAGAACCATAACATAATAATAACACATGAAAGCTTTCATTTCCATCATTATACTCATAAAAATGTTCTTTTCACAAAAAAAGAAACCATTTTTGGGTATCAAAATATATATTCCATTAAAAACCCTTTATGAAAATAACCAAAAGAATGGGAAGAATGGTTTTTCTTTTAATAAAATGTGAAATCTCTCAAAGGAATACAAATATCATATAATGGTTATGCCATTGTGAAAATTCATTGACATTGTAAACATTAAAATAGAACCTTATTTTTGTCTATTTCTCAAAACATTTCATATAAAACATATAAAAATATTCATTTTCAAAATATTTGGAAGATAGTGAAAATTGACATAAAATGTATTTAATAATTAATTTATTTTTATATAAATACATTAATAAAAATAACAATAAAATGGACATGGAAGGAAATTATTTATAAAGCAAATCTTTAAAATATTTATAACGAGTTGTTAAGGTAAAGTGGCCCTTATCTCGAGTCTAACTCATCACATATATTCTTTATATTCATGAATAATAAAATTATACATATAATTTAATTTATTAATAATTTTTTTTTAATTTTATCATTACATTTATTTAATTTATTACTATGTTCTATTCAAATACTTAATTAATTAAATTCATGTGAGACATTTTGATGATATTCATCTCATTGGTCAAAATGAATTTGCTGGATTGAATATGGTCAAAGAGGTAATTATTACATCATCTATAAAATAATAATACTAACATAAGTATCATTTTTATACACAAATTAAACTTTAAAAAATCATGAAATATTTTTATGAAAAATTAATTACGTTACAATCACGGAGACCATAGTTCATACATACGCATGAGTAACATTTTTATTTTTCATCAAGCATGAGAGAAAGAATTTAGGTATCATTTATCAATTAATAATTATTATTATATTAAAATTTTCATATTTTTTCTTTAAATACACTTATATATACAATCCATGTGATGTGGTGATGAAAACCGAATCGTATTGCTATGTAAAGGTGGTAATCAATACATACGCATGAACGACGTTATCATTTTTCAATTGATGTAAATGTAAGAAAATAGATGATATAATAACTTTAAAAATTATAATTATATCATAAATATAATATTTATATATTAAATACATCCTTATAACCAATCATGAGAGGTGATGATGAAAATGAATTCATCAGTTTGCGAGGTGGCAGTCTATCGTACACACGAATGATTGTTTCATTTTCCATTTCATGGAAGAGTAGATGGATATTGTTTATTACATTAACATAATAACATCAAATTATATGTATTATACTGATTTTATTATTTCATCATGGGTGAACAATATTTTAATGAGGTATAATAATAAATAAAATGAAAATTCAATGATAAGAACTACACCTCTTCTTCAGACAACCTCTTAAGGTTTATACTAAAAGCCTTCTTGGTTCGATTTTATGATAAAACCAAGGCCTCTAGGAAATTTTTAGGAATGTTATTAATGTATTTTTTAGGTATTCGATGAACCAAAATGATCTTTAAGTATGGGGAGGATCATATAAAGGGAGTCCTTTTATAAGTGGTGGAGAGGATACACATTGAATTTTAAAAATGATTAATATATATTAATGTCTTGATCAAGAAAAATGGATCCAAAATGAACCATTTTTAAATATGAGATTATATGGGGTCAAAATATAGTCATATATTATTTTTTTAGTTCATTTAAAAGCTTATCTATTTAGTTTAACCCCTAGTAAAATTGTTTTAACCTTAACCATGGAAAAAGATTTTTACTATTTTCACTATTCATTATGAGAAAAAAATAAGTAGAAATTATTACATAATATTAATTATACTAATAAAAAAATTTAATTCATTTTATTAAATTTAACTCAGATAATTTTAATAATTTATATTAAAATTAAACCTTTAAAATGAGATGAAAATGTTTTCTCATGAAAATTCATTTTTAAGTATACAAATGTTTTTACACAAAATTTAAATATAATGTTGATTAATATAACATTTATTGGATTATTTTTAATAAAAATAAACTAACTAAATTTTAAAATAATTCAAAATATAATGTTACTTTGTAAATACTTAAAAGAAAATAGAGTTTTCAATAAAAACAGAATTTTTCACTATTTATTAAAAATTCAAATTGTTCAAAAAATTCTCAAAAAACAAACTGATATAATTTTGAAATTATGAATTCAAAAATGAAGTTTATTTTTTAAAATATAAATTCTATAATTTAATAATAAATATTTTAAATAAAACCATATAGTTCATGAAAACCCAATTTGGTTAGAAATAAATATTTTTTTCTTTTAACATAAAAATACCTAATGTTATTATAATGAATATAAATATATAAAATATAATTAATAAATATTATTAAGACATGAAAATGATTTATATTAATATTACCTAGGCTATTACATTCTTCCATTTTGAAAAAATTTTCCTTGCAATTTTATACATTACTTAAACATGTGGGGATATTTTTCCTTCATAGAATTTTCTGATTCCCATGTTTCTTCTTCAACCATATGGTTTTTTCAAAAAACCTTAACCAGGTAAATAACTTTATTCCTCAAAAAAATCTCCCTGTGTTCAATAATATTTACTATTTCTTCCTCATAAGAAAGGTTTCCTTCCAACTAAACTACTTCAGGGATCAAAACATGAGATATATTGGATGTATATTTTCTTAACAACAAAACATGTAATGAATCATACACCTAAGTTAAAATTGGAGGAAAGGAAAATCAATAAGAAAATGATCCAATATTATACAAAATTTCAGATGTTCCAATGAATCATGGACTTAAGTTTTTTCTTTTTACCAAAATTCACAACACTTTTCCATGAAGATACTTTAAGAAAAATATAATCTCCAACCTCAAAAGAAATATATTTCATCCAGTTGTTTGTATAAATATTTTATCTTCTCTAATAATTCTTCATGTGTCATTGAATAATCTTCACCTTTTTAATCATTTCATCTAAAAATTCTATTCTTGACCACTTATTTTCTAAACTTCATCCCAACAAGCTGTAGTGTGACATGATTTTCTATATAATGCTTAAAAAGGTGTCATATATATCATAGAATGAAAATTTTTATTATAATAAATATTAACTAAGTTCATATGTTGATCTTTACATTCCTGATAAAATATTTAATATGATAGAAGCATATCATCTAAAATTTGAACCGTTCAATTTAACTATCCATCATATTAAGGATGAAAGGTTTCACTAAAATTTAATTCAGAAGAAAAAGACTTTTGAATTACTTTATATAAATTAGACATAAATCTAGGATAATGAATAGATACAGTGTAAATAGGGAATCTATGTAATATAATTATCTATTTAACATAAATTCGTGAAATTTAATCAAATTGTATATTATATTGAATTGGAAGAAAATGGGAAGATTTAGTTAATCGGTCAATAATTACCAAAATATCTGTTTTACCTCAATATGTCTTTGGTAATCCCACTAAGAAATCAATAAATATATTCTCCGATTTCTTATCTAGCACTAAAAAGGGCTGAAGTATCCCCTTTGGTAATTTTAATTCAGATTTATCTTATTGAAAATTCAAATATTTCTTTGTAAAATCAACAATATATTTTTACATCCCATCTCACCAGAAATATTCCAAAAGGTCTCTATACATTTTTTTCTATTAGGTTGAATAAAAAATAGAGATCTATAAGCATAAATCAATATTTATTTCTTTAAATGGGTATCACATGACATGGATAACATTTTTTAAAATCTTAAACAATCTATTTATCAATATTAAAATTAGGAAACATTTTTTTCTTAACAAATTCTTCATTTTCCTATAAAATGTTATCCTCCTTATAATATTTCTTAATATTTTCTAAAAAATACAATCATACTAACTTCTAAAAAAATAGAGGGAGTTCCTATATAAATAATTTCTAATCAAACATTCATAAAATAATTAACCAAAGGATCATGTTCCAGTTTTAGAATAGTTAATAGTGCACTATCTTTCTAACTTAATGTACCAGCAACTCTATTTTCCATTCCTGTTTGGTAAATAATTTTGTAGTCATAATATTTTATCAGTTATTATCCATCTACTATATATCATATTAAAATATTTCATTGTGAATATATACTTAAATATTTTATAACCAGGATATATTTCACAATTTACTTCATATAAATAATGTCTCTAAATGTTTAAAGAAAACACTATAGCTACCAATTCAAGGCCAAGTGTAGGATAATTTTTCTCATGGGGTTATAATTGATTTGATGAATAATAAATTACCTGTTAATTCTATAATAAAACATAACATATTCTATTTAATGAATAATTGTTCTAGATAACAAAATCAATCTTTCTATATGGAAGGGAAAAAACTAGAGTATTCATTGATCTTCTTTTAAATTTATAGAAACATTTGTTATAATACTTTGTCTAGATGAACCTAACACATTTTCATGTTAACTTCATTAGTGGGCCAGATAACCAGGTAATGTTTTTAAAAAAACCTTATTAATATCCTATTAATTTAAGAAAAATATTAAATTTAGTAACATTTATAGATCTTGGACATTCATCAACCAGTTCAGTTTTATTAGGATTAATATTTATACCTTATTTATTTATGATATTTCCAAGTGATGAAATCTACTATAACCAAAAAAATAATTTGAAATTTTTTCCCTATAATTTATTTTATTTCAATTTTTTCATTAAAATCCTTAGATATTTTTCATGATCCTCAAAAAATTTATAATAAACTAAAATATCATTAATAAACACAATAAAAAACTTGTCCAAATATTCATAGAAAAGTCTATTCATAATATCTAAGAATACAATTAAGGAATTCATCAACCCAAAGGGAATAACCACAAAATCATAATGTACATACCTAGTATGAAATACAATATTAGGGATGTCAACCTCATTCACCTTCATCTAATAGTACTCTAACCTAAGATCCACTGTTGAAAAATAATGAGCTACCTAAATCTGATCTAATAATTCATCGGTATGAGTAAAAAAATATGTATTCTTTAGAGTAATGTTATTCAACGACCTATAATAAATTTAAATCCTCATGGAACCTTCTTTCTTTTTAATAAATAAAATAGCATCACACCATGTTAAAGTGCTAAGATGAATGAAACCATTATTGAGAAATTCTTATCACTTCTTTCTCAATTCCATAAGTTCTAATTGAGCCATTAAATTAGGGGGTTTTGAAATTGGATTATCATTAAGAACTAATAAAAGATTAAATTTAATTTTCTGATCAGTTATAATACTAAGAATCTCATCAATAAAAACATTTATATATTCTTTTATAATTGTTACATCATTAATCTAAACATTTCCCTTATTTTTAACAATATGAGCAAGATAATGTTCATTTCCATATTTTAGCAGTTTCTCAGCTTTTTCATATGTTATCAAAGGTATGTGTTGATTATTATAAACAAATAGAGTCTCATTTCCTAAAATAACTTATTTGTATCTTTAATATATCTTAACATTATAAACTAAAATCTAATCCTTACCCAGAATGACATCAAATTATATAATGGTAAATATAATAATATTTCTATAGAACACCATTCAAAAAATGATAACAAGAAGATATTCATAAATTCTTGTTTCCTTAATACTACCCCTAGGTATTTCAAAAAAATTCCTCACTTCATTTCTTAAGGTGAAATATCTAACTTACCAACAAATTTGTCAAAAATAAAAGAATGTGTAGACCCTGAATCAAATATGAAATTAGAATAATTAGAATAAAAAATTAATGTGAATGTTATAAATTCATTCAATATCCCAACATCTAATGAAGTGGTTGAAAAATATTTCACCACAACCTTCTACTTATAGTCTTATTATTTCTCATCACTCGTTCTCTTCTTTGGGCACACATATTCATAATGAACCATCTCACTAAATTTAAAACACCTTAAGGCCTACTTATCAAAAACATTCATACCACTATTAAGATTTTTTTATTTTCAATCTCAATCCATATTCCCAAACTTACCATAATGAAATAACTACCTATATTTTATAATACATTCCCTAGGGTGATTTTTACCTCACCAATCAAAAACTGGAAACGTGAATTTATTACCTTCAAATTTATTTGATGGATCATTCCCATTATTCTGACACCTAGAACATATTTTCTTCTTATTTTCATAGAACACCTTATCATCAGAAAACTCCATTTCTACCTTCTCAGCATAATGAAAAAGTTTTTTATGACTTTTAAATTCATGATAGGATAAATATATTTTTTATATTGGATTTAATCCTTATTAAAACCAATTAATTTTAATATCAATATCCCAGATACAATTTGGTGTGTACCACGCCAATCGGGTGAAGTTTTCTTCATACACATGTACTAAATCTTTCTCCTTCTTTCTTAATTCCAACAATTTATTTTCCAGCCTAAATTGAATAACCTTAGGAAAATATATCTCAAGGTTATTTTTCTTAAATGTATCTCATTCCATGGTATCAATCTCTTCTATTTCTCAAGATTTATTAACCATTGACCACTATTGATCGGCTTCACCTTTAAAATGGTAAATAACAAGATTTACCTTTTAATGCTTTGAATAACCCATGACTTAGAAAATCTTTTTCAAGTCTTTAATTCTTCCCTCAGTAACCACTAGTGTTGAATATCCAATAAATTTTATATGGTGATGTCTCATAAAATGATCCGCTATCGACATGTTCCTATATGGTAGATCTATATTCTCTCTAGCATAGATACCATAACCACATATAGTATATATCAGTTGATCCATCATTGAAGAATACTATTCAGTTTCAATTCTAACAATTTTGTGTTACTGATTTAGAAGGACATTATCCTCTTGGTTTCTTTCTACTTTAGCTTCCACATTTCTTCTATAGAAAACCATTCTAAACTAACATAGTCTAGATGAGGAAACATTGTAATATTAAAATTTTATATCATTATAACCATAAATAGAAATATCTTAAGGGTACCCACTTGCATTAACTTAACCTATAAAATTATCTAAACCATTCCTTTGATACCAACTATAAGGACACAACCTTAACTGATCCATATAATTGATTATTTAGATAAGAATTTATTTTATTCCATTCCTATAGATCATTTAGGTCTATAGTTTTATCAAATTAGTTCATAACCCTTGCATAATTAAATATTACATGTCATTGTTGACACATCAACTCAATATCCATTTTTCCTTAATAAAAAACATTTAATATATAACAAGTTTTATTTTCAGGAAATATCTTCACAATCTTTATATTGACCTCATCCTTTTCCATAATCATCCGTAAAAACTTATAAAAAAATTAAAACATGGGATGAGAACAAAATTATTAGTAAGTCACACATAGAAAAGGAATGAAACCCATTGGTCCAAGAATATACATTATAAAAAATTTCATCTTCATAAAAAAATTTAAGCTCAAAATAAACATTTTTTAACCAAGAAATATACTTCACTAACAAAATATTTTCAAAAAAACATTTCATAATAAATATTAAAGGAAAAAATAAAACTCATAATGTATTATTTACCATCATGAAAACTTTTTCCAACATTTATGTATTTCATCCTTAAGAAACATCATAAAATTTACTTTAAACATAAAATCATTATATTAACTTGTGAAATAATAATATTTCCATGAAAACGCATATAAAGTATAGAAAAATCATATAAGAAACTTGGGATATTATTTTAATATCACTCTTACAATCACTATTATGAATTTAACTATTTACCGAAAAAATCCAATAATATATTAGGAGAAACCGATAACCGGGTAATACTCTCCCTTTACCCAATTCATTGGAGGGATATATTTGCCTCACCCTTCATCATGAACTATATCAAGATCACCCATCATCAAGAGTTTTATCAGGCTCAAAAATAATCATAAACAATACACAACAACCATAACATAATCATAAAACTAGAAATATTGAATTCACATCATCAAACTCAAAAAAATATTCTTTTCACTTAAAGGGAAAACATTTAAAAATAACGAAATATCCATTCCATTTAAATTATTTTTTGAAAATATATCAATTAAAGGTAAGAAGTATTTTTATTTGATGAAAACATGGAATATTTCAAAGTAATACAAATATCATATAATGGTTATGGTGGTGGGAAATTTTTTTGATGTCATAAACATAAAAATAAAATATTTATTTTGTATTTTTTTGAAAACATTCCATTTAAAATATGTAAAAAAGATTCCCTTTGAAAACCATTTAAGGAAAGTTGGAATGGATATAAAATGTCTTTTATATATCATTTATGTTGATATAAATAAATTCATAAAAATAATTTTTGACAATATGAACATTGAATTTATAAAATAAAACTTTAAAATATCTAAAATTGTTATTTAAGGTAAAGTGTCCCTTACCTCGATTTTGACTCATTGAATACATTTTTTATCTTCCTGAATAATAAAATTATGTTAATTATCTACTTTGTTAATAATATTTTTTTAATTTTATTAGTTCTTTTATTAAATTTATTACCTTGTTATATTCAATAACTTAATCAATTAAATTTATATTAGACTTTTAGATTATATTTGACTCATAGGTCCAAAATGACTTTGATAGGAAGAATATGGTCACAAAAGTCATTATTATATCATATATAGAATAATAATTGTGATATAATTATAATTTTTATAAATTAATTATACTTTTAAATGAACCATTAAATATGGTTATGAAAAATGAATTACGTTACAATCATGGAAATGGAAGGTCATATTTACACATGAGTAACATTTTCATTTCTTAAAGAGTGTGAGGGAAAGAATGTAAGTATAATTTTATATTTGAATATTTTTTATTCTACCATAAATACCATATTTCAACTTTAATTACCATTATGTATACCATCCATGTGTTGCGATGATGAAAAACGAGGAAACATTGTAATAAAGGTAAGAAAGATTTTTATTTGATGATATAATTATAATTTTTATAAATTAATTATAATTTTAACTCAACTATTAAATATGGTTCTTAAAAATGAATTACGTTACAATCATGGAAATGGTTGGTCATACTTACACATGAGTAATGTTTTCATTTTTTAAAGAGCGTGAGGGAAAGAAGGTAAGTATAATTTTATATTTGAATATTTATTATTCTACCATAAATACAATATTTCCAATTTAATTACCATTATGTATACCATCCATGTGTTGCGATGATTAAAAATGAATCACATCACTTCGTAGAGGTGGTAATCCACACGTATGCACAGATGACGTTATCATTTTTCAATTGATGGAAATGTAAGAAAATAGATGATATATTATATTTAAATAATTATAATTATTTCATGAATATAATATTTATATATTAAATCCATCATTATAACCATCCATCATATGCGATGATTGAAAATGAATTACACCGATTCAAGGTAAGTAGTTTTCCGTACACACGAATGATGGTTTTATTTCCCATTTGATGGAATTGGAGATGGATATTGGTTATTAAATTAACATAATAAAATATTATCATATATAAGATACTTATTTTATTATTTAATCTTGATTTAGGATGATTTTAATGATTTAGAATAAGAGATAAAATGAAAACCCTCAATTAAGAACTATACCTCTCCGTTGGACAACGACATTAGGTTTATACCTAAAGCTTTCCAAAGATGGTTTTATGATAAAAATAAACACTATAGGAAATAGGAAGATATGTTATTAATATATTTGTGTATTTATTGTATAAACCACATGGTTCCTGAAGTGTATATAGGAGAGGAGGGGTGTCCATTTATAAGTGGGGGAGATGACACACTTTGAACTTTTAAAAATATTAACATATATTAACGTCTTACTCAATCCAAATGGGCCAAATCCAAATATGATATTATATAAGGTATAAACATGGAAATAAAATAGGATTTATACAAGTTTTTATGTGATTTTAACCTTTATTTTTTTAGTTTATCCCCAAGTAAAACTGTTTTAACATTAATCATGGAAACAAATTTTTACTATTTTTACTATTCATTATGACAAAAAATTAAGTTAAAAATATTAAATTAATTAAATTATTCTAATTTTAATATGGAATCAATTTTATTAAACTCAATTCATAGAGGTTACAAAATTGAATTAAAAATTAAACCATCAAAATGCAATGAAAAATGGGTTTTCAGAAAAATAATTTTTTTAGTATAAAAATGGTTTTATATCAAATTTAAGAATAATATTTATTCCAATAAAATTAATTGGATTATTTTTAATAAATATTAACTGATTAAATTTGAAAAATAATCGAAAATATAATTTTATTTTTGTAAATACTAGAAAATAAAAGATTGTTTTCAATAAAAATTTGTATTCTTCCATATTCATTGAATAATAAATTATTTTAGAAAATTCTAGAAAATTAATCTTAAGAAAATTTTGACATTATAAATTCAAAAATTAATTTCATTTTTTCAAATTTAAATTTTATAATTTGGAAAAAAATATTTTAAATAAAACCATATACTGCATGAAACCCCAATTAGGTTATAAATAAATCTTTTTTTCTTTTTGACTAAAAAATACCCATTATTCTTATAATAAATATAACTCCAAAAAATATAATTAATGAATATTAGTAGGAAATGAAAATTATTTATATTAACATTATCTAGTTTGTTACATAAGTTATACACTTTTTATCCATGTGACCTTCCATGTTGTGCCTTCCACACACACCTTCACCGGGTTTCATCTTCCCCTTCTTGAGAAGCCTCTCAAAATCTTCATTATGGGTACTAATAACCAATACAATCCTACTATCTCTTTCTTGTATGGATTCCATTTTTTAAGCTTCTAAATTCTATATTTTATTTCTATGCATTGTTTACAATAGTCCTTGTTGTGTACTCTCTTATCATGAAAGAAGAATCTCTTCCCTAATGGCTTGACACCCTTTTTACCATATCTCTTAAATGACTTATTAGGAGTGGTTGTTTTAACTTACTCACTCTTTAAGGTAGAATTATCTTAGTATATTTGTTTATTATATTAGTGTGGACTTTTCTTCACATCATTATAAGAATTATAGTTGGTTGGAAAATACCAACATTCATCATATGTGTTATTAACCACATTTTAATATTCACAGAAGTTATCAAGAAAATTATATATATTCTCATAAGATATATTCTTCTTCATCTATTCATTAAAATTATATATAGTAGGTTATCTATTTATTTCAGAAAATATCATCATTGTTTTAGGACTTTTCTAACTTTAATATTTTTACATATTATTCCAATAATCTATGTCCATGTGGAGAAACCTCTAGCACCACCAATAATAGGCTTCAAAACTTATTCTCTTCACTTTGAGTGTAGGGAGTTCCAATTTTTCTTCTTCAATGTCATTCTATTTTGGGTTTATTCCCCACACTTTTGGGATTGGTCAAGGTAAATGATCTTTTTACACATTCTCACATCTGATATTGATGTATTAGTTGGATTACCATCATTTTTATGCATCCACATTTTTACAATACTCAACTTCTATCCAACACATATAGATAAAGCGTATTTAGCACTAATTTATTTACACTTACAAAAAATTTCAAAATATATACTCTTTCCTTCTTCTCATACAACTTCTTCAAAATAGATTCTCACAAATTTCATAGAGTTTCACTATAGTCTTTGTGCATTCCTTGAGTCCCACGGGTTCTATGATTTCATACCATTTATATGCAAGTGATCCTTTACTACTCCTATTTGGAAGTCAGTCATCAGTTCTATATAGGATGCTTCTGTATCAGTAAAATGGATCTCCTTTATCTCACATAGTGTCTTTGACTTCTAGTTTATCTTTAAAAAATTTATTAACTTGGTAACTATTTCAGATTAACTTTACAGGCATTCAACATAAACTACACACCTAGTTATATGACTACTTAATAACTGAGAAATTTGGCTCAAACTGATAAGGAATATTCTCAGCAGATCTATCTCTTTTCTTATTATCGTGGATTCAACTCATTAATCTGGTTTCATAATGACAATCAACTTCTTCTTTTTTCCTTTTTCATTGATTCATAGTAGATCTTATTCTTAAAAATTTATTGGATACTTTTTCTTCTTCAATAGTTCACTCTGGTTCTTTAATGTTAATAGGCTCTCAGTTCATGATCCTCTTGTTTTCTTATTTTTATCTTTTTACTTTTATATATTGGTCACCTATATTAATATTTTATATATATTTAATATAGAATATATCCATGATATTCGGTTTCCATGATCCTCTATTTATTTTCCTCTATATTTTTCTTCTCTTTTTCATATATGGGTATTCCAATGATATCAATATTTCATTTTCCTCCTTAACCATTATCTACTAGTATATTATAAGAGTGACCTTCCTTTTTAATTTATTTTTCATCTCTCTTACACAAAAAAATATTCTAGACACTTATTCTTTAGTAGGCATCTAGATCCTCTTCCTCATATACATATCAAAAAAACTCAACTAATATTCATAGTAAAAATTCACTATCATTGTATAAAAAATCACATAGGATTCAAGATTGTGATACACCTAATCTCTTTATAGTGTAGGGTATCTTATATTTCAATGTGAGATATATATTTTAGTATGTATAATTGATCCATAGTGAAATAATCACAAACTAATCAACTTCAATGTCCATACTCAAAAATAAAACCGAATCATATCAAACTTAGTCTAGCATTAATAACAATATACTTTTTGATATTAACAACATTCATCTCAACACATGAATCTTCATATTTATATTTATTTTGATTAGAATTGATTATTTTCAAATATTCTCATTTTAAAATAATATATCAATATAATAGTGATCCTTAATCTCATCTCATTATTCAAACTCAAACCAATCTTGGATCAGGAATCTTTAAAGATTCATGATGTTTGTATCATGTTGAAATGTCTCAAAATCATCTGAAATCATTTTCATCATAATCAAACAATTATGGTAACTCTATTTTTTAGACTTAAAAGTATCTCAAAATCTCCCTTATCTTTGATCTTCTTATTTATCAATTTTAAGAACATAAAATCACTAATTCAATATTGTATCACATTTTTTTGATGATTTCATCCATGAGAATAATTTATCCGTCGTCATAATTTATTATATCTTTCAGAAATGAAATCTAGAAACAACAACTTTCTTCTATAATATTTCTAAAAATTTCACTAAATGTGGAAGTCATACACTATAAAGGATAATTTATTTCATAACTCTTTAAATCCTTACACCCATAAAGTTTTATGAAGAAGACTTAAATTGAGGGTCATAATCTTATGCTCAATAAATATTTTCACTATGTTCTTAAAGACATTCATTTGTTAAATTCATGCGATCAATTCCTTTTCTATCCTCCTACCTTGGAACAAAGTCTTATGATGTAATGAAGTCTTATTATCAAGTTATACAATGTACTCTAATGACATTCACTCAATTTCTTTTCCATTATCCTACCTCTGCAATACCTGATGATGAAGTCTTATAATCAACATCAAATTTTTATACTCAATAATGAAGTCATATAATTTTCTCAAAGTCATGCATTGAAGACTTACAATCTCAGTGAGGTCATATGATCCATATTTCTTATGATGGTCTTGAAGTCTTATAATCTATATATAAGTCTTAAAATCAATCTAAATTCATATTATTTTCATAAAATGTCATATGATATGGGATTTTTCTCCTTCAGAAACTTGACATGTCTTGTAATTTTCTTTATGGAATCAATCAAGCGGATGTTAAACTGTACTTTTTTTTAAAATTTCCAATGTTTCCTTATCCAGTTACTTTTTTAGTGAACTCCAAAATTATAGACTAATTCAAATGGATCCATGAAACATACAATTGAACTCTAGCTTTATCAAGACTTTATCCAAGAGTTCATGAACAAATGTTTTAGTAAATACTGTTATATTAAGTCCAAGGATGGTTCCTTTAATTTTGGTTTTCATTCCCAAGTTCCTTGAACCTCTTTTAAACATTTAAATACAGCTTTACCAAGATATCTATAATAGTTCAACAACTAGATTTTTCTTTATCAGTCTCCTTATCCATAAAAATATGGATAATTCCTTCAATATATTGGGTATTCAATATCCCAAATTAAACTAAACTTTAACACTGATAAAAATAGATTCTTCAAGTTGTTTAGTGTATCCAAAAAGTTTTCCCAACTTTAGTAGACATCACCTTCATTCTAAATTCATTTGAAGTTGTTTTTTCTGTGAGGACCATATTTATCAATCATTTAATATAATAGTTACAAACTTGAAGATTTATATCCATATATTCATAGGTATAAGTGCCTCTTTCCAGAATCTATTTCCAAAATATGAATATTACTTTACAAATCCAGTGGTAGTTTCATCAATCCCCTTTCTTAATAGTTCATGGGAATCACCTTCTTTATTTATTGGGTGGATACTCTAATCCTTTAACCAACTTTATAATCATATATTGAGTTTTATATAACACATTCACAAAAAATAAAGTAATAGAATCACATAAACCATAAGATAACTTCACCCCACACTCTTTATTTAACCTCTAATAAAAATCTCATAATTGATCTCAAACCCAAAAAATAGAAAATCTAAACATACTACCCTAATACAGGTTTCTAAAAAAATCAATTTTATAGCACAAAATCATCATAGAAAACTAATTATTTACGTAAAATTGTATCATACAAAGGTAAAAAATTGAAACAAATCATAGATTGGATATATTTTAAATAGAAATATACATGTTTAACAAGTATATCTACACTACACATATCAAAATAAGAAAGTACATTAAGATATTTATAGTATTTCAGAATTTATAATAGGACACTCAAGATAAGATATCCCAATTTATTGGTTAAAAACGTTCAATTCATGAAATCAAATTCAATATATATATATATATTAACTTCATTTTAAATGGATTTATTATAAAAATAAATAAATTAACAATAAAAAATACACCCAAAAAATTGTAAACAACCAAGTTAAAAGTGAGGGAGGATTTTTCTATCTCTTTCCACCAAAAATTTCATCATTGTTTTTATATTATTTTAATTAAAATGGCATGAAATTATCATATCTTAATGTCACTCTTTAGTAAATAAAATTTGTATTTATATAGAGTTATTTTAACACCTGTAAAATTCATATCTCTCCATAAGCTTATAAAAATTATAATTTCTCCATAACATGATACAATAGAAATGAAATCAATAGAGAGTTATTTGAATGGTTTTTTGGTTTATTATGATTGGTGGGTAATATGTTTAAAATAAAAGGTTATAAAGACGAGGTTTGACTCTATAATACAATGCATGATAAATCGAGTTGAGTGATAAAGGATTCCCTTACTCAATTCCCCTTAAAAATAATACTCCATTATATCCATTATTTTGTAATAAATTTATGAGTCATAAACATGAATAAAAATGTATTATTTAGTCATTAATCATTATTTTCCATTTATATATATATATAAAGAGAATTGGTTGAAAATTGAACCCATTGAAAGAATAAAAATTCATTCCATTTTATTTTTTTATTAGGTTTATGAATCATGTAAATAATCATAATAAGAAGTTCAATTCCATCCTATCATGTTTTTTAAGTAAGAAAATTTTATTTATTTTACTTTATTTATACATGTTTTAGGAGAATAAGATGTAATTGAATGATGTACAATGAATAATTTAACTCATAACCATTCTCAAATTTCCCCATGAATGAGAACCCATTCCTCTCCTATTCCTCAAATATAGAATTCCTCTTAATGGTACACATGAGATACCTTTCCCCACAATTAAACTTGATATAATCATGTATATTTATTAAGAGTAAATGTGAGAAAGATTAACATGTTCTTGTAAGGTTTCTTAATGCTAAGGTAATTCATGGAATTCTATGAGCATAACAATGGATAATTTAAAAGGTTTTCCAAGGATAAATTAGAGTATCCAATTGAATTATTCAATTATTTTTAAAAAAATTTATTAAATACAAATATTTGAAAAAATAATAATATTAATTATTAGTTATCACATAAATTACATGTTTCTCTAAATAAAGTGAGGGAACATGAAAGAAGATTTAAAAATGGTTCATAATACCTCTCAGGAAGGGGATTAAAATTTGGTATAATCACTAGTGTTTTTAAATTTAAATTTTTAGTAAAATATAATGAAAACGTTTGAAAATAAAATCCATATAAATAAAACACATATCACAATCCATTTGATATTTAAATATTCAATAAAATCAAGCTCCTCATTGATGACTTAGAGTTCAAAAATTGAGTTTTATTACTCACTTTTTCTCAACCGAAGTTTGGAAAAAAATGAAATATATTAACATCATCCTTGAAACAAATGAAAAGGAGTATAAATTTTATTCACAAATTTTCAAAAATATATACTATAAAACTTCAAAAAAATATGAGAAAATGAATAAAAATGGATAGCCATAAGTTGATAGTTCCTCCCCATTACTATAAACTTTGTAATTCTTAAATCCTTAATGAAACCTATAGTATAAAGAATATTTTAGTAGGAATCAATAATAGGACATAAAATACAAAATTATAATGGAAAGAGATGGCCTAATTGATGTTATTCCTTGTGGATATCAATGGGAAAGTGTGTTTACCTTCTCATTTTTTTCAAATTAAATCCAAAAATTTGTCAAATATTTTTATAACATGTTTCCTATAACAAAAATAATCAAAAAATTATTTATTTCACAAAATCAAATCAAAATATATTAAAAATAAACATTGAAAATTAAAATTATGGTGTTTCCTCCAAATAAGCACTAAACTTATACTACTAATCGCTTCGCGGTACCAATGGTCATTGATAGACCAATGGTATGTGGTGTTCCCTTAATATGAAGTACCATATATGACTTTTCTTGATTTCCATTAGTAGACACTAATATTGGAGTACCAAATAAGAAAAGTAGAATATCCCATCCTTAAATAAAGTAAAAAATTAATACTTAATGGGATAGTGTATAGAAAGTAAGGGTAATCCTTGGTATTTTTTATATATTCCATAATATGATATTTTTTTATTGAGGATTTTTTGGATATTCTATAGGTTCCCATCCTTCTAATGTTAACTTTGTATTTTCCTTTATGATGGTTTCTTCTTCTATAAACTCAAGTACCATATTCTCTTTGATGGCTTTTTCTTCTTCGTCGTCACTTTCCAAGTCTATTAGTAGATCATAAATATCTATATCAAAATCATAATCCGTGTTACTAGACAATTAAATCAATAAACAATCAAATAAACCTAAATTCAAATAATGGTTTACTCTATTTAGTAGTTTTATAGAAATATAATTTTCATCATGTAGTGCCTATGAGAAATGTTCAATGAGAGTAATAATTTGAACTTCCAATTTCTCTTTAAAATGTTTTTCCTTAGAATTGGTCACATCTTTATCCAAGGTTTTTTGAAATGGTGATGAATCTGAAAAATTAAATTGAATAGAGTTTATTATCTTTTCATTTTTATAAGTATAAAAAATAATTGAAACTATGGTAAGGTAACCTCCCTTGACATTTTTACGTTCTAAATTTGATTGTACTTGATAGAAATTATCAAAGATAGATGGAATAATTTGGAGTGAAGGATTATATAATTATTTTTCCACCTCTATGATTCCCTATTGATAAAAGGATATACACCTATTCTTTGTGGGGTTGTAGTTCTCACTCCATCAGTATATAGAGGGTTGTGTTCATCATTTTCATTTGTTTCCTCAACTCATAAATTTCCATTTAACTTTTATTATTCTTAGAAAAGACTAAGAGTAACTCAATGGTTCTAGGATATAATTCCACTTTTTGAATGGTGAAATCTCAATTTTTATGTAGATAATGATTATTTTTGTAGTAGTTTGCATCTACCCATAATCTTTGGTACACTGAGGATTGTTTTTCATGTCACAACCATTGAAAATTTTATTACTTGAACCCCTGTGAAAATATTGAAGAGTGGTTAATGTTTTGGTTTCAAATCCAGATTGATTCTTCAATCACATAAGTGATATGATCCACTCTGTTTAAATGGGAGTAAACATTATAATACATTATTAATGAATAGAATATAACTTAATGCTTAGCCCAGTTGAGAAGGAAATAAGTAAAATGAATAATAGATAATGAAAATATTTACAAAGTGATCAAATAAATAACTAATCATGTGTTATCCCTAGGAACAATACCAAATTTTATAGAATATATAACATCATTACATATTCAAATAATATTTTAAAATCCCAATAAGTGTTTCTTAGTAGTTACCCAAGGGTTATACCTCTAGGATATTCAACTTTAATTTTTTTCTTTGAAGGGGGGATTATGACTTATTAATATTTTTTAAAATTTAATAATTAAAATATGAAAATAAATGTGGTTTGATGTTGCAAAATTGGTTTAACTATGTCAATTAATATAAATAATTTAATTAAATTGAATCAAAATAAAAAACAAATAAGAACACAAAGTTAGGTAGAGAATTATTGGTCTGAGAGAAAAAAATTGTTTTCATCATCATATTTATTAAAATATATTTTATTCTTGATCATCGACTGGATTATATTCCATTCCTTTGATCACCTTGAATTATTTTTATGTGTGTGTTATTAGAGAACTCGAGAGCCTATCTAAATGCATCAACCACTCAATTTATCCTTAAATAATGTATAACAATATACTTCTCCTTAGAGTGTACTCTTACTCGAATTCTGATCCACATCTGACATATTATTAATCTCCCACCACACTCGAATAATCTATATGTTTCACTGAAAACCCCATGGTTTAAAATATACCTTTAGGATCCTCAAATGTGTAATAATTACCATAACTTCCAAAATGTAGTGACACATGAACTCAATGTACTATAACTATGAATAAAATGAACCCAATTCACCTCATGTGGGAATACCTCACTCTCGATGTCTCAAAAATCTCAAAAATAAGTATAAATGATAAACACACTAATACTAACAACAAGTAAATTACATATTTCATACATAGTCCTACTCCATAGGATAATAATGGTAATTTAATTAATAAATTTAAAAATAATGATTACAATTTCATCACTTCACATTAAAAAAGTACTGGTGACCCCGCCTTAACTATTTATAGTAGGTCACAATCAGTTAAACTTGTTCTACTACCTTCCAAACTTCATAGGGTACCTAAAATTGATTATTTTCACCTTTATTTTAACCATATAAACCATTATCGTCTGATTAATAGTGTGTACTATGCAAGTCATTCCCATCATCTGAAAACATTTTTTTCCAATTGTTCTAGAACATTGTCTTCCATGCCATGCCTAAATCCACTAGAATTTTACAATCATAATCGCCATCACGTTTGTAACCAATGTTTCAAAATTAATCCTTCCAAAAAAAATAATGGAAATTGAAAATATACTTCATGCCACATAACACCATATATCAAACAAATAAGAATAAGGGAGTTAAATAGAATTAAAATGGGAGGAAGTGGGATATGATCAATTAAAGAAATAAATTATAATTGTCATCTTTTTCTTCATTAATTTAATCACCACACATAAATCAAGAACAGATAATTAAATATAGAATTGAAAACAATAAATAAATTTCATCCCCATTTAATTAACTAGGTGGTAAGATTTCTACATCTATGGAAAAAAGAAATGTTGGGGGAATAAGAGAAACATAGTGGTGAATATATAAACATAAATAATAAAGACACAATAACTAACAATATGGAGTTCAAAGTAAACTATTAATAGAAAACTAAAAGCATAAAAATGGGAGGGATGTCCTAAATAACCTAGAATAGTTTTATCTATCCCCCTATTTCCTTTTAAGTAAACAATAAAATCCCTACTCTGAAAAATAATTTTTGAATAATTCTAATATAATTCCATACCAAGATGATGTGAAGGAATCTTCATGTGGATGATTCTCTCCAGTTGAATTAGTTGATCACTATATTAACTCCTTTATGAATAGATTCCATTATTCAATGTGTAAAGATAATCTTAGTGTGCAATGTATCTATTTTGGGTGTTATTTTTGAGAGAATTACATTCCAAGGATGCACTTAGGTTCTTAGTATAGGAAAATTAAATTGGGTTTATGAGGCTTGGGATTAGAATTTAGGATTAGTATGTGAAGGATTTTAATACCTGTACTTTGTTGTAGAAACATATGAGTTTTATGGAGGGTCTCTTGATATGTATATGATTATAGTATAACATTTATCACATACATAAAGATGTATTTAGAAGTTTATATTGGCTTCTAGGACTTCATGAACTTCTTCATTTAATATAGAATCAAAGAAAATGGAATTCAATAAGGACCAATGGGGAAGAAATATCATCATGATTCCCTGGTATCGGTGTCAAATTGAGACTTCATCAATACATGTATAGGGATAAACAAAGATATATTTATTGGTATCATTCACATGGAGTTGATGTGATTGGGGTTTTCTAATGGATTTTCATCATGAATGGCTCTTATGTTTTCTTAGAATGATTATCAATTAGCTGTTAGAGACATGATTGGTGATTCAGGTTATATGGATGTAATTGAACTAGTTTAGAGGTGTGCAAAGATATGGTTGGGGCACTCCGATGTTGATATGATTGGGTGGCCTAGTGTGGATATCTGGTGAACTTTTCCCACTTATAAAATTATTTTGGGAGGGTTTCAAGTTTATAATCATAAAACTTATCTTCTACTCAATGTGTGGAACCTGCCTGTTCCACCTAAACATAGAAATTTGCAACCCATTTTCCTATTCTCTTCCATTCTCATCCATCTCTGAGCCTTCATTTTCTCATTTTCCTCCAAACCTACAATACCCAATGGACAACCCACATTATAAAAGTACCTTTTTTCTATTCTTCAACTAGAAATAATGAAGAATTCCTAGGAAATAAATGAAAACCTTATAATACAAAATTTTTATTTCAATGAAGAAAAAAAATTCAAGCCATAATATCACAAATATAAAATTGGTGTACTTTATTAGAATTGATATTTCAAGTAAAAAAATATATCAAGATTAATCATTTGACTTTCAAATGAACATTTCATTATTAAAGACCAATTATAAAATTATATTTAATATATTCACACAATATCATGTTAAGTTTGAAAAGTTGATAATGAATCTGGACTTGATATGATTTGAGGGAGTCAAATTGGTGAATTAAAACTAAAATAAAGAAGATAATATCCTTTCATCAATGGGTTCATTTCTTTATGGTGTCCCAAGATGAGATAAAAAGTTGTGTATTTTTGTATTATATAGGTTATAGCCACCCTCTTAATAGATAGTTCCATGGGGTTATTTCTAGTATGGGAGTGACATGTATGTTTCTTTTATAACATGTTGGGTCATAGGTGTAATGATAATATTATAGGTGTATGAGTGAGATATGTGTATCAATTGGGTTTAGTGGAACTCACTATAGACTTGGACATGCATATACTTGATCACTAGAACATAGTGAGTCAAGAAAAGTGGAGGAAACCTATTAAGTTATTGGATACACCACCTATCAAAATACACAATATGGGTTTTGAGGTGAGTGGTTAACTATCTAGGTTTTATTTTAGGTTAAAGTATAAGAATGGATCTAGAGTGATGGCTTGAGATGAGAAGTTTTGTGAACTCTAATGATTCAGTAGAAGATGGATGAGTGAGTTGGGCCAGAGGACAATATATTTTATTTATTATTCTTTACAAAAATTATATCATCTGTAAGGATGTATTATTTATTATTTATTATATATAAATGTTATACCCAAGTTTTTTTTGGTTTTATTTGTTGTTAATGTATCTGTATGTTGCTTATGTTGAATAAAGAATGTATTTTGAGAATATGATGGATGGAAATCCATATTGAATAAATTTTTCAATTGGATATAGAACATTTGGTTGAGTCAATACGATCAATCGAATTGTGATAAAAAGTCAGAATCTGGTGATAAAAATCCATAAGATGGTATAAATCAGATTCACCATCATATTAAGGAATAGGTTTGTTGGTGAATGGTTATACTTATAAAGAGGAAAAGGAAATCACCTCACGTTGTTTTTGGTGAAATTCAGACTGACCATCATATTGAAAGAATAAGATTCAACATTCTTAAAAATTCTATCATATTCATAAGAAGATGGTTGAAATTAAATGGTCATAGGATTCACTCTAAATCCAGTTTTAATAGTTTGATCATATTATAAGAGAATGAGAGTCTAAATGACTACGATATAAACATGATAAGGATTTTCTGATTTTGAAGTTCATTTAAATCAAAAATTAATTGTAATACTTGTGATACAAGCTTGATGAAAGAAAGGGGTAGTGAAAGAGATTCTCCTAATAATATTTAGATTGATCATATATGGATGGAAAGAGAAAGGATGTTAGATATCATATTTAGTCTGATCATAATCATGCTAATCATAATCAGGGAAATATTTTCTAGGTCAATAGAATTCTGGACTACCGTATTCAAGCTAAGTTGGAAAGAAATTTGGTTGGTAGAGTTTTGGTAAGTTTCAATACTTTCCACTATAAGACTGACGATGCTTAATTTGGTCTTCAATGTATTCAAAGTCAGGAAGGGATCCATGATACAATAACAAGTTTATGATTGAAGGAAGTTGTTGAAGTCAAATCTTCTGAAACTGGACTATCGTATTCAGTATTTCATCATATTCACGAGAGGCAGATTTTTTGGTTTAGGAGAATTCATTGGTATCGTATTCAAAAGAGAAAGATGAACTCTAATTTTTTTTCAAAATGTTTTTTTTTCAATTGGGTCAAGAGTCGTCGTATCAAAGTTGATGTTTATTCATCTTTTCAAAAGTGAATAATAATTTCCATTCTTAATCAAAAATTTAGTCAACCATTTGAAATGGGTTGGATTACTTTCTTCTCCATTCATGTGTATCAATAGAAGAGATGAAGGAGATATCTATATGTGTTATTGAGGGGGAGCTTAAATTTCAATGAATATTTTTTTTATTCTTTAATTGGTACAGAGAATAGTAATAAATAATTATAATAGAGTTTGATAAAAAGATGAAATATTCCTATTTCTACATAAATTTACAGTTAAATGGTTTGGAGAATCATAATCAATAAATCATATTGATATAATAGGAATGGGAATCAGAATCAGACTAGTGATTAAGAAGAAATCTTGAAGGTTAACATAAGTCGTGAAAAATAATTGAGAAGAACTGAGAAACATTGAAGAAGTAAAAAATGAACCTAAAATTCAAGGAATAATTAAAATTTGGGGACTTTGGTTAAGTAGGACACCATTTTATATTCACACCAAAACCACTCTTGGGTAACCTATAAAAGGTGGAAGTATTGTGTACTTTTCTTGATGGATGTACTATTCATAGGAATAGAGAGAATATCTGCCTTTCTAGGGAGAGAAGAATTTTTCCATATTGAGCAATGTTGAAGAAGCTTAAAAGGAAGAGTGAAAGGAGAGTAGACAAGATTTCAACATATTCATCTATGCATAATATTCAGTGATCATCGTATTTAGTTATCTATCATTTTATACTTGTCATCATATTCAGATAGTCATCATATCAATTTAGATAATTGGATTGGGATTTCTGTATTGGGATTTCTAGATAGAGAATAATGAGTTCTGAATTGAAACAATCTCATTATGATGTATATATATTATCATATTGGAAAATCAGATTATAATAATCGGAATGGGCAGATCATACTGGTAGAATTGTATTGGGAGAATCAGACTGGGAAATCAGATTAAATTATATATCAAATTCCTTGAAGTTATTACCAGCTTTTGGGAAAGAAATTGAAGAATTGGTTTTCAAATAATAATTTTTTTTAAATTGAAAATAAGAATAGTTAACATGTTTTGTTACACCAACATTGTATTACCACAATTTTGATAGAGGGTGCACGTGCATTATTGGATTTTCTACAATTTGATACATGAGTGAAAGGGTATATCCTACTCATTGTATTTCACAGAGAGGATTTTTTTCTAGTGTATTTTGTGGTATTGGATTATCTCCAAACCATACCAAGGATATAGCTATTTGTATTGAATAGTAAACTATGTAAATACTTTAGTTTATGTGGATCTGTTTTTTAATTGTTTTTTAAAAAGGAATGAAATCATTAACATGAGGCGAAGGTTGTTTCATTTTCAAGGAAACATAAAAGAAAAATTTTCATTGATTCATCCCCCTAGTGATATATCTATCCTACCTAGGAATATACAACTGGTATCAGAGAAAAAGGTTCCCTTCACTTATTATTTGTTAAAGGTTTTTAAAGAATAATTTATGATAGAATATCTGAATTGTGTGAATAGTAAGGGGATTCCAATATTAAATGATAGGAATTATCATATATGGAATGGAATAATGTTTCCATATCTTATGTATCTTGGGTATGATGTTTCAAAATCTATTACAGAGGGTTTACCTCCTCATATTGATAATTCTCCTCTCACAAATACTGATAAGGAAAAACTTGATAATTTTAAAAGAGATAAGAATTCTTAAATCTAACTCTCATCACTTTATGAAAGTGTGATTCTAAGATTAAAAGGAGTTTCCACTACCGAAGGTATCTAGTATAAGATGAATAACATTTATGAAGGAAATAAAAAATAAAAAAAGTTAAAACATACAATTATGCAGATTAAAGTATGAAGATCTGAAGATGGGTGAGTATGAATCTATTGGTGAATTCTTTACCTGGGTGAAAGGAATTGTTAGCACTATCATATTCCTTGGTGAAAATTTATAAGATTCTACTATTGTTGAAAATATCTTGAGAATTATTCCTAACAAGTTTGATGCCAAAGTTTATTCAATGGAAGATAGAGATCATAATACATTATATTTGGATGATTTTCAGAGTACTCTCATCACATATTATATGAGAAGGAAAAATTTTATGAAGGGAAAAACAAAATCTGGTAGAGAAATGTCTTCAAAAGCCATTAAGAAGGAAAATTCAAAGAATATTATTGAATAAGAAGAAGATGGATATTCTAATTCTGAAAATGAGGTATGTAAAATGTTTGAGGAAATTTTATCCTTCTTTTTCTTGAATATGAAAAGAGGTACACGGTTGTATAAAGGGAAACTTCCCTTATTTTTTTGGATGTGAGTCTATTGGGGATATAATTTTTAATTTTCCTTGAAGAGTTGATAAACAATAAAGTGATGAAAAATAAATTGAATAAGAAGAAATAAGGCCAAGAAGATCTTGGAAGAAAAAGTGTGATAAAGAAAAATCTTATTCTAAGAGGGAAGATAAGAAGTTCTTAAAATCCAAAATGAAAAGAATTTTTTTGTAAGGATGATGATAGTGAAGAGATTACAAATCATATTTAAGAGGACACGTTTATTTAAATAATTAATTAGGAAAGTGTTTCTAGTAGTGAAAGTAGTATTTCTAAAGAAGAAGAAAAATAAAGTAAAGATTAATTTAAAAAAAATGAGTATGTTAGTGAGAATAATTTTATTAAAATAATTAATGATGAAGAATTTGGAAGCAGTAGTTCTGATTAAGAATAAACTCAACTTGAAATTTATTTCAAAGAAGAGTTGAAAGAATGTTTGAGAAGGATTATGACTTGAAAAGAAAAATAAGAAGTTAGAAGATGAATGATTCTCAATAATTCAAGAAACCTCTTCAGAAGAGAAGAACAAGATGCTAGTAGAGATTGGTGATTTAAAAAAATCTTGAAGAACAAAAGAATCGTAATGAAAATATAGAGGTGAGTCTGAAGGAAAAAAGAAGAAGAGTTGGAACTTATCTAATAAAAAATTCCAAAAGTTGAACATAGAATTACAAGTTTCAAAAACTATATTTCTAAATACGATGAAAGTTATTGAAAAGAGAAACCTTAGAAGTATTAATAAAAGTGAACTTAAAAGGTTGAGAAGAAATATGGAATTGTTTTTTAAAATAAGAAATCTAGGAAAGTTATATATGTGGCCAAGATCAAGAAAGTTGAGAATTTAGAAGTTACAAAATACCTTGAGTCTGAAAATATTTTCAAACATTCTGAATTCAAAAAAGTTTCCAATACTTCTTGTTTTGATAAAGTTGAAAAGAAAATGATGATTCTGATTGATAATAGAAAGGTTGGTGGATCAAAAAAATAAAGATAAGAAGGTTTTTGAGAAACATGTTTACAATTCCGATTAGTATGGAAGTTTCAGAGGAAAATACCATTTATATAGATACTAATGGTATTGTGGTGGATTCAAAAATACGACTAATATGTGTTGGTTCAACCAAAAAAATTACTATCATTCCCTAGTTTATAGAAGGAAAAGGTTTAGGGGGAGTCAACCTCTATAAAGAAAGATGTCAGAAAAGGTTATTTTAAAGAAACCTGAGAAGAATGGTGTAAGAATTGGAAATAAGTTCCAACCTTTAGAAACTATTTGTGAAATATGTGAACAACCTGGACACCTTGTAAAATGTTTTCTAGTTATATTACCGGTTCAAAAAAAGTTTTTGAAGAATTATCATAATTCGGATGTTTTGAAAGTTCGAAAATACAGTGTTGTTGAGTTTGAAAAGAAATAATGCTTAGTTATCTAACCAGAACATGTTGAATTTTCTAGAATGCTATAGGAAACAAAAAAATTTAGTAAAATAATAGGGGAAGAAAGAGAATTCTAAAGATGAATAAAATTCTACATCCTTATTAGAAGATTCTAAAAATTATAATAAAGTTTTTACAAAATCTATAAAGGATGAACCGAAGGAAGAAATCACATCCAATGAAAAATACATGAAAAGAAGAAAAATTCAAGACTGAGAAAGGAATATCAGCCCGATTTTTGTTTCTAAGAAACAATCGAGGTTCCTCCTTATTCCCAAAATCTTTTTATATTTTTACTAACTTGTAGGGAAATAAATGAGAAAAAATAATGAAGACGAAATTGATGAGTCTTTGACTATTCTTGTAAAAGAAATTAATGTGGTTATGAAAAATATGAGGTTTTGGAAAGTCGTGTTTTTATACAACTGAACTTTTGGATATGTTTGTTGATATGAGTGTAGGTTTCTTTTATCTTAAATAAATTATTTTAAATATTTCCCCAGAAATGAGAATTTTTAAGGAAATTTTTTATGGTATTACATGAAAGTTTTGTTACGGACAACATTAATAACCTTGATTATATACTCTTATTTTCTACATAAGGTCACCCATGTAGACTTAAATATTCTTAGTTAAATGATCTTTGTTAATAAACTCATGTGATACTTATTTTTTTTCTGAATAATAGATTCAATTTTTTGAAATTAAAAGTTCTAACCCCTAGAAATGATATTATTTTTCAATAAGGGAGGAACTTGTCATGATGACCCCTATGAATTTGATTGTCAATAAGGGGGAGAGATAAGAGAAATGGGGACCAAGAAATGAATGGATAGATAAAAAAGGGATAAAATAAAACAATACCACTTATTATTTTTAAGTGGTTAAAGTTATTTAAGTGAGTATTGACAAAAAACACTAAGGGGAGAATTTTATACCCAAGTTTTGTTTTGGTTGTATTTATTGTCAGTAGATCTATGTGTTGCTTATGTTGAAGAAATAAACTATATTGAGAAGATGATGGATAGAAATATAGATTGAATAAAGTTTTCAATTAGATCCATAACATTTGGATGAGTCAATATGATCAATTGTATTGTGATAAAAAGTTAGAAGTTGGTGATAAAAATTCAGAAGCTGGTGGAAATACGATTCACCATCATAATGAGGAAGAGGTTTCTTAGTGAATGGTTCTTCTATCAAATATGAAAATAAAATCACCTCACTTTTTTTAGTGAAATTTGGACTGACCATCATATTTGGAGAATTGGATTCACAATGCTTGAAAATTCCATTGTATTCAGAAGAAGCTGGTTGGAATTAAATGGTCATCAGAGTCACTCTGAATCCAGTTTGAATGGTTTGATCATATTGGAAGAGAATTGGAGTGTGCATGAATATGATTTAAATGTGATGATTCTTTGTTTATCTTGAATTTATTATAAATCACAATGTAATTGGATGACTTGTGATGAAATATTGATGAAGGAAATGGGTTAAAAGAGATGTTTCCAATCGTATTTAGATTGATCATATCAGGATGGAAAAATAAAAGATATTAGAGATAAAATTCATCATAATCGTAATCATCTTGATTGTAATTAGGGAAATCATATCCAATCCAATTGAATTATAGATAATAGTATTTAGGCTTAGTTGGAAATAAAGTTGGTTTTTTGGAGTTTTGGGAAGTTGAAATACTTTCCATCAAGACTGGCAATGCTGAATCTGGTCTTCAATGTATTCAAAGTCATGAAGGGAGTCATGATAGAAACATAAGTTTGTGATTGAAGGAAGTTTCTAAAGTCAAAACTTCTGAAACTTGTCCATTATATTCATTATTTCATCGTATTCACCAAAGTCAGATTTTTTGGTTTGGTAGAAGTCATTGGTATCGTTTTAAAATGAGAAATATGAACTCTGATTTTTTTAAAATGTTTTTTTTTCAATTGGGTCAAGAGTCATCGTATCAGAGTTGATACTAATTTATCTTTCTAAAGTGAATAAGAATTTCATATCTTAATCAACAATGTAGTCAACCATTTGAAATGGGTTGAATTACTCTATTCTTTATTTAAGTGGATCAAGATAATAGATGAAGGAGATAGTTGGATGTATTGTCAAGGGGGGGGGGTAGGAATTTTGAAGTAGATGTTTTTATTCTTTAATTAGTACAAAGCATCGTAATGAAGAATCAGAATGGAGTTTGAGAAAAAAATAAAAGTTATCTATTTCCTCATACATTTACTTTTAACTAGTTTAGATAATCGTAATGAAGAAATCATATTGATATAATTAGAATGAAAATCAGAATAGGGCTGGGGATTTAAAAGAAAATATGAAAGATAACCAAAGTCCTGAAGAAGATTCAAGAAGAATAGAGAAGCATTGACGAAGTTAGAAATTCACCCAAAATTCATAGAATCATGAAAATTCGGGGAATTTCATTAAGTAGGAAACCATTTCATATTCCCACCAAAACCACTCTAGGTTCTCCTATAAAAGGTGGAAGTAATGTGTACTTTTTCTGATGGTTTTACTATTCACAGGAAGAGAGAGAAGCTTCCACTTTCTAGGGATAGAAGATGCTTTCTGTATTGAGATAAGTTCGAGAATATTTAATGGAGGACTGAAAAGAGAAGCAACAAGATTGAAACATATTTAGCTGATCCTCATATTTAGTGATTATCGTATTCAGCTATCTATCATAATCTACTTGTCATCATCTTTGGATATTCACCGTATCGGGATGAATAATTGGATCAAGATTTCCATATTAGGATTTCCAAACTGAAAAGAAGGAGTTATGAATTGAATCAATTTTATTCTAATATAAATATGTTATCGTATTGGGAAATCAGATTGGAAGAGTCATACTGGGAAGATCATACTGGAAGAATCATATTGGGATAATCAGACTGGGCAATCAGATTGGATTCTATATAAAAGTCCTTGAAGTTCTTAACAACTTATGGGTAAGAAATTGAAGAATTGTTTTTCAAAAAATACATATTAGTAAATTGAAAATAATCGCATGTAACAAGTTTTGTTAAACCAACATTGTATTACCCCAATTGTGTTGGCATGTGCACGCACACTATTAGATTGTCTTCAAAGTGATAGACAAGTGAAAGGGTATATCATACTCATTGTTTTCCACATGAAGGATTTTTGTCTAGTGGATTATGTGGTATTGGATTATCTCTAAACCATACCAAGGATGTAGATATTTGTATTGAATATTGAGCCTTGTAAATAATTGTGTTCTTGTGGATATGTTTTTGGATTGATTTTTAGTAGGTAATTAAATCTTTAACAGGAGGCTAAGGTTGTTTCATTTTTAAGGAAACATAGAATAAAAAGTATCACTGATTAACCCTACCCCCTCTCAGTGATACATCTATCCTACCCTATTGAGTTATTTTAATGGAATGGTATCACCATGGTTGACTTGGGCCCTCACCACTAATTGGAAAACTTAAGTGTATAGGGAGGCATGATTTAGGTGTTGTAGAATTCTAAATCAAGGATCATCCTGGATGATTTTCTTCTAGATGTTATATTCACAATTCAACATCATGTAGATTCAGAAAACTAAATAAATATTTTTTGGACTTTAAGCCATTCTTACACAGTCTTTCTATTTTCTATTTCACACTTACACAATTTTTTCAAACTTATTTTCACTATTACATGACACTTGAAACTTTTCTTCTTCAACTAAAAACTTCAAGTAACAATAACATTATTCATAGAAACCTTCTCCAAAGTAATTTATTATTAATTCATTGATCCTAAAATCCTTAGGATCCTTTAAGAATCATGATTAAGGATTATTCCTTTGTCTCAACTTAATTACTCATTATTGATCTCAATGATCTATTAGTGAATTATTATCTTCCTCTTATTGTTTCAACTTCCCCTACAACATCTCATGTCTTTACTGTTATCATTATAATTTAAGAACTAGTTTTTTGTTATTCATCGTATATGATATTTATTAAATTTATAAGTAGTGATCTATATTAACTACAAAAAATATATTGAAAACAAAGGAAACACAAATATTTAAGAAATCAATCAAAGGTAAATTCAGACTTATCCTTACTTCAATATACTTATTTTTAGAGACCTCTTTACATTATATATTTATGTATGTATATATGTTCATAACATATGTATATATTGAAATAATAAAAAAGAGGGAGGTATATGACCCAATATTACTTATATAACATTTACTCACAGTGGAAACACATATTGAAAGTTTCTTCAAAAATTTTGAAAAAAAAATATTTTTTCCTTACATTTCTATAAAACACTCTATGTTTATCTCAAAACACTTCCTAAAAACTACTTATATAACCATGGAAAGAAATTTAAGAAAATATGTGATGTCATAAATATTTCTAAAAACTCACTTAAAATAAAAATATTGAAAATTTATTTAAATAAGTGGTAAAAACACTTGTGGTAAATAAACTAAAAAAATTATTGATGAACTTATCATAAGTGATAAAAATTGTCATAATATATTTTTAATATATATTTTCTATTAAAAAATAACTCAAAAAATTCAGAAAAATAATTGAAAAACATAACTAAAAATAATCTATTACCTCATTTCTATATTCATGATTTTAATTTATATTTTATCTATTCAATAAATTCATATATATTAATAAATAAGTGATTCACTTATTCAATAAGAAACACACTTAAATATATAGTAGATAAAATATTATATTACCTATTAATATTACTTAAATAAGTTACAGATTATTAATTTTTCAACAAAAAAACTAAACAACTTATATAGAAGTATTTTTTATAAGTGATGCATGATCTATAAAATTTCAGTAAGAATTATAAAAAAAATTAGTTATATTATCGACAAAAAATAACTTAACTAAGTTTTATAATAACATTTTTTATTAGGTATTCCAGAAACTTTACTATCTCTATTTTATTGTTATGATGTATTAAAGGTAAATATCAAAAAATGAACTTTTACCTACAAATACACTTTTTTATTTTATTTTTCACTTATTTAACTTATTTTATTCTGTAATTTAAGTGTAAGTTTATTTAAAAAAATATAAAAAAAATATAAATTATTTTTTTAAACTAGTTTTCATAAGTGATAAGTTATATGGATAGTCTTTAATAGTTGTGGTAAAATTAATCATTAGTCTAAAAATAATATAATATCAAACAATTTTAGAATAATAAACATTAATATGGATATCATCAAAGTGGTCAAACATAATTAAAGGGTTTTATAGAACCATATTTAAAGTAAGGGTATACACGGGTCTTAAGAAATTTAGAGTTATGTTCCCTGAATGATTGGTGAAGAATAAGAGATGGACTCATTAAATTATGTATATCTAGTGGATTAAATTTAATATGATGTGACATAAATTATGTGTTTATATGTTGACATCAATACATCCTTTAATATGATCCCTCTTTCCCAACTTTCCAATACTCTTATCCCTTCAGTTACTGTTCAATCCTAATTTCATTGTGATCCCACTTTACCTCCCCATAATTTAACACCATTAGATTTTAGAATCATAAAATTATGTTCAATAGCATATCAGACACACAACACCGAACTTAAACAAACCATGAAGTATTAGTATTTAAATATGATCATTATAATCTAGTTGATAAATTAGTGGGTATAAATAGGATTAAATAAATTAAGAGATATATAAAATTATCCAACTGAATATAAATATATTTATTAATTCTTAGGAAATAATCATTCAATTTTTAACAAAATTATTTTATCCATAAAAATTAGATTTTATTCAAAATGATTTTTTTCTTTTTCTGAGAAAATAATATATTTAATTTTGAAAATTTTAAAAATATTATTTTATAAAATTATCTACATTTTTTAAATCATAATATAAAAATTTTTTAGGATTAATTTTTTAGAATTTTATGAAAAGATTGATTTTCCACTGAATTATGAAAAATAATTATTTTTATTGAAAACTGTATTTTTTTTCGAGGAATGTACAAAGTTTTGTTTGTTTTAAAATGGTTTAAAAGTAAAATTAGTTATATTATATTTTAAATAATTAAATTTATTTCATTGAAATTAATTTTATGTTTAAATATAGTATAAAAACATTTTTTACGTAAAATGCATTTTTAAAAATACTATTTTTGTCACGCAATGTATTTTTATCATAATAAATTAAATTTATTACTATTGGTGGATAATTTTATTTAAATTTATATATTATATATACAATAAAAAATTTAACATTCATTTAATATTTTTCTAAGCATGATATGTGAATAAACCATGTTTTGTGCTTAAAAATATATTTTTCTAAAATCAGTTTTCATCATGTTTTGAAAACTTATCTTAAAATTAATTTCTTTCACTTATAGAAATTGAAATTCATAAAATTTATTCCAAATTAGGAATAATAATTTTAAAATTTGGTAAATATTTCCCTTTTATTTTTTGATTATGTGAATAGTAAACATAGTAAAATTTACCACCTCTTAAAAGGATAAATTAGGTTAATCTGGGTAAAAAAAATATGTAATAAGCCCGTACTTTTTCCACACAATTCTTATTAGATAAAGTTAATTTAACTATTTTCACCTTATTCTTGAAATTTATTAGTTTAATGAAAAAAATTCCATGAAAATGACCTATATAATATTTAAACCAAAGAAAGTTACAAACTGCCACTCTCATAGTTTTAAATATATATATGATACATCCACATAGGGATAAAATAAAGTTATGAATGAATATAAATATCTATTTTGAGATTAATGAAACTTTTTCATGATATAAATTTATATATAACTTTTATAAATTATATAATTACCTTAAATTCTTGTACAACATTGATAAAGTATTTATTTAATTAATATAAAAATAAAATAAATTATTTTTTAAATAGTAAAATTAATATAATTTTAGTGATTTATATATTTACATGATTTTTTAGACAAATGAAACATTTTAGTTATTAATCAAAGGTTTTTAATTGAATTCTAACTTTTTTACTTATGTTCTTTAAGTTAAATTAAATTAACAGTGTTAAAGTTGACAATAATAATTTTTTATCAAAATAATTTTATTAAATTATTTAAAAATCATAAAAGTATTGAAAGAGGACAAGATGGATAATATATGATCAAAAACGTTATCCCTTGAACATTTATGATCCTTTTTTCACCTTATTTGTAAAATTATAACCTTTTAAGTGTGAAAAAGACATTAATGATGTTAGTGTTAAAATAGGTTAATTAAGGGGTTAAACTAAAATAATAGATTTAAAACACCACTAAAACCTACCAAATTTTTTTTGATGGTATTTAAACCACATAAAACCTTATCCTCAAATATCTGGATATTTTTAATCATATGTACTAGATAATGACCTTATTATATTTTAATCTTTTATAAAATTCCAAAAAAGTGTCCCTCACCTTAATTATAAAAAAGAAACCTTTCCGCTCTCTTATTCACACCACTTTGAGCCTTCTAGATCGACCAAACCCTACCAAAATCCATTCTCAATCTCCATATCCATATTATAGAGTTTATGTTCTTCCCAAAAGACCAACCCTATGGTCCTCAAGAGGATGTCTAAAATAATTTTTTCAAAGAAGAGTATGTTTCAATGCATAAGAAGGAAGTCAGACCTAGAGTAAGGGATTTTCATCTCATTTTCATCTCTATGAGACAAATTCCATATTAACCACTTATTCCTTTTATGTGGTGTATATAATTTCCATGAATTTCTTTTATGGTTCCTCTTATGAAAAATATGGGGATTTATATATCCATCTAAGGTTTTATTTACATGGGGCTTACAATTAAAAAGTTTCCAAATAATTAATGGTTTTATTTTATAATATTATTGTTTATTGGGATTTTTTATGATTAAGTTTTTAATGAGGAAATATTATGATATATCACTTAAGAAAATCATGAATTTTCTTCACCTCTAGTTATTTCATGAAAATAAATTTTTTCCCTTTTGTATTCCTCACCTTAAGTACTCAAGAGGACAAGAATGTGTTTTTAAGAAAAATCAAACTTATTTATATATTAGATAAAAAACCTTTTACTTCAATATACATGTCTTTTATAAATGTTTTAAATAATGTTTTTTATCATTCTCTTATTATTTTTAAAGTTATTTTTACCCATGTTTGACTTTTCAAAAATGTTTTTAAACAGAATATTCTTGTAATTTTCAAAACTATTAAATTTTTGAATTTTTAAAATAGTATAAAGGGGATGTATTTTAAAATTATATATCATGAATATAATTTCCCATAATCATGATGAATCAATACTTTGAATCTTTCTTTACAAGTTTTCATGGTTATTTTATAAGAATTTTTTTTCCAATTTTGTTTTAAAATTTTATATTTTATAGATGTGGTATCAAATGGGAAAGATATTTTCCTCAATAAAGTTTTAATGATATTGTTGGTGCCAAAATTAGGGATGGATAAGAACAAACGAAAGCCTCAAGGGCTGCCTTGCGAAGACCATTCGCGAATCCCCCATGGCCCCACGACCGCCGCAGATCAAGGAGGCAGGATGCTCCGCGAGCCAACGTGATGTTCGCGAACCCGCTGCGGAGCAAAGAGGCAGTATGCTCCACGAGCCAATTTGACGTTCTCGAACCCGCTGTGGATCAAGGTGGTGGGAGGCTCTATGAGCAAACTTGAAGTTTGCGAACCCACCACGGAGCAAGGAGGCGGTAGGCTCCACGAGCCAATTTGACATTCATGAACCTGCCACGAAGCAAGGAGGTGGTGGGCTCCGCGAGCCAATTTGACCTTTGTGACCCCGCTGCAGAGCAAGGAGGTGATAGGCTTCGTGATCCAATTTGACATTCGTGAACCCGTCGTGGAGTAAGATTTGCCTTCTCAACGAGGGAGCTCTACTTCGCGGCACCTCTTGCCTATAAATATAGGGATCCCCTTGATCCCAAAGGATGGACAATCTGACCTTTCAACTTCACATCTCCCGATCGCTAAGCACTTCGTGCTCTGCGAATCATGAGCTTCTCGAGGTACTTTTACATTGTGAAGTGCCTCCCCCTTGATTCAATTCGTCCCCTCTTTAAAGAGGGATGCCTTTTTCAGAGCCCATGGGCCTCTGCAAAGGAAGGGGACCCGGGTCGTCACAGAGCGTTTATGATTCGTGAAACACCCCTCATGCACACGTGACCCATATGCTAAGGTAGGGCCACTATGCATTGCAAAGCACCTTGCTTCACAATCCAACGCTTCGTGAGGCATTGCTCCGCGAATCCATCTCCACTTTGCGAAGCACCTTCGGTGTGCACCTATGCCCCATGCTTAGGCTGGGACACTGCACTTCACGAAGCATCCCCCTTCATAAACTCCATCCATTACATGGAGAACTAGAGCTTCACAAAGCCCCTTCTCATGAACCCCTCTGCTCTACAGTTCCTTTTCCTATGCGACCCTCCAGGTTTGCACAAAGTGATTTCAAAGTCCCTTGAACATTACTTCCCTTTGCATTTCTTCGCCTCATGCTTCTTCGCATAGGCACACTAATGGATATTTCTTCTTCGTATAGCCACGCTAACATGGACCCCCAATGGGATCACCTCACGAAACTCCCTAGCCACAGCGTTTCCAGTTCCTTCCCTTAACCAAGGTGTAAAGGGTGTCAGTTATGTAAGTCCTAGGGGTGCGGAGTGAACCCACCTTGTCTGAGCTACAAGGCGTTAAATTGAAAATCACTATCATCCTTAGCACATGACGTTAAACTGTGACCTCTCCCCATGCGTCGCACACTGGGTGCCCCATCTCAAACATTCTTCACACCCACTGGTCTCCACAGGAGTGAAATCATTCCTCACATGGAATGAGATCCTCTTTACTGGAGCGGCATTTTTCCATGGGGAAAGGGAAACCACCTTGGTGTAATCTTCTAGCCTTTATTTCAGGAGGTAGCATCCCTACTCCTCTTCTCTTCCTCGGTGCCAAGGACCAGAGGGGGGGGGGGGGGGGGGGGAACCGAAACCCTCCTATCTTTTGTGCCAAATCCCTCTCCCGCTTGGCTTTGTCACCACCCGGGCCTCCACCCCAAATCGAGTCCCAATATTCCTCTCCCTAGGCCTATAATCATGTGTAAGCCCCATTCTACTTCCCATGGATGCCTCTTTCACGATGTGATCATCAGGAATTCACCACCTCTTGTTTCTCACACCGAGCATGACTCACGTGGGCTTAGAGTAAGCGTCAACCATGACATCCTCAATGGGAATCCTAGAGTGTAATCCCCACATAGACCCATATCTAGAACTAAGTGGACTTTGATCCTTGCCAAGGAAAGGTACGTAGGAAGGCTCCCTGAGGTTCAAGCCCAACACTCAATCATTCCGACCCATCTTCATGTCGGTTCTCCCATACGTCCTGAACTACGTGGACTTTGATCCTTGCCAAGGTAAGGTACATAGAAAGCCTCCCAAAAGTTCAAGCCCACTGTCTGTTGGTCCCGACCATCTTTACATCGGTCTACCAACCCATCCCAAATTATGTGGAGTTTGATACTTGCCAAGGCAAGGTACGTAGGAAGCCTCCTCAAGGTTCAAGCCCAACACTCAGTCGTTCTGACCCATCTTCACGTCGGTTCTCCCATACATCCCGAACTACGTGGACTTTGATCCTTTCCAAGGCAAGGTATGTAGGAAGCCTCCCTGAGGTTCAATCCCAACACCATTGGTTCCGAACCACTTCACATTGGTTCACCCACATCCTGCATGACGTTAAACTGTATTCCCCTTATGTGCCCCACCCTACGGCAAGCCGTTGTGATCCCTACTCAGTGGTAAGCCATTGTCAAAATTCAGTCAGCGATAAGTCTTTGTCAACCTAAACTCAGCGGTAAGCCTTCTTCGTCCCCTCTGTTGGGACCCATATCTCACTGTCTTGTCCTAGTGGTGTTAAACCAACCTCAGGCTTCCAACCACGTGTAAACCCCAACATATCGATGGGTCATTGTCCTCTGCGCACACCCCGATCCTATACCCCTTCCTGAACTATATGGACTTTGATTCCTCATCATGGGGATACATAGGAGGCCTCTTCAAGGATCAAGCCCACCATCATCGTCACCCCGATTTGACTTCATCACATTCTCCATCCACTTCACTTAACCACCCATCATCCATCCTAATTCTTACTCGGGCCTCCACATTCTGGTGAGATCATACTGATTCACTTCTTCGCTGCTCTTAGAAGTAACAGGGTAACTAACCACATGTTAGCACTGACATCAGTGTTCCCTCAAGGGGTTACACGTATCTGATCCACTCCAGTTAGTGTTCCGATCAGCCCGATCTATCTCCACAGGACGTTAAACTTGTGGCATACCCAGTGTTAAACATAGGAAGCTGAGGAAAACCTCAGAGACATGCCAATGGCATATAATTACATGCATTCGACATGGGATGCCTCAGGATTCTGCGCCCTTGAGAAACCCTATAATAAGGGGAAGAAACCCAGATACGCCAGATTCCTAGCATCCAGACATGCCAGTGATGTCCAACATGACTACTCCCCCGACCAAAGGTTGCTGCCCTTACTAGACCCTTTGGAATGTCATGAAAAAAGCATTGTAATTAACCGGCGTCCATGAAAAGATGGCACTGGGAAGAGTTTCATGAACAATGTATTAAATCAATAAGGGAGACCCGGACTAGGTGACGAGTTTTGAGGAGGAATCCACATAAGGAAGAACTGACATACCATCATCCTGTTTTGATGAAGGAGAAAACGTCCATGAAAAAGGAACGGATGCCTCCCACCTTTGGAAAGTAGGAATCCAGGGAAAAAGTTGTGCGTTCTCGACAGAAGGATGTGCGCGCCCCAGTGGAAGTGTCTGAAATAGAAATGGTGAACCTGATGTGAAGTTCTTCTCCTCAATGTAGAGATTAGTAGCATTCGAGACATCAATAGTCTAGTGTGTCACTGGATCCAGTTATCTGGCGATGGGTCCCGCCAAGAAAATTGCGGGCCTGGTGTGAGACTCACCAGAAGTTGGGGAAGTAAAAACATTGGGCATCACAGTCTGCGATGTTGTTAGCGTGGATCCCCCTTACCATCCATGGAAGGCAGAATGGCGTTGGGGCACCGGACGTCGATTTCCTTGTTTCAGCACTAATGGCTTAATCTCCCTGCCTTTAGGAACCAAGTTGCTGCACTAGGAAACCGATCACCACCCTCCCACTGACATAGGGGCAGGGGTAACACCAATGAGGAAATCCAGAATGGCTCTGCCATTTCAGTGACGACTTCTGCCACCACAGTTGATGGGCGCTCATGCCCCATCTCCCCCTCTGAAATCATTTAGCATAGGGTGATCAATGACCTCGTATGCCGATACGAGGAGGATGGGATTATCCTGACTAGGGATATGGCCCGCCAGGATATAGAGGCATATACGCCTTGTCGCCACTACCACCCCCAAGGGCTGCGCAAGGATCCACTACTTCCCACACCCATGTACAATTGTTTTGGGTGAATCCCCCTGAAATGCCTCGATGACTCTCTCCCCTACGCCGACGAGGTAGGGGATGCCTGGGTCAGCCCAGACAAGATCCCGTTTCAGGGGCCTCTAAGGAGGGACCCCACCAGGTCATGCCAGTGCCACCACCCAGTCCCTCGAGCTGAATAGTAAGTAAGCTATGTACCTGCACCGCCCGCCCTAGTATGTCTGACCCGACGCCAGTGTCGGGAGCAAGCTGAAGAGGATGCCTTCCAATGGGCGCCAATGTCAGCAGCTACTGTGGCCCAGGCCACCACCAAAGTATATCACCAGACCACTGTGTATTCTGAATAGGGGAATTTATACGCCCGACCCGGATCGAGACCCCAACCACCCCATGGGAAGGCTGGGTCGACTCTCTTGGTCGATGACACAGGCAGTGGCCGCTGCGGACCAACCCGTAGCAATGCCACCCAGTACGGAGGCCCTCCCCATACCGCTACCATGGTGTACGCGAGTCTTCTCCTCTTCTAGGCTTGGCAGGGAGTCCCACCCCACGCCACCTTTAACCCAAATGAGGTTCTTCCCCATGAAGGAAACACTCAGTATGGGAGTATCTCACGCACTCACTACACCTGGTATGGAGCCATTCCTCCTCCTATGGACCATCGGTATAGCGACGCTGCACATCTGGTCACTCTCCAAAGTGGGGGCCCTCCCCATTTCCTCGTGGAAGCTGGAGAAAGTCCTTGTCACCCTGGAAATCAGAGGAGAGGAGGTCAGCATCACTTCACCGGCGCCCAACACGGTGGTCCTACCCGTGTTCGGCTCGACCAGTATGAGGACCTTCCTCACACTGACGTCACTAGGGGAAATAATCATAGAGGTCCTACCTGTTCTCCTGTAAGCTCTAGCGGAGGTCCTACCCGCTCCAGCACTTCCCACAGAGGTCCTCCCTGTGTCCCCTTCGATATCTGCCCTAGTGCTCCTTGCACCCTGGATTACTCAGTAGGAAATCATCTCCACCCGAGTACCAGTACGGCTAAAGGTACTCCTCGTGACATTAATTTACCCTATCCCAATGAGCCATCCAATGGCAGGAAGGTGATTCATCGCCGCCATAAGAAGAATTATACGAAGGTTCAGGTAGAGATCAAACCATTCCGCTTCTCAGATTTTGAATCGGAGTATGACTCAGTGATGGAACCCTCACCTAGGTCCTCCATGTCAAGGGTCGGGGCAGGAACAAGGCGCATTAGCCTCGTACTCCCGGAAAGTGAAGTCCACCAAATTATCACCTCCCTCCACAGGTATATCTAGGAGGAAGAAAACATGGCTATACCACAGGTTACAGTCGTGAAAACACCACCATTATCACCAGAAGAACTCTCTACCTCGACTAAAGATCACATAGAGCTATTCTAGGGACCAATGGTTGACGATCAGCAGCGTGGTCCATCACCAGTAGCCCCAGTCCCTACACCAAGAACTGTGGCTATTAGCTCATTCTATCGCGACGTAGAGGCCGTGTCATTACACTCTTCAGAGGACAGCCTGAGGTTCGACGGCCTGCCAGCCCACTCACCATATTCTCTACCAGCCAGCCTATCGGTCGAGTGGTCTACCTCAATATTTTTGCTAGTTCCTCAGCCGCCTCCAAATACCAAGTGGCACAATGAAGGTCCAGACCTTAAATCCAAGCCAAGGAGCTTATGAAACATCCTCTCAGCGGACCACTTCCTTGAGATGTTTTTTCCCGTTGTAGCACTAAATTTTTGTATTTCATAATCCCTCACCCTAGAGGAAGTTGAGTGTTTTCGCCAAACCCTCTAGGCGATGAACTTCCACCTTCACTACCAGTGAGTGGCTTATCTGAAGAGCCAAGTGAAATTTTAGGACATTGGCGAACAATGTCGTCTGGTTGATATGTATTCACTCCCTGTGGACCAGAACCATGAGTCACCAGGTCACCATAAGGACCTCCAAAAAATATGCATCCATAATTTCAAGGTAATTCGCAAGATTATCAAGGAGGATTCCCCCACATGCTGATCTGTGGTTGGGGGCAGTGTGTTGCCCTCCTCTTCAGTCCTATCTGGCGGAAGCCTGACCTGCCATGTGATATTGAGGATATTCCACCAGGTAGATTCATGGTCAACATGACCAGCCTATCGGAAGAGGAGAATGAGCTAGAGCTCCCTGACGAGGACCTCCCCCCTGAGGGTGTGCCGCCGCTATTGGATCCATTAGGAAGGCTCACTCGCCAACAGAGAAATATGTTGGGTCTCCCTGTGCCCACCGAGGCATTAGCCCTCATTCGAAATTTCGGTAAGGGTAAGGAACATCTCGGAGCCTCCAAACCCTCTGATCTATCTATATCAGTGCAGAAGATGGAGGAATACTCTGAGAAGGTTGCGTTGCATCAGAAACTTGACGAATAAAAAAAGTTAGTCGACGAACTCCTAGATGAACGCGCCGCAGAACAATAACCAGACTACGGTGATCCTCTTCTAAGACAGCAGGGGCATGAATAACTTCTCCTCGGCGAGCTACCCCCGGGTGACCCTAATCATCCTACTCATTCAGATAGGGTTGAAGCCGGATCTTACGACAGGATGGCACGGTACATATCGCCAAATCCTCCTGAACGGCGTAACAACCCTAGAGACCCATCTTTGGCTCCCCCAACAGCCCCACAGGTCATTCCGCCAGCCACTACACGAGCTTCTGGGCCATTTTGCTATGTTGAAGAACCCATCAATGTACTAGTGGTCAAGGATCCTCATCAAGACAGGGACCCCCACCCTGATGATCCAATGGCGTCACCCATTGCCTGCCTTGAGGCGTTGGAAACCTGACAGGTGGCACTTCCACCTGATGGAAAACCATATCCATCATGGGTGGATGATATGATAACACCCCCTGAGTTATGGTAATCCCACCTTTTCCCCCATCAACGGGACAGGGGACCCGCTACAGCACTTGGCCCACTTCCTCTAAAGGTGTAGGCCCATGTTGGGGACCCCATCACAACAGGAAGCAACCAAACTCTGGTGTTTTGTGCAGACGCTGGAAGGACTGGCATTCATTTGGTAAAACCAACTCCATATTGGATCAGTAGCCAGCTGGGAGGACCTCCGGAGGCAATTCGTCTACCAGTTCAGTTCTACCACCTAGAAGACAAGTATCACAGACCTCATCAAGTACAATCAGAGGCCTGAAGAGTGTGTTTCAGACTTTGTCTCCCGGTGGAAAGGGCTCACGTACTCTATTGGTATGCCACTGACTCTGGAGAAGCTACTGAAAATGTGCATAGGGAATGTCAAGACTAAAATGGTCCCCTCTTTGATCATCCAAAACTACCCCAGGGGATTCTGAGACTTCTATGATAAGGCCTATCACCTGGAAGAAGCACTGAAACATGCTATCCAGGCATGTCTGTTGCCTCCCGTAATTCCTGCGAGGAGGGGCGCCATAGCCAAGATTGCCACAGTGGCCCAAGTAGAGGCCCCAAGGTAGATTTAATTATTACCAGTGGATCCACCTCTACAGCCTCGCATAGGCCCTTCACCTTAGGCACAGCCTCCGGCCTAGCAGCGCCCACCCCAGAATCAGAAAATTCCCCCGCTTAATGCACTACCACCGCCTAGGCAAGATAACCAAGCTCCACTGCCTCAACAGGCTCCTCCAGCTCATGGTTAAGGTCAGGCTTCAAGGGCCCCCTTTCCGGATAGGTGAAACCGGACCTACTCATTCAACAAGGATCAGGTCCCCGATTACTTCTTCCGAACCTTAGAGCAGGGAATTGTACGTTTTCCTGAGTGCAAAAGGACAGAAGAGGCAAACCTCACTGATCTCCCTAACTACTGCCCTTATCATCGGATCCTGGGGAATACTCTCAAGCAGTTCTATGTGTTCAAAGACTGGCTCCAAGACCAGGTAGATAACAACATAGTCCGATTGGGTCCTACCCCAGCACATGTGGCATGAATCTTCGTGAGGCCAGATAGCAACCGTGACAGCGAGGGTGAATAGAAGTAGGTTTTTAACTGTGGGTCCCAGAAGTATGATAACTTTGTGGCTCGCAAAATGGTGGCATGTTCCCTTGGTGTCATCTGTGAATGCCTGAATCAGCCAAAGCCTTCAGAATCAGCAACCACTACTTCTGAATTGTCATCTCAGTTGTCCTCTTCCCAGAAGAGCAAGCGTCGATAGTGCAAAGGAAAAAAAATTCCCCCGAAGATGCCATCGTCACCCCATACTCCTGATGACTTCATGCCCTCGGAGATGGTGATTCCTCCTAGAATCCACCCGGTGGCGGATGACTCTTCAAGTGATAGCTGTGGGTATGCCTCGGTTAACACCGTAGAGCTGGTAAAACCCTATATGACTCTAGATGATGAGGAGCACCAGACAGACCCACCCAATGTCCCTAGCCATTTTCATCATCCACACAGTCATGGATATATGGGTCATCAGAGTGCTTCAGTCAGTACTTCAAGATAGGTTGTGCATGCTACCGAAACCAGGTAGCAGGCTCAAAATAGATATCACCAAACGCAGCCTTCCCATATGGTGTCATCAGGTCCACCTTTACTTTTATTTGTGTTACTGGATCAGGAAGATACACCCAGACCTCGCCGAGGTTAGTTGATGCACCCCACAGACCGATTACAGTCATCAGGTCCTCATCTGGTAGTCGCTACACATGATCCGATTAGTGAGTTACAGGACATTCCCAACACCAGTCAGTCACCGGTCCCGTTAGAAGGGTCCACCATACCTCCTGTCATAGAGAGGCCTCCTATAAGAAGAATTTCATGCCTGTCGCGGAATTCTAATGCTCTCAAACACCTTGAAAACATCCCAGAAAGGCTCTCCATCCTCGAGGCTCTTCACCTGTCGTCAGACATGCATGAGTCCCTTGCTGGGGCTTTAAGAATCCCCCTCCAGTTTGAGACGGAAGTAGCAGCTGCAGAAGCCTTCAATGCTGAGGCAATTGAGATTGCTAAATGATAGGTCATTATCTCATTCTCTAGAGAAGATAAAGGATCTCTCATACCGAGGAACATTCACCCATTGTACATCACCAGTCATTTCAATAACATGGAGGTCCTCCGCTGTCTTATTGACATGGTCTCTGGGATCAACCTAATCCCGAATTGGACACTATGGAAACTGGTATTGTATGAAGATGATCTGGGACCCTCTAAACTAAGAATCCAAGGTTATGACCGGACGAAACAAACACTGGTCGGTAATATTCACTTGAAGACCCAGTTTGGTGGCCTAGTTGTCAGCACCGATTGTATGGTTGTCTTCTAGGACACCGCCTACAATGCATTGATGGGAAGGTCATGGCTCTACCTGCATGCGATGGTTCCCTCATCATATCATTAGTGCCTCAAATACCCCCTTAATGGTCGAGTTGGTGTGCTTCAAGGTGGCGCATATCCCTTTGGCTCTTGTGAAGCCCACTATTTGGATGTCGACTACTATAAGAGCAAGGACAAACAGATTCAGACCAACGAGGTCGAGCATGCCACGGCTGCGACCGACCCATGGATAGACCTGGATGACGCCTACGTCTTTCCAATCCACCGATTGGAGGCTACAACCCCAGATATGGTAAAATGCTTCGTTGTATCTGGAATTAGGGGGAAACACATTCCCAAGTCTAAGTGATGCTAGAAGATCACCTCCTACTCCTATACAAATCAGGCTCAGGTGATCACGGAGCCTCCTACCCCATAAGGTATCGGGATGTCTGCCTCATGGAAACTGAAATAAGGCATACTTGTTTGTTTTTCTAGGCTGGGATAAATCAGATCAAGATGACATGCCAATACTTCTTTGACACCATAAAGCGTGGCCCCTTAGGTTGAAGACCATATGGGATCAGATCGACAGCCTTCATCGTTATGGTTGCGGCGACACAAGAGTCCCCCGATATAGTATCCATTGCCACTCAGGCTGGTACCAGCCTCCCATTGGGGTCTTCCCACTCAGAAGAAACTTCCCCCATGGAGGATCCCTCCTCCATAAATGGGGAAGAGGATTTAGAGGATGCTCCCCCTACCTTTGAAGAGGGAATATCTTCCACAGTCGATGAATTGGTACAGGTGAACCTCGTTAGTGAGGTCGACCTGAGACCCATGTTGATCAGTGCTGCCATGCCCCCTGAGGAGAAACAGCGGTGCGTAGACTTCCTTAAATAGAACCTCTATGTGTTTTCTTGGAGTTATGATGAGATTCCAGGGCTAGATCTTCAGCTAGCCATCCACCGCCTCTATCTCCCAACAATTCATTGCGGGTTCAAGCAGCCTCCCAGAAAGATGAACCCTTCTCACAGTGCCATGGTCGAGGCTAAAGTTGATAAGCTCATCAGAGCAAATTTCATTAAGGAGGTCCAGTACCCCAATTTTCTGGCCAACATTGTGCCATTCAAGAAGAAGAATTGACAAATGAGAGTCTGCATCAACTTCCGGGATTTCAATTGTCACTGTCCGAAGGGTGGTTTTCCCCTCCCCGTGATGGAATTGTTAATCAATGCCACAACTGGGTTTCAATACCTCTCCTTCATGGATGGGTACTCCTGGTATAACTAGATCCACATGGCCCCTAAGGATGAGGAATCTACAGCCTTCAGAGTGCCACAAGGTACTTTCTGTTACAAAGTCATGCCCTTCGGCTTAAAGAATGCAGGTGCCACCTATTAGCGGGCCATGCATCGTATATTTAAGCCAATCCTCAGGACATTGGTGGAATGTTATGTGGATGATCTGGTAGTTAAATCCCTCCAGCACCAGGACCATCTCAAGGATCTTGTGAAAGTGTTCGTCTTCCTTCGTTGTCACCACCTGAAGATAAACCCGTTGAAATGTGCTTTCAGATTCACCTATGGAAAGTTTCTCGGCTTCATTGTCAGATATCGAGGCATCGATATTGACTCGGAGAAGATCGAGGCTATCAGCCAGATGTCTCCCCGATCAATATCTAGGAGCATTGAGGTTTCTAAGGCCACTTATCCTACAAACGCCGATTCATTACGAATATGGACAGCAAGTGTAATCCCTTTTCTCGGCTCATGAAGAAAGGCACACTCAATGAGTGGGATGAATAATGTTAGACTGCATTCGAGTAAATCAAGAAGTATCTTCTCCAACCTCTAGTTTTAATGCCACCTGTCTTCGAAAAGCCACAGGTCCTTTATGTGACCATCCTGGAACGATCTCTCGACACCCTTCTCGCCCAGAAGAACAATGATGGGATGGAAAACAGCCTTTACTACCTCAGTCGTATGCTCCTTGATACAGAGACCAGATACTCCCCTATTGAGAAGAGTTTTTGGGCGCTAGTATTCGTGGTACAGAAGTTGTGACATTACCTGCAGCACCACGAGGTACAGCTGGTGTCCCGAGTAGATCCACTGAAGTACATCTTGAACTGCCCTATGTTGACAGTCTTTCTAGCTCGGTGGGTGGTAATCCTACAGTAGTTCAACATCAGGTTTGTTCCTTATAAGGCTATCAAGGGACAAGAATTCACAGATTTCCTTCCTACCCATCCAACCCCCACGAACTAGTATCTTGACCTGGATTTTCCTGATGAGGCAATCTTATCGGTAGTCTAATCCATGCCATGATGGTATATGTACTTCAATGGTTCTTCCCGAAGCCCCACCGACAGGAGGCTCAATGATCCCAGACTTAACAGGGTAGGCTTGGGTATCGTCTTTATTACCCCAGCACAAGTTTTTCTGCCATACTCGTTCATGTTGTCAGAAGGATACACCAACAATGAAGAAGAGTATCAAGATCTCATAACTGGCCTCGAGATGGCTCTCGAGATTAGCGTGCCCCATCTGCATGTGGAAGGGGATTCTGAACTAGTCATCAAACAGATCAACGGTGACTATGTTTTCAGGAATCCAGAGCTTGTACCATTGTTGGAACATGCTCTCCAGCTAATGGCCCAGTTCCCTTCTCGGCCGGAGGTTACCCATGTCCCTCAGTCATAGAATGGTCGAGCTGATGCCTTGGTCGGCCTAGCTACATCACTTGTCGAACCTGAGCAGGATGACCTGATTATCCATGTGGCACATCAGAGAGTCATTGCTCCCGTCATCCCAGATAACGATGACAGCCCACAGGTAATCGATCTTACCATTGGTGCCTCCACGCCAGGACCCACAGGTCCCTCAGATGTGGTGATTGACATAGCTCCCAATTGGAGGATACCTTTGGTTGAATACCTCCAACATGGTAATCTCCTCGCAGATCGGGAGGAGCGTGAGCGAATTCGACACCGCGCGCTGCAGTTTACCCTCTAGAGTGGTCCCAGTCTTGAGTATATCCTCTACAATCACGGGTTCGTTGGTGTTCTCCTTCACCGCATCCATGGAGTTGATATTTCTCAGGTCATGTAGGAGGTTCATGCTGGTTCCTGTGGTGCTCATCAGACCGGGCCGAAGTTGTCTCATCAGATCCGAAGACTGGGGTATTTTTGGCCCTCCATGATCCATGACTGCATCGAGTTCTCCAATAGGTGTCATGCATTCCAAATTCACACCAACTTCATGCATCAGCCACCAGAGCCTCTCCACACTACTAATTACTCTTGGCCCTTCCCAGTCTGGGGACTGGATGTCGTGGGACCATATCCATCGGCTATAGCTCACCAGTATAAGTTCATCTTGACTACTACAGATTTCTTACCCAAATGGGAAGAGGTAGTCCTGCTCAAGGAATTCAAGGCTCATGTCATCGTTGACTTTGTGAGCTCTAATATCATCTACTGATTTGGATTCCCTCATGTCATCCTCACCGATAATGGCACCAACTTCTGATCATCTAAGCTGAATAAATTTTACGCCAACTATAATATCCGTTCTAACCATACCTCCCACAACCACGTGCAAGAAAATGGACAGATCAAGACGTTCAACAAAACCCTCTCTAACATTTTGCAAAAAATGGTTGGTCAGAACAGGAAAAGTTATCCGGACAAGATCCCCAACGCCCTCTGGGTTTATCAGAAAATGGCTCGTAATTTCACCCAAGTGACCCCATATTCCCTAGTGTATGGAGCAGAGGTCGTCCTGCCCATCGAGATTTAGTTTCCCTCATTGTGAATAGCTTTATACAATCAGCAGGCACCAGATAAGGTATCTGAAATCCGTCTGGCTGAATTAGAAGCACTTGACGAGAATAGGCTTCATGCTCTGCACAATCTCGAAAGGTGTCAAAATAAGGTATCTAGAGCCTTTAATAAGAAGGTTCACCTCAACTCTTTCCTGCAAGGTGACTTTGTATTAGCCCTCAGGACACCGATGATACCTGGCATGAAACCACCCAAGTTGGAGTCCAAATGCGAAGGACCTTACATTGTTCATAAGGTTTACTCCAATGGAGCATACTCCCTGGTCACCCTTGATGGTGAGCGTATAACGCCTCCCACCAATCCCAAGTTCCTCAAGCAATACTTTTCCTAATTCAAAGAGTCCATCATGACTTTAAACTATATGGTCCCTCATGACCTTAAACTATTCGGTCCTACATGACCTTAAATTGTGAAAAGTCTCACACGACATTAAATTGTACATCGTCCTACAAGATGTTAAAATGCACCCTTAGAACTATGTTTGGCTTGATTCCCATCCTCATGGGATATGTAGGAATTCTCGGACTCCTCGTCCTGAGTCCATCCCCACACTCTTTTCGTTTGGCTACCCCTCATGGGTGTAGTTCCCTCGAAGGATCCCATGTGAGGTGACTTATGCTTCTTTAGCTCCACTAGAAGTAAGATTACGAAGGTCGCGCCATGTTCCCCTCCCCATTCTTTTTGTTCTCCCATGTCCTCACCGCATGAAATTAAACTGCATGGCCCTTTCATAACTACGTATGGCTTGATTCCCATCCTTATGGGATAAGTAGGACCGCTCGGACATTTCGTCCGTTGGCCCAGCCCCAAGCTCCAAGGTCTCACCTTGAGGTTTGCCTCACATAGGTTATACGATGTGGATGATGTCTCTCGAACCCGGTTGACAACCATTATTTATTGTTGTCCCCACCTTCACATGTCCCAGATGTGGAGTTTAGTGGTTCATCCTGCCCTTCCATCTCTTCAAACTTTGGTCTGCCTCGAGTAGGAGCCTGATTCCAACTGCTGGTCCCTTATGAAATGGGCGTAGTCTAGTCCTACTCCTTGTTTCCCACACTGGGCATCGCTCCCATGGGAATAGAATCTATGATGAGGCAATTCCCACATGAGGGGTCATATGGTTGCAGTTGGCCGGGATGCTCGGCCTCGGGTCGCTTAACCATTTTGGGCCCCTTGTCCCTTTTGGCCCCTTAGCCATAGTCCTCATTCGGGAAGTGTGTGGTGTGGTGAGGACTCACGTCCTCATTCAGGTCGGGCTATTTTTCCATGCCCCACACATCCCCATGAGACACCCCTCCCACTATTTATCGTCCTTTCCACGAACATAGGCCCCGCCATGTTTCGTGAGCCCCATCATTTGGGTTTCCATTATCTTTCATATTCAAAAGGACCCCCAAATGGCATGGATATTTAGCCTAAGTGTTCTCCTAACATTTGGAGCCAACGTCCCCAAGGATTTCGAGAGACAAGTTGGTACAAGTCCTGTGTTGCGAATACATTCAACGGTAGATGCCCAATTGTTTGCCTCGATCATGTGAAGGGGGGGATGTTGTGTTGCGAACCTGGTCAACAGTTGTCATCTCTCATCGTTTCCACCCTATGGTCTCCTATAGGCATGATGATTCACCTTTTTCATTCACATGTCCCATGAATATGACATTAAACTAGGCATTTACGGTTTAAGCTCTATGACCTTAAACTAAAATCAATATCATCCTCCCTGCAAGATGTTAAACTGCAAGTTAGCTGTGACCTTCTACCTGCGGCCCAGCCTCAGGTCCCACGGCCTTTTAGGCCCCCGGTCCAAGTTCTCACTTAGGATTGTACGGAGTGGAATGGGTGTATGTCCTCATTCATGTCAGGTTACTCATTTTTCCGTACGCATCCCTCGTTGAGATACCATTCCCCTATCTATGTCCTTTCCGTAAGATGTTAAACTACACGGCACTCCCATAACTACATATGGATTGATTCCCATCTTCATGGTATATGTAGGAACACCCGGACATTTCATCTTCAGGGTCCAGCCCTACTTCTTAGGAACCTCATCTCTCTGGCCCCTTGTCCTAAGTCCTCCATGAGGGAGGGCATGTGGCGCATATGGGATTATGTCCTTATTCACGTCGGGTTTGTAACAACCATTCCATGTACCTCTCTCTCCTGAACACCCTGCACTCCCTTTCCCTACACTCATCATTTCAAGTCAGATGCTCTTAATTTGGTTCCCTTGACCCTCTTTGGTGATTCACTAATGTGCTCAATTGTACTCTGGTTCAGAACCTAGAGTGTCAGATTCTACTGGACATGCTCTCACCTACCTTCTAGGCTTCTTTTTCCCCTTCATTAGGGATTCCATCATCTTTCACATCTGAAGGGACCCCCAAATGGCATGGATGCTCAGCCCAAGGGCCCTCCTACCACTACGATCCAACATCCTCTAGGGTTTTGAACAAAAAATTGATACAAGTCTCGCATTGTGAATATGGTCAGCGGTCGATGCTCATTTGTTGTTCCCATTTCAGGTCACACGATATGGATACTGTGTTTCAAACACGGTCAATAGTTATCCTCCATCGTCACACAAACTCCATTAAGCCTAAAATATCAGTCACATGATTCACATCATTTTCCACCCCATCATGTCCAAGTGGAATCGCGACACTCTTGGTGTTATCCCTCCGTGAACATTCGCACGTTAGGAGGACAAATCCACGGTACGACGTTCTTTAGGTCTCCGCACTGACTTCCCCTTTACGCATATTCCATGTATTTCAAAGATCTCTTCCGCCCTTGTTTCCTACACCGAGTTCAACTCACGTAGGCTTAGGGATTGGACTGAGGTCGACGCCTATTTGGAAGAATTCTGCTTCTCCATGGTCCGAGATCTAAGACCTTAAACCAAGACCTCTTTATGGTCCTTCTATTCTATTCTCTAATTTTTGGGATCTTTCCCACATTATGTTAAAAGGTGCCTTTAAGAACTACGTGTAGCTTGATTCCCATCCTCATGGGATACGTAGGAACACCCGAACATCTCGTCCTCGAGTCCAGGTCAACTAAGAGTTATCCTCTCTTGTCCCATATTCTCTAACCTTTTCTGGCCCCTCATCCTGATGTTTCTCTTTCAGAATCACGTGTGGTGTGATGTGGATCATGTCCTCATTCACATCGGGTATGCTTTATCCCACCGTGCGCATTCCACTCCTAAACCTCATCTCTCCTATATACATCCAAACCATATGACGTTAAGCTATGTCGCATGGTCCCATCACATGACCCTAAACTTTGACGTTATCGTCCTGGCCGCAAACAAAAAATAGCACTACATCATGGTGTCCTCACTCGAGGGGACATCATATTTGGTATTGGTCACACACCATACCATTTGTCAACGACTACGCAGGGATTGATTTCTGTGAAGATGCTTGGACATCTCCTACATCCGTCACTTCACAAAAAAACATTCATTCATCCTAAAGGAAAAACAAGATCTATCAAATACCGCATCTTCTGGCGTAAGGGCCATACCCACAAAACCTTATTATCCCTAGCACTGGTATCTTACTGTACCTCTCTCTAGAACTAAGTATGGATTGATTCCCATCTTCATGGGATATGTAGGAACGCCCGTGCACCTTTTCTTGGGCCCAGCCTAACTTTCATTCTCGGTCCCTCGACCTAAAAACTCCCTAAAGAAAGCATATGGTGATCTGAACTTCAGGTTCTCATTCACGTTGGGTTGTGTAATTACATCATCATGTGTCTCCCACATTCCTAACCATCCATGGTCCGAGCTCTATGACCATAAACTAAGATCACTATGCACCCTTTCCGCAAGATTTCGAACCACCCTACATCTTCCAGAACTACATATGGCTTGATTCCCATCTTCATGGGATACCTAGGAATGCCCAGGCATCTTGTCTCCGGGTCCATCCCCAAGAATCTACAATCCTACCCCTCTTTTTCGGTCCCTAGGCTCGAACTATTTTGGGAACACATGGAGTGGCGAGTACCTCTTAGGTTCTCATTCGCATCAGGTTTTTCAATAGCCACACCATGTGTTTTCCATGTCTTTTCCCAACTTGGTCCAAGTTCTATGACCTTAAACTAAAATATCCCTATGGGAACTACGCGTCATGTTTGGCTATTTCACCACCCGGCGTGTAGTCCATGAAACCAAACCCCCCTTAATGGTCCAACCTAGGACCTTATGTTGGAAGTGTGCGACCCCAAGACCCTTTTCCTGGGGAAGGGACTTAACTCCCTCTATCTGATATGTCTCGTTGTCGTACTCAGATGTGTTTTGAAAAAGGGCCCGAAGTGTGGAATTTTCACGGGGACATTCCCCTCGTTCCATGTCCAAGATTCATGATCCCATTATTTGGATCCTAATCCTCTGTCACATACGAAGGATCCCCCTTTACGGCCTGGTCCCATACCTCCATGTCTCAACTACCATCTCGGGCCAACGTCCCTAAAGACCCTAGACGATATTTGCGATAGGTACCGTGTTTTGAACACGGTCAGTGGTCGACCCTCATCTGTTTCTCCCCATATTAGGCTAACACGATATGGATGATGTGTTTCGAACACAATCAATAGATATCCCCTATCATCATGCCACCATCATTGTGGTCCAGATCTTGAGCATCAGATTCACATGTTTACACTTCCTTATGTTCAAGTGGAATTATGACATACTTGGCTTTACTTCTTCACGCATTTAGGTGTGTTACATGGACGGGTTAGAATAATTGGGACAACATTCACAGAGAATCCCTTCACTTCTAACATGTTCCTTCCTATGTCAGGAAAGTACCACCACCACTTCTTGTTTCCTGCATCGAGAACGACTCACGTGGGCTTAGTAGTTTTGGTAGGATGTGTACTGGCGTAGTCATTCCCTTCATCATCCTGCATGATGTTAAACTGCTCTCTTAGAACTACGTGAAAATTGATTCTCATCCTAATGGGGTACATAGGAACACCCGACCACTTTGCTTCGGGCCCAACCTAATTTTCACCTTTTGTCCCTTGACCTGAAAAACATCCTCTGGGGATAGGTGGTGTGATCCGGACTCCAAGTCCTCATTCACACCGGTTTTATACCTACTGCACCACATATTCCCTTTCTGGGATCTTCCCATTCACTCATTGTCCTCATTTTATGACGTAAAACTACATGTCATTCCAGATCCTTACCCGAGAGGTCCTGTTTGGAATTATGTTTGATCCCTGATCAGACTGATGCGCCCACCCAATGTGTTTCCACCACGGTGGTGTAATTTAAAGAGTGTTGGATTCCAGTCGAACAACTCACCGCTTCACATTCCACGCTTTGCATACCCCCTATTCAGACTCTCTTCCCCTTCCACATCTAAAAGTGCCCCCTAATAGTATGGATGCTCAGCCTATGGATCATCTACTGTCTTGGGATAATGTTTTGGAAGACTAATGGATGACATTTTGAGTCAGGCCCCGTGTTTCGAACATGGTCAATGGTCATCCCTTATCTGTTATCCCCATTTCAGGCTAACGCAATAAGGATACTGTGTTTTGAACACGGTAAATAGTCATTCTTAATTGTAACGCCAACAATATGGTGTTACGAATCTTGGGTATGTGATTCACACCTTCCATTCCCCTCTGTTCGGATTGATTCCAACGCCCCTAGTGTTTCCCCGCTCATGCACAAGAGTACACTATGAAAACGGTAATTCGACTGTTCTGAGGTCTTTATTCTCTAGTCAGGCCTCTCCCATTTCTTCCTGGAAACTCGGATTTGTTGTCAAAACCCCAAATGCTTGAAGCTTGGTTGGAACTCTTATGTTCCGACGGAATAACACAGAAATCATCCCTTGTTTCTCACAATGGGCATGACCCGCATGAGCTTAGGGATTGATCATTGGGAATTTCATGAATATAATAGATGCGTGTAAAACCAACACCAATAATGGAACGCATGCATGCATTTGGAATAAAATAATCAAATCATGAAGGTATGTTTGAGGGTTTTTAATCATTACAGCACCCGAGGGTCGGTCCCTCCCATGGACGAGTTAACCCCGTCAGAGGAAAGTTGTAGCTCCTCCACCCTCTGGCTTTTGGAATCCAGGATTTGTTTTTTCCTGTTCAGTTCCATCTCCTCATCTACAGTGATGGGTAGCAATTCATTGGCTGTAATCTGGGACCACTCTACATCGGTCTGGGTGATGGTAATCTCCTCAGAGGCTCGCTTCATGCCCTCTTCAGCCTCTTCCAGCTGGGCCTTCAATCGCAATATTAGCTCTGATTGCACATTAATTGAGGCTGAGTGCTCATCCGCCTGGACCTGTAGCCATTGAACCTCATTTTCAGCCTCCCGGAGCCTTTTAATGTTCATTTCTTTCCTCTGCTGCTAGCCCACTCCAATTCCACGGTCATACTCCTAGATCTTCTCCGCCATAAGATCTCGTACGATCATGTGGGGGTGTTATACATCCACTCCCCCAACACATAGTTCACGTAGTCATGAGCAAAGTCTGTCCATCTCATCCAGCCATAGTGATTGGGGGTGTTATCAATGAAGTGCTTGATCAGGTTCCATGATGGGTGATAGGATATTTTTATATCCTCTTCATCCGAGGTCATCTCGTCCCAGTCGACAGGGTTGGTAGGCTCATATGCGGGGAACTCCCTTAGGAACTCGTCAGCAGGGTCTGCATCTGGCGTTTGATCAGGCACAACAGGACCTGGGCTATCTGATTGGTCCTCATCATTGGATCCCACCTTAATAATCTTGGGCACAGCCCCACTGGCGGTCCCACCAGCTATTGGGATCGCTGTAGTTTGGTTGTTTTGGGTATCCGCCTCCATGATCACCAACATTCCCCTGGGAAAGGCACCGCCAGAGGTCCCGACCAACCACTCCATAGAAACCCATTCCAATCAAAGAACTTTACACACAAAAAAGGAGCATGGATGTTAGTTGACATGGTCAATTGGTAACATCCATGAATTTGGTAGAAGAAACTTACAGAGATCGAATTCCCGGTCTTATTCTTGGGTTGATGCCATCAGGACCCCGAGGCGTGGTCCCCCGTATATTATCGGAATATCTGAAAGCTCCGGAGGGGTCACCTTAGGTTTCCTAGCCCCATTGGACGTGGTAATTGATGCAGCTGCAGGTGTAGATCCTAAAGGCCCTGCATCAGCATTTGTCTAGGGACGATAATGGGTTCTGTGTACGAGGTCCCCATGTACAGTTTAGATGTTAGTGAGGAGTCCAGAATGACCTAAGAGAAGACCCTGCAGAAAGAGCTTGGGATTTTACCTTGAGGGCCTCTGCGAAATATTAAATATTCAGGTCTTGGTCGCCGACTTCGCCCTCCTCCAATGGGATCCCTCTACCGGCCTCGTCCCCCCAGTAGGATTCGTCTGATTCTTCCAGCAAAGGGAATTGTTCCCTCAAGTTAGAATCCGAAAACTGCGGGGGGACCGTATGATCCAGTAACACCCTCACCCGGTCTGTCATTGGATGTGGGGCACCCTGAGAATGCACAAAGTCCTCAGCTCTACCAGGTATTGTTCCACTTACACCAGGGACACCGCAAAGCCATCCTGGATAGGTCATATCTCCGGAAAGTCCATCCTGAGACGTTTCAAGTGTTACCACATCTTAGAAGGGCCAAGAAATTGCAAGTTGACTTCCGAGATGTCCCAGGCCTCTGGGAAGACAGCATTCTCCGACATGTCTATATGGCACAACCGCTTCCCCAGAGCCTGGGTGGGTATCCTACAGAATCCTGTCGGTGGCCTCCCCTCTAGATGACTCTGTTCTTCTAGAACCATCGGGCCCACTACCCCTATTGGATCTATCGCCACTGCCTCACCCTCAACTAGTGCAGGTCTCGCTGCCATGGAATCTCTTCCATCGTTAGATTCCCTTTCCACCTTCTGGCCCTGATCCTGAGGTTGGGGAGGCTCACCATCACTGACCCGAATGGTTGGATGCTTCAGCATCTCCCCCGGGTAGGCCGTCTCTCAACTTTGGGAATACTTTTTCACCAACCTGAAGAAGGTTGTGGGCGGAGGCATCTCATTCTGCATCTTCCCATCCTCCCGCGTGAACATGAGCCACATTTTCCTCATCACGTACGGGTGCTCCTCGTAGAGCACCCCAAAATAGACTTGTGGGGTTATTCGCTGCATACACCAAAATTTTTGGGAAAATTGGTGCGGGGTGTACGGCTCGTAGAGGGTCTCACGGTACACCCTTTCCACCAGGACTCCACCTTGAAAGTCCAAGAGATAAAACCAGTTCTCTTCCATTCTTTAGCCTTCATCGGTAAAATCACCCATTGAAAACGGAAATGGGTGAAATTTGAATTCTTCCATCTTCCACACCCGGTTCAGTACCAACGGTGTGGTCAGATTGGCCAAAAATCTTCCCGCGACATTCAAAATTGATAGGTGGAAGTTCGATCCCGGAGGTGAGATGGGGTTTGGGTATTCATAAACCCCCGTAACATGCGCCGCTATCCACCCATACAGGAGGTGGAATGGCCTGCATATCCTCTATGGCATCTTCCCCTCACTGATGTGCCATAACATCTTATATAACGTAGCGAGCATCAGGATCCCAAGGTTGACTCACCCTCCTGTAACTAACATGGACGCCATGATGAATGTGCTTGGTCGCACGCCCATGTTTGTATCCCTTACTGACAGGATCCAACCACAGATGAGAGTCGCGATGAACGCTGCCAGCCTGACTATCGGCTGTTGCTCCATGCTGATGCTAAATCCCAAGGTTTTCCACTGGCTATCCTCCAGGAGCCACCGGTATGAGTGCTCCTTGCCTTGCTGATCCCCCTTTGGGAAAGTCTGAGGCCTCACTGGAAACTACCTATCTTTTAGAAAATTCAAAAACTGCTTGAACCACCACCTGAAATGGACATCCCATACTGCTTCTTTATCCTCTCCCAGCACTAGCTCCATCAATTCTATCACTAGCCACGATATCTGCTCTAGATCCTCCCACAACCCATGACGGGGATTAATTCATCGTACATCACCCCCAGTATCGGGACCCCTGAGATCTGGTACACATCCCACAAGCTAATACCAACCTCCCCATGGTGTAGGTGGAAGGTATTGGTCCTCGAAGACCCCATACTCAGCAACTCTGGTATTAGATGCTTCGGTTGATAGATGTGGAACTCGGAGGCCCAAGCCTCCTCGTATAGCCCAAATCTTCTCAGCTCCGCCCAAACTCCTCACACGAGGATCCTACCCAGTAGGCCCAGGTCCAATCATCTGTGAAGTTTCTTCCCTGGCGTAAGTCCCACTCTTCGGACCATCGCTTATCCGAGTTCCTCAGGGCCTCCTTCAAGATTTTCTGATACATAGGAGGGGATGTCTCTGGCTGCAATGCCTTCCCATCCACATTGTTCAGGTGGTTATATAGGCTATTGTCAACAACAGGCGTGAAGTCTTCTCGGGCGTGGCTGTCAGCCGCCCTCAACCACTAGCGTTGGCATGTCGTGCTCCTAAACCATTAAGTTGGCTCTTCCCTACTTGCTTTAGGAATTAAGACGTCATCCCTCAGCCTAAATACATATAAAGGCAACCTCTTTCACAACAGATATTTCCTCTATCTCTCCAATAGCATCTCCACCAATGATCCATGGTCAGAATGGATCCGTATTAACTCCCATAGGCCCAATCTATTCACCATATCCTCCCTTTGGGCAACATCCGAAAGGACCCCCCTGGCAGCTTCCTGATGAGCCATTCAGTTTTAAAATCTAGGAGTTTTCTGGGTTCGGTTTGTGAAGCTCTTTCATGAAGCAAAATCGCGGAGCTCATTTGCAAAGGCTGTGCGTGGAGCCCTGCACCGGCCTTCGAACGACAAAATCGCTAAGCACAGTCGCAGAGTCAAAGACTCTCTGTGCGCCATGATGAAAAAGGCCCGATTCGCAGAGAGAAAGCGCGGAGTACGCAGATCTTCACAAATTGAGAGAACTAAAAGCCAAAATCGTGAAGGAGAGAATGGAAAAAAGAGAGGTCATCTCCCATATTTATAGGAGACGACCTTTGGAGCTTTGCGGCACGTCTAAACCGCAGCATGCTCCGCAGTGCACTTAGCCGACCCATCGCTTCCCCCACTTCGTGAGCCTCCTTCGTGAGACAACATCACGAATGGCCGAGGGATTTTGGCGATTGACCCTCAGACTTTGACCCCTGATTTACCCTCAGCTCCAAGTCTGAGGGGAGGAATTTGTTGGTGCCAAAATTGGGGATGGAGAAGAACAAACGAAAGCCTCAAGGTTTTCCTCATGAAGACCATTCGCATAGCCCCCATGGCCCCGCAGCCTCCACGGAGCAAGGAGGAGGGAGGCTCCGCGAGCCAACGTGGCATTCATGAACCCTGCACAGAGCAAGGAAATGATAGGATCCGCGAGCCAATTTGACATTCACAAACCCACCACGGAGCAAGGAGGTGGTGGGCTCCGTGATCCAACTTGACATTCACAAACCCTCCGCGAAGCAAGGAGGCGGTAGGATCCATAATCCAATTTGACGTTCGCAAACCCGTCACAGAGCAAGGAGGTGGTAGGATCTTTGAGCCAATTTGACATTCGCGAACCTGCAGCAGAGCAAGGAGGTGGTAGGCTATGTGAGACAATTTGACATTTGCGAACCTGCTGTAGAGCAAGCTCCACCTTCATGTCAAGGTAGCTCTGTTTCACGGCTCCTCTTGCCTATAAATATAGGGCTCCCCTCGAGCCCAAAGGAAGGACAATCCGAACTTTCAACTTCACAGCTCCTGAATCAAGAATCACTTTCTGCTCTGCAAATCATGATCTGCTCGAGGTACTTTTTCATTACAAAGTGCCCCATTACATTAATTCATCCCCTCTTTAGAGAGGGATAACTTTCACGAAGCCCACGAGCCTCCACGAAGTAAGGGGACCTGAGTTGTCGTGGAGCATTTATGGTTCTTGAAACACCCCTCATGCACATGTGACCCATATGCTAAGGCAGGGCCACTGTGCCTCGCGAAGCACCTTGCTTCACAATCCTACGCTTTGCAAGGTAATCTTGCTTCACGAGGCATTGCTCTGAGAATCCCTCTACACTCCATGAAGCACCTTCCTTGTGCACCTATGCCCCATGCTTAGGCTAGGACACTGCACTTCACCAAGAATCCCCCTTCATAGACCCCACCCACTACATGGAGCACTAGAGCTTCACAAATCCCATTCCCATAAACCCCTCTACTATGCAATTCCTTTTCCCGTGCAATCCTCAAGGTTTTCAAAAATTGATTTCAAAGTCCCTTGGACATTACTACCCATTTTGTTTCTTCGCCTCATGCTTCTTTGCATAGGCACGCTAATGGCTATTCCTTCTTCGCATAGCCATGCTAACGTGGACCCCCAGTGGGATCACCTCACGAAACTCCCTAGCCACAGAATTGTTGGTGCCTTCCCTTCACCAAGGTGTAAAGGGTGCCCATTATGTAAGTCTTAGGGGTGCAGAGTAAACCCACCTCACCAAGCTGCAGGACGTTAAACTGCCAAGCACCATCATCCTCTGTAGAAGACGTTAAATTATGACCTCTCCCTATGTGTCACATGCGGGGTGCCCCGTCTCAGACATTCTCCACACCCATTGGTATTTACGAGAGTGAAATCATTACTCACATGGAATGAGATCCTATTTACTGGAGTGGTGTTTTTCTATGGGGAAAAGGAAACCACCTTGGTGTAAGCCCCTATCCTTTCTTGTAGGAGGTAGCATCTCTGCTCCTCCTCTCTTCCTCATTGCCAAGGACTAGAGAGGGGGGGATGGGCACCAGAACCCTACTCTCTTCTATTCCAAATCCCTCTCCCACTGGGATTTTTCACCACATGAGCCTCCACCCAAGATCAAGTCCCAATATTCCTCTCCTTATGCTTCTAATCACGTGTAAGCCCCATTACACTTCCCACGGACGCCCCTTTCGTGACGTGATCGTTAGGACTTCGCTACCTATTGTTTCTCACACCGAGCATGACTCACGTGGGCATAGAGTAATCGTCGACCATGACATCCACAATGGGAAGCCTATAGTACAGGCCCCACACAACCCCATATCCGGAACTATGTGGAATTTGATCCTTTCCAAGGCAAGGTACGTAGGAAGCCTCCCCGAGGTTCAATCCCAACACTCGGTCGTTCCGACCCATCTTCACGTTGGTTCGACCATACCTCCTGAACTACATGGACTTTGATCATTGCCAAGGTAAGGTACATAAGAATTATCCCTGAGGTTCAAGCCCACCATCATTTAGTCCTGACTATCTTCACATCGGTCCACCAAACCATACCGAACTACGTGGACTTTGATTCTTGCCAAGGAAAGGTACGTAGGAAGCCTCCCCAAGGTTCAAGCCCAACACTCAGTCGTTCTGACCCATCTTCACATCAGTTCACCCATACATCCCAAACTATGTGGAATTTGATCCTTGCCAAGGCAAGGTACGTAGGAAGCCTCCCTGAGGTTCAAGACCAACACCATTGGTTCCGACCCCCTTCATGTCGGTTCACCCACATCCTGCATGACATTAAACTGTATGCCCCTTCTATGCCCCACCCAGTAGTAAGTCGTTGTGATCCCTAATCAACGGTAATCTGTTGTCAAACTTTAGTTTGCGGTAATAAATTGTCAACCTAAACCCAGAGGTAAGCCATTTTCATCCCCTCTGTTCGGACCCATAACTCTCTGGCCCATCCTAGTGGTGTTAGAACAATCTCAGGCTTCTAACCACGCATAAGCCCCAGTATATCATTGGGTCGTTGTCCTCTGCACACACCCCGATCCTATACCCCGTCCTGAACTACGTGGAATTTGATTCCCCATCATAGGGATATGTAGGAGGTCTCTTTAAGGCTCAAGCCCACCATCATTGTCACCCCGAGTCGACTCCACCACATTCTCTGTCCACTTCACTTAACCACCCATCATCCATCCCGATTCTTACCCGGGCCGCCACATTCCGGTGAGATAATGTCGATTCACGTTTTCACTTCTCCTATCAGTAACTGGGTAACTAAACATGCATTAGCACCAACATCATTTTTCCCTCAAGGGGTTACACCTATCTGATCCACTCCAGTCAGTTTTCCGATCAGCCCGATCTGTCTCTGCTGGATGTTAAAACTGTGGAATACCCTGTGTTAAACATAGGAAAATGAGGAAAACCCTAGAGACATGCCTATGGAATACAATTCCCCTCATTTTATGTGGGATGCCTCAAGATTCCATGCCATCGAGAAGCCCTATAATAAGGGGAAGAAACCCAGACGTTCCAGAGTCCCAGCATCCAGACACGCCAGTGATGTATAACTTGACTACTCCCCCGACCGAAGGTTACTGCCCTGACTGGACCCTTTGGAATGTCCTAACAGAAGCAGCGTAATTAACCGATGTCCATGAAAATATGGCATTGGGAGGAGTTTCATGAACAACGTATTAAATCTATAAGGGAGTCCCGGACTAGGTGACGAGTTTCGAGGAGGAATCCACAAAAGGAATAAATGACATCCCATCACCCCATTTAGATCAAGGAGCAAACATCCCTGAACAAGGAATGGATGTCGCCCGCCTTTGGAAAGTGAGAATGCAGGGCAACAGCCGCGCATCCTTGACAGACGGACACGCGCGCCCCGGTGAAAGTGTCAAAAACCGATATTTTAATGGTATTTCTATTCATAAAATACAATAACCCTTGATATAACTTATTATTTTATGAGGATATGATCCAAGGTTACCATCCTTATTCTTTCTTGGGATGGTATATTTTTTTATGACAACATGTTTATGAAACCTATTACTTTTACACGGGTTATACTATAATGAAATGTTGAAATGTTTATGAAACTTTTTTCTTTTCCATGTGTTATACTATGATGAAATGTTTATGAAACCCATTTATTTTTATGGGTTTTGATATGATGAATTTTTTATGATCTTATGTCTCACATATGTATGATTTTCATTTTTTGATTAGTAGGTCTATATATCTATCCAATACATTGGGTAAAGATTGATAACTCTTCATTTAAATATGATATGTGTGAACCTGATTTCATGTTAACAATTTCATGTGTATGCCTGGTTTTTATGTTTACAATATTAATCATGGACCTGTATTTCATGTCCATAATATTATGCATAGATCTAGTTTTCATGTCTATAAGTTTATGCATGGACTTGGTTTTCATGTCCATAATATTATGCATGGACCCATTTCCATGTTCATAAGTTTATACAAGGACTAAATTTCATGTCCTTAACTTTATGAGTGAAACTTTTTTTATTTATACATGTTCATAAAGTTATAAGATTATCTGTATTCCACAAACTCGTGTCTTATTACAATGTTATGATCTAATTTATCATGTTATTGATTCCTTTATGATTCATATCTTATAAACTTCAAATATTTATATCAGGACACAAAATTATAATATTTTATGTGTAGGGTTTAAATTACAAATGTTATGATTATGTTCTCATACCCTTATTCTCATATTATACTCAAGTGATCATTAACGTATCCCTTATTTACCCTTTCAAGGAATTTGAGCTCACCCTTTCTTATTCTTTGTTTTCCCTATGTTATGAAGAATGTTTTTAAGGATTATATGTCTAAGATGGGTGCTAGATATAAATAACTTAATGGTAGACTCTTATGAACAAGTTTTTTATATGTCCAAGTTTCCAAAGGAACAAGACCTATACGATTCTGCCATAGATAATTATATTATGTAATGAATATTTATCTAAAAATGAAATATCTATATATGAAAAGTATGGATTGTTAAACATAATCCCATTTTACCCTTACTACAATCCCATTATCTCTCATATTTTCCCTCCCCATAATCCCTTATTTCCCTTACCCTCCCTATGATCCCCCTTTGATAATTGTAGTACTTAATTTAATCATGTCTTTATAAAAACATGACTAAATTAGTCTTTTTTTAAATTCCACTTAATTTTAAATAATTTTAAAAAATTATATAAAAATAAAAAGAAATTTTTTTAAAACATAACTAAAAATACCATTAATTACCCTTTTATAGTGTTGGTAAATATGAGCCACTGACTCTTCGAGTAGAAAGTCAAAACTATTATATTTTGGTGTCCGATAGAGGATTAAAATGTGTCAAATTAAAATATTTCAAATTTGGTGAATCAAAAAAAAATTATCTGACATTATAGTACATGTTTCCCAAATAATAATTATGTGTAATAAATTTAATAATGAAAAATAAAATCAAACTGATACATCATTTTATTTAGATATGTTGGAACATTTTTTTCATCATAAGTGGTCGTAGCTCAAAGTATCTCAATGGGAAACCCTCTATATCATCAAAATTTTCTTCAAAATATTTTCTTTACATCAATATATGAAATTTTAGTTTTATCACGGAGATGAAAATCAAATTTCAACATACTCACAGTCATTGAAGCATTGTTTACTTGATCCGGGGAGAATCTCTTAGATCGAAGTACTTCAAACCCTTTTTTCTCATTATAATAAATGATTGAAATAAGTGAGAGGATCTCAAATTAAAAAAAAGTAATTGTATACACTAATTTGGGATTTTTTGGATTAAATAGTTAGGTTAAAAATTCTTAAAAATAAACTTCAAACCTTTAAGAAGTTTAACCTTCTAAAAAACCATTTACAATACTTATATCCAATTAAAAATTCCATAATTTCCATAAATATTTTATCACTTCCTCGTAAAATTAAAATCATGTTACTTGATAAAATATGAGTAATTAACTCAATTGAATTATCCCATAAAATATTTATCAAACCTTTATAACGAATATTCAGTTATAAAATATTTTTCATTTATTCACTTAATAAATTTTGAATACCTTGATTTAATAAATTCAATTATTATTAGTCCAAAACTCAAATAATATTATATTTATTCAATTACTTATGATTGTTTACACTTAGACATTATCCATCCCCCTTTGTGGGGTCCACCATGTCATAAACTCTAATTTTTTAGAATTGGCACAAATTTTGAATGCACTTAGTGTGTGACCCTCTAGTCCCCTATCTTGATAGCTATGAATACTACTCAAAAACCAATAGCATTATCTAGAAATATATCGAGGCCCATAAAGTGATAAGGTCATGTCATATCTATAACAACCAATCCTACAAACATTCACTATGTAATATAATATCTTTGTCACATGATAGCTCAAAAATTAGGTTGCATATCTTTTTGTCACCATCCTTGTTTGATTTATTTATTCTATTCATTAACCACACCATATTTACTTACCTTACTCTACCATATACATTGATTTAATCAATGTATAACTATTCTAGTTAATTGGTCCAGAGATATTTACTTCTTATTCTCAAAAATAGAAAATCTTATCTTGATAATTTAATAAATATCATACTTTAAATGATGTTCTTAATAAAAGAAACCTCATAGTAAATGTAAGTGGTTATAATTTTCATCATTAGTCAAAGGAAGTTATCAATGATATATAATTACATTGATCTCAAGTCAAAATACCGATACATATGTTTGTAGATAGGAATAACCAATGACACTCAAAACATGTAGTGTTCCTATTGATGAGCTTATACTTGTGATCTCATATAATCAAGATCACTATTTTTTATCTTTATGAGAAGAAGTATTAATGTATATGATCCCCCCAACACCTAATGGGTAAAATTCATTTGTGACTCATCAGTATGATGTATCTATACCATAGAAAATATGTTTACTATTATAGTGTCGTGAGGTTATCATTATGTTAGAACCCGACCATAAACATTAAAAATTCTATTATTTTTTAACTATAATTCACATTTTAGGATCATTTCTGTTTAGAGTTTTAGATAATTATGAAAAAATACTACAAATTAAATACATACATTACAAGTGGACACTTTTACTCAGTATCATTTCTTTCCACCAAAAAAATGTTATAAAATAAAACATGGTTTATTTCCATGATATAACATCACAATTTATATCTTGTCCTCATCCTTGTCCCTAATCATCCATTAACCCTGTGAAAAAACATTTTAAAACATGGGATAAGTAAAAAAATCACAATAAGGGACATAAAAATAAAGAAAACCATTAGTCCAGTTAAAAACATGAAAAAAAATTTAATATTCTTTGATCCAATGAAATAGAACATTTTCACATGAAAAATAAACATAAGATTTTGCTCAAATAAAATCATTAAAACCAATAGCAATCAATTAAAAATACTTTAAGAGACTTATAGAATCATATACATAAAACCCTTACAAAACCCTTTCAATTGAAATAATCATCTGACTGACTTCCAATTCAGCTACTACAGGCTTACATGGGGCTATTTGGGTCACCCCGTGTTAAGATGTAATGAGATTTCCTAGAACTATCTGGGCCACCTAACCTTAACCATTACAAATTCTTTTTTTTAATTATAATTCACATTTATGGATCTTTTCAGTTTATAGTTTTATATAATTCAGAAAAACTCTTACAAAGTAAACCCATACATTACAAGTGGAAACTTTTAATCAGTACCCATTTTTTTCATCAAAAAAACACTATAAAAAAAACACAGTTTATTTCTATTATATAACATAATAATTTTCATGTTTTCCTCATCCTTTTACCTACTCATCCTTTAACCTTGTGAAAATCATTTTAAAACTTGGTATGAGTATAAAAACATCAGTAAGGGACAATAAAATAAATAAAACCATTATTCTAGTGAAAAACGTGACAAATAATTTAATATTTTTTGAGATAATTAAACAAAACATTTTCAAATGAAAAACACACAAACCTTTTTCTCAAAGAAAATCATTAAAACCGATAGAAAGAAATTAAAACCCTTTACGTTACTTATAGAATCATATAAATAAAAACCTTTCTGTCAGAACTCGGGTTTTCAGAACGGGTCAAAATCCCAACCCTGTTTGAATTTTTGACCGGTTTCCGGGGAAACTGGAATGAACGGAAAGCTTCTGGAAATTTCCAGACTACACACTGTGTACTTTTAAGTACACGCCGTGTATGATTTTAGTGAGTGTCAGCCATGTGCTCGCCAAGTACATATCGTGTGATGACCGTGTAGAATTTTCTTACTACACGGCGTGTAGTTTTTAACACGCCGTGTAACCCTGACCGTGTGGTGGCTATACATGGTGTGTAGGCCTGTTGGCTGAGTAGAGCCAAGGACACGCTTTGTTCCCCCTTGGACATGCCGTGTAGTCTATCCATGTATGAGGGATATACATGGCCTGTGGGTAAGTCAGTGAGGAAGATAAGAGGAACCCGGTACACGCTGTGTACCCCTAGGTACACGCCATGTACTCATGTCGGCAGTTTCAGAAAGTTAGTCGGCGGAATCAGCCATCTTTTGAACAGTTAAATGAAATAAACATAGCATGTAGTTCTAAATTACATGTCGTGTACTTTCTTTTTTTTTCGCTTAAAACGGGCATTAGCCTCATATTGAGGCAAAACCTCATACCCTCTGCCCGGATACACGAACCAAGATGGTCGAACCTTTAATTGTTTCCCAGTTCTTCGTCCGAAGTCAGATCCGATCTCAGTTGGATGCGTTGGAACCCCCTCGGTAAGGCCTCAATTCCACTTTGGCCATTTTGTTTTATTTTAGTTCTAGAATGAGTTATAGATATTTGAGCGTTTTTGAATCTTTCGTAGATTTACCGCGTTTTAGACCGAATTGGAGGGTGTTACTGGAGGAGTAGCATCGTATGAGTCTCAGGTAGGTGGTGCATACTTCTTTTTGTGTTTTCATAGTTGTTTGGGTGATGTGGCCTTCAGCACGTTTTCGGATATTTTGAGCGGGACCCATTTTATCTGCTTTTTCATACTGTATTGCTTATGGGACCTATGGTATGCCTTTGGGTATGCCCAGTTACCAATTTTCATGAGCGGGGCTGGGTAAGGGGTCGTTGCTCATTGGGGCATTTTGGTCGGGGAACACCAAAATGGTTTTAATTGAAATATTAAAGTGTTAAACTATTTAGTTTAATTTATTAATGCATGTCATAATTATTGGAGGAATTTAAGACCTCAGTGCTGGTATGGGACAACACCTGATATAGTGCAATTCAACTGCTTAGTTGGTTTTTCCTTGTTATGTTTTCTGTTTAACTATGTTATATATGCAATTTCTGAATTGCATCTGCTGGACCCTTTTTGGGTTGTGTTGGGCTTGGCCGGTTACGCTTGAGTGATGCTGATCAGAGGTTGGGGCTTTGCCTGGGTTACTTTGGGTGGTTTTGACCATGGGATTGGGCGTCATGGATGTCGGCTTGAGGCAATACGACTGTCAAGTTGGGCATGGCCCGGGTTACTAGGATGGTGATGCCATCAGACTTGAGCGGCATGGTCGCAGGGACACAAGGTTTCAGATGTGTTGGTGGCTTATGACTATTTTGGTGATTACCGCTCACCCGATACTTTGAGTAGTGTGCACACAGAGATACTCCGTGATGAGGTGGTTTTGACCACTCGTGTGGGTAGAGGCCACCGTAGTTGCGGTTAGGTATTTTGATTGGGGGTGCTTGCCGTAGAAATCCACGTGGGAGGTGAGGAGCCTTCATGGGATGGGCGTGCCTTCGGGACATCGGTACTTGAGACACAGGGTGTCAGGTGGCACATGGTGTCGGGTTACACGACAGAGATTCCAGCGTTGGCCGAAGCAGGTGACACTCCGTGGTGGCTGTTGTGCACTAGTGGAGTTTGTGTTTATTTGTGCATTGTATTGTTTACTGCTTTCCGTGTAAATGCATGACTGCTTAAACACATATATTTGGTACGCACCGTTGGGTGGTATCCTACTGAGATTTTTCTCACACCCTGCATGGGCCCTTCGGGACGCATGCAGACTTTATGGATTTACGTGTAGGAAAAAGGCCAGCTTCTGGATCTGGGTTACGTTAGTCGTTTCATGGAGATGGTATGGACCTTGAGGTCATGCCTAGCTGGGGTTTACTTTTTTTGATTTATTTCCTGTATTAGCATGCTTATTTGTTATGTAGCTACAGTTGGTTAGCCATTGGTCCCTTTTGTATGTTGACCTTCTTTGGATGCATGTTTTACTGTTCAGTAGTAGTTACATGTTATCAGCATGCTGTTGTGTTATTTTCCACTGCTATTGTTATATACTGCTCCCGTTGATTATCTATATTGATTATGCTTCCGCTTTACGAGTCTGGTTCGAGTCTGCTGAGTCATTCTTTCCGCTGCATCTTTACTATTATATTCGGATGAGTACACTTATCATGATCCTTCGAGAGGGTATAGCCTCCCCACTATACCTATTTAGACCCTCGTTGCTAGTCGGCAGCCTTTGGCGTTCGGGGAGGTGCACCTAAGGTAGTGACACCCGACCCGTTCGGCACTGTTCGGGTGGCTGGTCGGGTCCGGGACATTACAAAGTGGTATCAGAGGAGTTCTTGACAAGGATTTAGTAGCACTACTCTGCTGGATACTAATGAGATTTAGACTTATCTTTTTATTTATGCAAGCTTTACTGTTTGGGATATAGTAGACTTAAGATAGGTTTTTTTTGGAGCTTGATTTTGAACTTGTGCTTGGGTTCCTGCAGCCCCATGTACGAGGGATAGATTGAGTTGTCATGGGTGGGAATTGTTGTTGCCTTTTTCTCAGATTACAGTTGATATGATTTCCACCTTGGTGGCTCACTTGTTGTGTGATGTTATTGATTATGATATGAAAACCTTGGCCGATATGGCAAGGCTTGTTTTGTTTGGCAGTTGATAGGCACATTTTTAGGGTATTTCAATTTCATAATTGAACGTATGCTTTGTGAAGTGATAATTCCATGTGAATAAAAAAATCAATGGCCATGCTTTATATTTTTGTAGAATTTAATGTTTCAGGATATTTGGGTCTGACTCTTATGAGAGCAGACAGGTGCTATGGTTGAGGCAGTGTAACTATTAGGATTGGGCGACTCGGTCGTCGGTTAGAGGAAACGTGAGTTGTCGGGAAGGGCATGTCCCAAGGTACTTTTGATACTTGTCTCTATTGAGGGCAGGTAAGGAGGCCATGAGGCCGGGATGCCATGGTGCATGGGTTACGGTGAGGGGGAGTAAGGGTAGTTGTTATGCACTGCCTTTTACTACTTTTTTTATCTGCGTAGAATATATTGTTATATATATGTATGGGATGTCTGACCATTTATGGTATTCAGCGGGTTACTCCTTCACGACTCTATGGAGCATCAGGAAGGGGATGATACAGTGCCACAAGATCAAGGTCAGAATTTGGTACAGGCAGAGCATGAGCCGTAGGTACAGGCTTAAGGGAAGGATCAGGTTCAGGATCCAGTGCAGGCAGGACAGTAGCCAGGTTTGGCATCGTTCAGGCCGTGGCTTGACGAGCAGCTCCAAGCGAGCCTGGTACGCGTCTAGTAGGGGATTGACAGTGGCGCTCAGGGTGCAGAGCCTTCTATGGCATACCCGACGCGGGAGTTCCAGTCGTAGCACTCGCCACTTTTTCAGGGTGAGGGTGGTCTGCAGGCGGCCGAGAACTGGATCGAAAGTATGCAGATGATCTTCGAGCAGCTCGAGACATCTCCAGGGTGGAGGGTCAAGCTGGAGACGTACATGATGAGAGGACTGATGAAGCATTGGTGGGACATACAGGTTTAGGCTCATAGGCACGAGGTACTGGCATGGAAGGACTTCGAGGATAGGTTATTTGAGCACTTCTACCCAGAGATAATGAGGGAAGAGAGAGCTCGGGAGTTCTTGAGTCTTTAGCAGGGAGACATTTCTGTCATGGACTATGCATCTACTTTCATAGATTTGTCTTATTTTTCACCTGGTATGGTGAGCGATGATGCAGCTAGGGTTAGGCGCTTCGAGGATGGATTATGACATGCCATTCAGGTCCAGGTGAACATCTTCAGTCTAGGGTCCTTCTTTGAGGCGGTGAATCAGGCACTCATAGCCAAGGGCAACGAGAGAGAGAAATCTCCTTTGGGAAGGATGACTGCTTCAGGTGATGGTTCAAACAGTAGGAAGTGAGGACGGGATGAGTTCCAGCAGAGCAGTCAGGCCAGGGATTCAGCTAGACCACCTCATGGAAGTTCTTCAATGATTTGCTTCTAGTGTGGACAGCCGGGACATATTCGGGCGCAGTGCGATAGGCCTCCAAAGGAGTGATGTGCATGTGGACAGGACGGGCATCTGGAGAGGTTTTGTAGGCATCCTTCTCAGATAGCCGTAAGGCAGGGACCAAGACAGACTGCAGTGTCTGGATCTATTTCTGGTTCGGTACCCGGAGAGGGTAGTCGAGGTTCAGCTGTGCGCAGAGGTCGTGACAGAGACAGTGGGACCCAGCTGAGGGTTCAGTGGCCAGTGACTGGAGCAGCATCACAGGGAGGTCAAGAATCAGGAAACTGTGTTTCAGGCCAGGTGCTCGCTATGGAGCTGCCGGAGGCTGAGCAGGCCGGTGAGCTGATGACAGTTAGAGGTACACAGCGGTGTGACCGTGATCTCCATGTTTCCTTTTTGGCATGACCTGTAGAGGTATGTCTGTTTTGAGTGCTTGAGGTTCACATGATCTTTGTGGACTAACTAGATGCTAGTCAGTGGGTTGGAACCATCTCAGGTGCGTGATATATATATGTATGTATGTATGTATGAGATGCGTGGCATCGGGGCATCGTGGATGCAGGTTACTTGAGGTGTCTTGGGCATCAGGGCATCATGGATGCAGGTTACTTGATGTTCTGTGAGCATCGAGGCATCGTGGATGCGTGTTACTTGAGGTTCTGTGGGAATCGGGGCATCATTGATGCAGGTTACTTGAGGTGCTAGGCACCAGGACCTCGTGGAGGCGGACACCGATGCAGTGCGGGATACTTTGGGTGTCAGAAGCGAAACAGGAGCACTAATGAGGTGTAGGGGTGACGATGCGTCATGGGAGGATTATGCTTTTAGAAAACAGGTTAGTAAACCCTGTTTTCTTTATGTTTTGTTGGGTTGAGACCGAGTAAGGTGATTCCTAAGGTGGGAAGCCCCCTTGAGGAATTTAGCCGGAACCTTTGAGACCGGGGTAGTCCGGGTTGTTTAACTGGGATGGACGTGTTTGGTGCCATCTCCTGGTTTTGTTGGGTAGCTCAGGGACGAGCTACGTTAAGGTGGGGAGTTTGTAAGAACCCGGGTTTTTAGAATGGGTCAAAATCCCGACCCTGTTTGAATTTTTGACCAGTTTCCGGGGAAACTGGAATGAACGGAAAGTTTCTGGAAATTTACAGACTACACGCCATTTACTTTTTAGTACACGCCGTGTATGTGTTTAGTGAGTGTCGGCCGTGCGCTCGCCAAGTACATTCCATGTGGTGACCGTGTAGAATTTTCTTACTACACGGCGTGTAGTTTTTAACACGCCATGTAACCCCGACCGTGTGGTGGCTATACATGGCGTGTAGGTTTGTTGGCCGGGTAGAGCCAAGGACACGCCGTGTTCCCCCTTGGACATGCTGTGTAGTCTAGCCATGTATGAGGGATATACATGGCGTGTGGGTAAGTCGGCGAGGAAGATAAGAGGAACCTGGTACACGCCGTGTACTCATGTCGGCGGGTTCGGAAAGTAAGTCGGCGGAATCAGCTGTCTTTTGAACAGTTAAATGAAATATAAACGGCGTGTAGTCCTAAATTACACGTCGTGTACTTTTTTTCACTTAAAATGGGAAGTAGCCTCGTATTGAGGCAGAACCTCATACTCTCTGCCCGGATACGCGAACCAAGCCAGCCGAACCTTTAATTACTTCCCGGTTCTTCGTCCGAAGTCATATCCAATCTCAGTTGGATGCGTTGGAACCCCCTTGGTAAGGCCTTAATTCCTCTTTGTCCGTTTTGTTTGATTTTCGTTCTAGAACGAGTTATAGCCGTTTGAGCGTTTTTTGAATCTTTTGTAGATTTACCGCATTTTAGACCGAATTGGCGGGTGTTACCGGAGGAGTAGCATCGTACGAGTCTCATGTAGGTGGTGCATACTTATTTTTGTGTTTTCATAGTTGTTTGGGTGATGCGGCCTTCAGCGCGCTTTTGGGTATTTTGAGCGGGACCCGTTTTATCTGCTTTTTCATACTGTGTTGCTTATGGGACCTCTGGGATTCCTTTGGGTATGCCCGGTTGCCATTTTGCGTGAGCGGGGCCGGGTGAGGGGTCGTTTCTCATCGGTGCATTTTGGTCGGGGAACGCCAAAATGGTTTTAATTGAAATATTAAAGTGTTAAACTATTTAGTTTAATTTATTAAAGCCTGTCATAATTGTTGGAGGTATTTAAGACCTCAGTGCTGGTATGGGACATCACCCGGTATAGTGAAATTCAACTGTTTAGTTGGTTTTTCCTGGTTATGTTTTCTGTTTAACTATGTTATATGTGCAATTACTGAATTGCATCTGCTGGACCCTTTTTGGGTTGTGTTGGGCTTGGCCGGTTACGCTTGAGTGATGCTGATCACAGGTTGGGGCTTTGCCTGAGTTACTTTGGGTGGTTTTGACCACGGGATTGGGCGTCATGGACGTCGGCTTGAGGCAGTACGACTGTCAGGTTGGGCATGGCCCGAGTTACTAGGATGGTGATGCCATCGGACTTGAGCGACATGGTCGCAGGGACATTAGGTGTCAGATGTGTTGGTGGCTTAGGACTATTTTGGTGATTACCGCTCACCAGGGACTTTGAGTAGTGTGCACACAGAGATACTCTGTGATGAGGTGGTTTGACCACTCGTGTGGGTAGAGGCCCCCATACTTTCGGTTAGGTATTTTGGTTGGGGGTGCTTGCTGTAGAAATCCATGTGGGAGGTGAGGATCCTTCAGGGGATGGGCGTGCCTTCGGGATGTCGGTACTAGAGACAAATGGTGTCAGGTGGCACATGGTTCCAGGTTACACGACAGAGATTCTGGCATTGGCCGAAGCAGGTGACACTCCGTGGTGGATGTTGAGCACCAGTGGAGTTTGTGTTTATTTGTGCATTGTATTGTTTACTGCTTTCCTTGTAAATGCATGACTGCTTAAACACATATATTTGGTATGCACCGTTGGGTGGTATCCTACTGAGATTGTTATCACACCCTGCACGGGCCCATCGGGACGCATGAAGACTTTATGGATTTACGTGCAGGAAAGAGGCCAGCTTCTGGAGCTGGGTTACATTAGTTGTTGCATGGAGATGGTATGGACCTTGAGGTCATGCCTAGCTGGGGTTTACTTGTTTTTCTTTCTTTCCTGTATTAGCATGCTTATTTTTTATGTAGCTACAGTTGGTTAGAAATTGGCGCCCTTTTGTATGTTGACCTACTTTGGATGCATGTTTTATTGTTCAGTAGTAGTTATATGTTATCAGCATGTTGTTGTGTTCTTTTCCGCTGCTATTGTTATATACTGCTTGCACTGTTTATCTATATTGATTATGCTTCCGCTTTGCGGGTCTGGTTCGAGTCTGCTGAGTCATTATTTCTGCTGCATCTTAACTGTTATATTCGGACCAGTACCTTTATCATGATCCTCAGAGAGGGTATAGCCTCCCCACTATACCTATTCAGACCCTCTCTTATAGTCGATAGCCTTTGGCGTTCGGGGAGGTGCGCCTAAGGTAGTGACACCCGACCCGTTCGGTACTATTCAGGTGGCTGGTCGGGTCTGGGACGTTACACTTTCAAACCCCTTTCAATTCAAATAACCATATGGCCGAATTCCAATTAGTCTATTAAGATATTACCCAACACTATCTAGGTTACCCCATGTTAAGTTGTAATAGTCTTACTCTGTGCTATTTAGGACACCCCGTGTTAATTTGTAATGGGATTCCCCAACGATATATGGGCCACCCCATGTTAAGCTATAATAGGATTACCTTGTACTATCTAGGCCACCCCATGTTAAGCTGTAATGGGCCTACCTATTTCTAATAATTCTCAAGTACCATATCATTAATAAAACACTTTCATCATAAAACCATTTGAAAAACACTTTTAATCCCATATGAAAAAACCTTTCATATAAAAATAAACTTTCTTTTAAAAAACAACATTCAAAACAAAAAAGATTCTAAAAATAAGGAAAGAGGGTTTTTCATTTAATAATATATATAATATTTCAAAGGAATATAGAGATTAAATAATTTCTTCAATGGAGGGAAATTCATTTTCGTCATGTATGTTATTAATAGAACATTCCTTTTATCCTTTGTCAAAACGTTCTGTATAAAACATGTAAAAATATTTCTTTTGAAAACCATTGAATGAAATTAAAAATAGACATAAAATTTATTCTATAATAATTTTATATCCATATAAATAAATATGTAAAATAATATCAAGGATATTGACATGGAGAAAAAGATTTGATAATTAAATATTTAAACATTCAAGGTGTCTCATACCACATTGAACATTTAAATCATAAGCCTTATGAAAGAATAAAATTTAAAAAACCATTAGATAACATTATAATAAATAAATAAATGATATTATAATTCAAATGGGATATATATATACAACTCCTAAAATAATGTGGGTTTATAGTATCAAAATATTCCTCAATTAAAGGATATTGAGACGAAGTCCCTTACCTTGAGTCTGACTCGTCACATGCAATATTCTTCTTCATGAATATTGAACATAGGTTAAATTTTTAATTTTTTGAGAAGATATTTAAATTTTATTATTCCTTTTATATCACTTATTATTATGATGTAACAATTACTTAATTATTTAAGTTCATGTTAGATTTTTTGATGATATTCAGTTTTTGAGTCCAAAATGAACTTGGTATGTTGTCAATAGTAAAAGTGGTCATAATTCCATCATCACCAAAATAATATTCATGAAATTATTATCATTTTTATATATCAATTATACTTTTAAATCAAACCATTAAGTATGGTTATTAAAATTTAACAATGTTATAATCATGAAGATGGTAGGTCATACGTACGCATAAGTAACATTTCATTTTTAAATGATCATTATTGAAAGAAGGTAATTATAATTTTGTATTTAAAAATTGTTAATAATACCATTAATATTATGTTAATAATTTAAATATACTTATATATATCATCCATATGATTTGGTGATGAAAAAATAATCACATCGCATCGTGGAGGTGATTGTTCACACGTACGCGCAAATGATGTTATCATTTTCATGTGTCTAGAAAGGTAAGAATGTAAATGATATATTATTCTTCAATAATGATAAATATTTCATTAATATCATATATAAACATTAATTCCAATATTATAACCATTATTTATAGATGGTGATGGAAATTGATTTATATCGTTTCACGAGGTTGTATTCTGTCGCACACACGAACGATAAATTCATTTCCCATTTAATGGAAGTGGAGAAGGATTTAGGTGATGATATCAACATAATGAAACCTCAGTATATTTATTACAATTTAGTTATTATTTCATCATGGTGTAATAAGATTTTAAGTAAGAGGAAGAAGAAACAAAACAAAATCACTTAATTAAAAACGATGCCTTTGCTTCAGACAAACTCCTTTGATTAACGCCTTTACACCTCTAAGTTGAGTGTTATGCCTAAACTAATAGCTCTGGAATTTGGAGAGGGATTCTAGAAATATATTTGGGAATATATTATCTAAACCAAATATGTTTTTAAGTGTTAGGAAGAGAGAATAAGGGTGTCCTTTTATAAGATATGGGAGGGGTACTCTTGAAATTCCTCAAAATATTAAATTAATATAAATTAATTTCATATTCCAAAAGGATAAAAAACTGATTTATTTAGAATATAGGATGATTATGGTTCTAAATACTTTAAAATAATGAAATTTAGATAAGTTTTCAATATTTTTTTAGTACTTATATTTTAGCTTTAACCCTTATTTAACCCTTTTAATTTTTACCATGATATAATGTAATTTTCATTTTAAGGGTTAATATAATTACTATAAAATTCCAAAAGAGAAATAGATGATTAATTAATGAAATTTTTAGAATTATAAAAATAAGTTGTACTAATTTTATATATTTATCAATTTTATATCATTTAAAAAAATATCATTTATTTTAAAATATCATTAATATTAATTTTGACATTATTCATTACATGACTTTTTAAAAATATCATAACATGATATCATAAAAAAACTAATTTAAATCATCACTAACATGCCAAAATCATCCATAAAATTCATGGATGACATTAAATATCTCAAATTATACTTATTTTCATATTTTTAATAGCATTTATTTGATATTTCCTTAAATTAAACAATTACTGCATTATTATTATGAAAGCCATTAATTTAATTATTTATTCCTTAAAATTTAAAATTAAAAATATGATTATGAATCTAAAAAATATATATTTCAAAATAAAATTATAATCCAATATTTCCCCTATATCACCCCCTAATAATAATATTTCACTTTTTAAAAACAAGAGTAAGAAAAAATAGATTTTTCTTTAAATTAAATGCTATAAATGGCTTAAAGTCATCCAAGTGTGTTCAACAGCTCATAAAATGGGCTCAAGGATGATTTTTTTTTTGAAAATTACTATTACATAAAAATTATTACAAGAATTAGGGCAATTTTATAAATTTTGTAGTATTATTTTTACCATTAATTACCTTATTTACCCTTAACCATGATAATAAAAAAAATATTACTTAAGTTACTATTCATAATTTCCAAAAATAAAAGTGTCATATCTAATAAATTTTTAATTTATGGTTCAAAATATGAAATCCATTTTTCAAAATTAAAAACACATAATTGGATAGAATTAATTTAAAATTAATCTCGTTGTCAGATCGAGAAAATGGGTTTTTAAAGTAAAAACATTAAAAAGATTGAAATGTTTTTATATCCAAATTCAATGTGAAATTGATTAAAATTACCTAAATTTGATTAAATGTTAAAAAATATATCTAATTATACTTTAAACCCATTAAAATATATAATTTAACACTATAAATAAATTTTATAAAAAAGTAGTTTTCAATTAAAATGGTGTATTTTTTACTATTCATCAAAACATGAAACCTATTAGAAAAATATCAAAAATTCAACCAAAGTAAATCTTGATATCACTTTTTCAAATAATAAGTTATTCTTTTCTAATTGAATTTTTAAGTGAAAAAAATTATATTTAAAATAAGTGTGTCATCCAAAGGCGGCAAAATTGCCTTTTTTTTTGGAAAATACTTCTTTTATACGTAAAATTGTATTTTTTTTCTTATATAATGTATTGAAAACACATAATATTAATTTTAAAATTTTGATTTAATGTATTATATATATATTTCATTTATATAGTCAAACACGAGTGATTTTTTATTTATTGTTATAAAATACACTTATATACATTTGAATATTTTTTCATAAAAACATTTCCTTTTATTTTAAAAAGGGTTTTACATTAATTTATAAATAAATTTGCACCAAATAATTAATTATATATACATGTGTAAACCATATATTCATAATTTAGTTAATCTTATTCATTACCTGATAGTTTATAATGGTGACATAATAATAATATTTAGTTCATTTAATCTCGATGTGGCATATTATATATGCTATCGAATATCATGTTTCCTTTTAAAAACTTAGGATGTTACATTATCCACCCCCTATTTTGTAAATTGTGTCCTAGTAATTTTTATTCAGGCTCGGTAACTAAGGTTTGACTTTTCAAAATACCTTTATTGAAATGCCACATCATAAAAAATATTAATAAAACTTACAATTTAAAATAAAGAAAGGGAAGTATGAAGGTCAACTGAAATAACACATACTAGGGTTAAATGGAGGAAAACAAAGAAATGGAAGAAAAAAAAAGATATCAAGTTCTGATGAATATTGATAGAGAACATAGTCATGAGAAAGTTAATAATCACAAAACCATAAATATGTGATGGGTTAAAAATTCCATGGATTTCTCAATAAGAAAAATAATTGGATAATGTTTTTATTTTAAGATCTTTTTCATAGAGTTATGGAATTATTTTACTACTTGGACTAAGAACATAATGAAATATAATTGCTTTAAAAGTATAGTTTCATCCTTTTATTAATTTCCACTAAAAACTCATCTTTTTCTCCAAATGATGATTATTCATGATAAATTTTTCACGCCCGAAGCACTAAAATCAAGTTCTAGAAAATCACATAATCCATAAATTATTAACTAAATATTTCTATTATCCTGAAACATTAAAAAATAAGAAAAATTAGGATAAGATAAGATAATTCCAAAAAAATAATAAACCTTTATCTCACTACAAACTACTTCAATCTCCAAAATTTAACAGTAATACCCAAAGTTCAACAAAGATCATTCAATAAATTACAATCCTTAGAATTCATTAAAAATATTCTAGACTATAATTAAAACCAAAAAATAATAAGTTTTTGATCACATATACTTAAATGATAAATTTGAACATTTATCCCCAAATAATATATGTAACCCCCCAAGCTTCCACGGTATGTTTCCCTTTGAATAATGCAATAGCTTGCATTGTACGCAACTTCGATTCTAAAACACCACGACCAATCAAAGTAGTCATTATGAAAAGTAATACCCAATTTTTGACATTTTATAAATTTTATTATTCAAATTGGACTTCAATTTTGGATTCAGAATATCAAAATTAGCTTAGGGTGAAATTTTGGTATTTTTCTGAGAACTTCAAATTTTTGATAAATAGTGAAAAACACTAAATTTTAATTAAAAACAACTTTTCTAATCAAAATAATTTATAGTGATAAATTATAATAATGAGTGGTTTTAAAGTATAATTAGATTATATTTTTACTATTTAATCCAATTTTGGTCACTGGATGTAATTTCACATTTAAACTGGACATAAACAAGTGTCAATCTTTTGATAGTTATTATTTCATAAAAACACGCTTTTTGTTTTGACACCAGGAATTAATTTTAAATTAATTTCTACCACTTATGTCTTTTGAATTTAGAAAAATGGATTCCATATTTTTAATCAGGATTTCCAAATTGTATAAATAGGTAACATTTATTTTTAGACATTATGAATAATTACTTCGGTAAATATTTTATTTACCGTGGTTAAAGGGTAAATCCGGTAAATAAGGGTAACAAAATAATATTATAATAATATAAAATTACCCTTAAACGTATCCTAACCCTATTGGATGATACATGTCCGACCATGGGCATCCTTGGGTCAATTTCGGGACCACTTGGATCCACTTGAGAGTGATAATGACACTTTATATTAATTAATTTAAAGTAAAGGCAAAAATAACATAAATATATATCTTTTAGTAAAATTTTTTTACAAGGTGTTATATAAGTTATATTTCTGACTATAAATATTCATTCTAAATCTAAAGAAATTTCCTACATAATTGTATTTTATTTATAATTTTTATACATTTAATAATTAAATTTATTTATGACATAGTAATGATGCAGTATTTTCCTTATTAATGGAAGAATCAAATAATTGGTATTATAAATGTTAAAATAAATATAATTTTAAGATTTTTTTGAAATAAAATAATTTTATAGGTTAATTTGACATGTTAGTATTGATTCAATTAATTTAGTTTGAAGTAATCATGCTGTTATGACTTAAAAAAAACAAAATACCAAATAGTGTCAAAATTGACATAAAAGGGTTTTTAAAAAGAATATTATATTATTAATTTCTATTCTATTCCTAAAAATATAATGTTCATCCAAGAGACTTATATAATTATAAGTGTATAATTAATGAGCCACTTGGGATTCACTTGGAAGTTTATAGTAAGTTTATTAACCATATAATATAAAAATACAAAGAGACATGGTAAATGTCAAACTAATTAACTAAGAGTTAAATCTAAGAGATAAGGTTAATATAATGACCCAAACCTGTCTAAAACCTATTGGTTGAGTATATGTATACCCATAACCACCTTATCCTCTAAATAATACACTTTTGAGCAATTCTAAACCAAAAATTATTTTATTATAAAATAATATTTCACTCTTTTCCTAAGGTGCCCCTCACCCCTCTTATAAAAGGGAACTCCCCCTTCTCTTTAATTCACACCTTCAAATCCATTTGGATCATCCAAAACCTGACCAAATACTCTCTCAAATGTCCTCCCTTAAACCTATAGTCCTTATTTTGATCATAAATCCAACCTGAGGAGCCCTTTTGATCAAATCAAAAGGAAGAACCCAAAAAAGTGGTATTAATTTCACCGCCCTCTTTCAAGTTCCTTTCTTCTTCCACTTCTTCTTTCTTTGTTATTTACATTATAAAATAATAAATCCAGTATCTTATATATACTATGATATTATTATAATAATGGTACAACCATATTCAGTATTTTATCCATCCTTTGAATGACATGTCACCATACGTGTGTACGTACGACTTACTGTCTCCACGTCGTGGTGTAATTGTTATTCAAAACATTATTATTTGGATGGGTATGATAATGATGTGTAATTGATGTAAATAATAAATATAACATGATTATGATTCTGTATATATGATATATAATCCAATTATATATTATTTTAATATCAAAATAATGATATTGTTGCTCGTGCGTACGTACGGACTACCGTCTCCACGAACGCGATGAGATTCATTCCCCATCGTATCCATTCAAGACTAATTCTCATTTGATGATTAAAAATAATGTTTAAGGACTTGATATCATTATGGATATGAATAATATACAATATATCCATAACAAACATGGATTATGTAACATATAAAAGAAAGAGAGTAATTTAACACCCGAAACAACGTTAATACTAAAATATTATTAACAAATCAATGTTAAAAGATCATATATGATATCATATTTATGTATTTGATTATTGTATAATTTAATAAAAATGATTTAACTATTATAAAGGAGGTTAACCTACCCTTGACCAAGGAAAAGTACAAGGTAACGGTTTATTTCACAATCTCTTCATAATCCGAGGTTGTTTATACGTAATTATCTACTCGGGCCTCTTTATCATCCACATCCATGTTTCTTAAAAATTTCATTAATTTTTTTTTTGACTATTTAATAGAAAATGGGTTAATGTCATTTATACCCTTATTTGACCTTATACGTTTTTGAAAGGAATCTTTCTGTCATTTTCCAAACAAGGTACTTTTTAACATTTTCGACAAAATTAAGGTTAAAATGTCTTTTTTAACTTATACGGTGAGTGCGGATATTTTCTACCATTATAAAATCATTGAAGCTTCCCTTAAAATATTATAAGATTATTTTAAAAATAAATTTTTTATTTTATAATTATGTGACTTTAAATGATTTAAAAAAAAGAGATATTTCTCTCAAGTAGTTTTGATTTCATCCTTGTCAACATCCTTTGTTGGATTTTAAGCTTATTTGAAGTTGATTTATTATGATACAGAACTTCCATATTGTATTGAAGGTTTTGTGATATGTTTGACTATGGATGTGTTATTTCATACCATTCATGGTTTATGGATAAAGTATTGACATTTCATATTCTAGTTTTTAATACGAATGTTTATGTTATGTTTAAACCTTTTCATATGAGGAATGCATTGGAATTAGTAAGTGACGGGTGGAGCCTGCTATAGCTCCTCAATGCATCGGTAGGTCTCATGAGACAACTATACGTGGAATTGGACGAGCCATTTCCCAATTTGATAAATGGTTTTGGCCTAGGCCTTAATCATTTTTAGACGTCTTGGCCGAGGCCTTGACAAAATGTTTCAGAATGTTCGGAATTATGCATTCCATCATTATGAAAGTGGCTATTTGATATTGCATGCGATTATTAGAATAGTAGAATATCCATGTGAATAAGTAAATGGAATTATTTGATTTTATCTTTTCCATATTATGTTGAATTTCAAGTTTAAAAGGATTTTGTTTTAGTCTTATACATTGCCCTAAATGTTTATGCTTATTTATGAAAGTTTCCTCTATATTGTTATCCTTACTGAGCATCTGAGCTCACCCCTTTCTATGTTTTATTTTTCCCAAGATGTGAAGAATTTTATTATGGTTGAACTGCAGGGACATTCTATGGGATATGATTTTGGTTAATGAAGACAATATTGTTGTTGTATTTCATTTTGTGATGTAATGTAAGACTTATGAATATATCTAGTGTTTCAAAGGCTACTAAACTAATAGATATTTTGAGACTTGATCTTTTGTGATCATTCCAATGTTATGTAATAATGCACCAACTCTGGGTAACTGGGGTCGGGGTGTTACAGTTGGTATCAAAGGAAGTTTAGTACAAACCTTGGAAACTAGATTTAGATAAACTCTGATTAGAGCACATTACCCTAAGATAGAATTTGCGGATTAGTATAGAAGAACTTCCTAGAATTTTGGTATTGTAGAGATTTTTTGAGTTTTCCGAGAAATACATCCATGTCTGGATACGAGCAGGTAGAGGCGGCTCTGGCACAGATGTACCTAGGGGTAAAACCCGAAAACACTGCTTTGAGCTTGACTCGAACGGGAACTGGTGCATGACAACGGGCCTTGCGGCACTCTTGATTACGACACTCCCGGGGGATATTCTTAGGATAATTCTCATTTTCCTTACAAACCATTATGAAGGGTTTATGAGTATATACCCCCTCAAAGAAAACATTTTTATGATTATGGATTATATCCATAAACTATTCAATTTATGTTAAGTGTTTTACAAGTATGGAATTATGTATTTTGATTCATAAACTAATCTAGTTTATGCCATTTTTTAGAAATGGAGCCTAGTGGAAGGAATGGAAACCGTATCAATGCATGCACTCCATGTATGAATTTCCCTCCTACTCAAGATAATTATAGTGGATCTGGTGATACAACTGGTGATGATTATCTTACCACTATACTGGGACAACTCACTTATGTTATGAATAATAACCTTACCCGTATGGGGAACCCTGATCCACAACGTGGAGGATCAATGTTAGATCTCTTCATGAGGAAAAAACAACCAATGTTTAATGGGGGTACAAATCCACTAGTTTCTGAACAATGGATCAATTCCTTAGAGAAAATATTACATGCCTTGGGGAGTAGCGAAAGGGAAAAAGTTGTCATGGAAGTTTACTGCCTCACTGGAGATGCTTATCAATGGTGGTCATTGATTCAAAATAAAAAGGAAGATGAAGAAGTATCAAGTATGGAATGGAGGGATATTAAAGATATTTTCTTAGAAAAATACTTTCCTCATGACCATCAAGCAGATATGGAAAGAAAATTTCTGAGTTTGAGGAAAAAAGATGATGAGAATGTCGCAAAGTATGAGGCTAACTTTACAAGGTTAGCAAGGCATGCAGTAGATAAAAACATAACCCAAGGAGTAAGATTTATCATTTATTTGATGGGTTAAAACCATTTATCCATCGACCATTGGTCTCACAATCCTTCTCGTCATACGAAGATATTGTCTCACGTGCTATCAAGACAAAAAAAGAATTCTATAAGTCTTACGACTTTAAATCACATCAAGAGAAGAAGAGATCTGCTGAACACTCTGGGAAAGGAAATAATGAAACAGGGAAGAAGGAAAGAGTTTAATTTCCACTATGTGATAATTGTGGAAGGAAACACCATGGTACTTGTCTAAAAGGAATGCGAGTTTGTTATAAATATGGAGAAAAAGGTCACCAGGCTCGTGATTGCAAGGGAAAGAAAGAGGCTGTCAATGTTGAATGCTACAATTGTATAGAAATGAGGCATTAAGCAAATGAATGTCCTAAGAGTCAGTGAAACTTACCTCAGAAAAGGGAAAGGGATCAAGGCCAAGTTTTTACTGCTACTACAGTTGAAGTGGAATAATTAATGTATTTGTGTTTTTTTGGACTCAAGGATTATATTTTGGTGATATATATAAGGATTGTACTGCAGTACTTTTTTGTTCTCATTAAGGTTTTAATATGACTAAGGTAATCATATTTTCAGTATGTGACAATAAGAGAAACTTTACTTTATTTTGGGAATCTGATGTTGCAATTGATTTTGGAATTTAGATACCTTTTACAGAGAGTCTGGACAGAGGTACTTTGGATAACTATAATGTTTGGAATGGATTAAGTTGAACTTTGGATAGTATTGTTTAAGGTTAAAACATTTATTATGATTATTTTTGGAATATTGTAATACTATAGTTTTAGGAAAAGGATAACCTACAGGTTGGGCGATAACCCATCGCATCAGACAAAGCTGCAGGAATCGAACCCACAACCATAGTGCGACAGGCCTTTATTACCTTCCACTAGCCTACAATAAGTCCCTGGTTATTACAAAATATTTTTATTCATTTTAATGGTATGTTTTAATATTTGGAACCTTATACTATTAGGATAAATATAATATTTTTGAGTTATATTATCTTTTGGAGTGAAAGATGAGTTTGTGGTAGAAATTAGTTGAAGGATGAAACTCTACTTGTCAAGTATATATATATATATATATATATATATATATATATCTTATTATATGAAGAAATTAATTCTTAAACTTTAGATAAGGGATATCAAAACCAAAAATGTGTTATCCTAATACCTTATGTTTTGTTCAACTGATGATATTTTAAACCATCATAGATTGATGGATTTTCGACCCTCAATTTTACACTTGTTTGTGATTGATGACCTCAATCACTCCATATAAATATTTACTTTTTCATCTAATTATGTGTCTATAATTTCCACCAATGTTATCCAATTCAAAACCCTAATTTGTTGGTGACATTCTCATTTCCCTTTCCCTCTTATTAAAACTAAATTTTATTAACCCTATTTCCGGTATAGGTTTTCCACAAACATATTTTCTATTTTCAAAATTTTATTTTAGAAGAAAAATTTCAAATTTCAAGGATGTAATTTATTGAAGGAGGGGAGAATATAACACCCTAAGCTTCCACGGTACGTTTCCCTTTAAATAATGCAATATCTTTCATTGTACGCAACTTCGAGATTCTAAAACACCGCGACCAATCAAAGTATCCGTCAGGAATAATAATACCCACTTTTTGAAATTTTATAAATTTTATTATTCAAATTGGAATTCAATTTTGGATATGGAATATCAAAATTAGCTTGGGGTAAAATTTTGGTATTTTTCTGAGAACTTCCAATTTTTGATGACTAGTGAAAAATACTAAAATTTAATTAAAAACAACTGTTCTAATCAAAATAATTTATAGTGATAAATTATACTAATGAGTGGTTTTAAAGTATAATTAGATTATATTTTTAATAATTAATCCAATGTTGGTCATTGGATGTAATTTCAAATTTAAACTGGACATGAACAAGTGTTAATGTTTTGATAGTCATTATTTTATAAAAACACGCTTTTTGTTTTGACAGCGGGAATTAATTTTAAATTAATTTCTGCCACTTCTATCTTTTGAATTTAGAAAAATGGATTCCATATTTAGAATCAGGATTTCCAAATTATGTAAATAGGTAACTTTTATTTTTAGAAATTATGAATAATTACTTCGGTAAATATTTTATTTGCCGTGGTTAAAGGGTAAATTAGGTAAATAAGGGTAACAAAATAATATTATAATAATATAAAATTACCCTTAAACATGTCCTAACCCTATTTTCTGATACATGGCCGACCATGGGCATCCTTGGGTCTTTTTTGGGACCACTTGGATCCACTTGAGAGTGATAATGACACTTTATATTAATTAATTTAAAGTAAAGGAAAAATGACATAAACATATATCTTTTAGTAAAAAAAATTGAATGGTGTAATATAAGTTGTATTTTCGACTATAAATATTCATTAGAAAGATAAAACTATTTCCAACATAATGGTATTTTATTTATAATTTTTATACATTTAATAATTAAATTTATTTATGATACAATGATGATGCAGTATTTTCCTTTTAATGAAAGAATCAAATAAACGGTATTATAAATGTTAAAATAAATATAATTTGAAAGTTTTTATGCCATAAATTAATTTTATAGGTTAATATGACATGTTAGAATTGATTTAATGAATTTATTTCTAAGTAATCATGCTGTTACGACTTAAAAAAAATACCAAATAGTGTCAAAATTGACATAAAAGAGTTTTTAACAAAAATATTATATTATTAATTGATATTCTATTCCTAAAAATATAAGGTTCATCCGAGAGACTTATATAATGATAGTTGTATAATTAATGAACCACTTTGGGTTCTCTTGGAAGTTTATAGTAAGTTTATTAACCATATAATATAAAAATATAAAGAGACATGGTAAATGTCAAACTAATTAACTAAGAGTTAAATCTAAGAGATAAGGTTAATATAATGACCCAAACCCATCTAAAAACTATTTTTTGAGTATATTTAGACCCATATCCACCTTAGACTCTAAATAATCCACTTTGGAGCCATTAGAAACCTAAAATTATTTTATTATAAAATAATATTTCACTCTTTTACTAAGGTGCCCCTCACCCCTCTTATAAAAGGGCACTCCGCTTCTCTTTAATTCACACCTTCAAATCCATTTGGATCAGCAAAACCCTGCCAACATACTCTTTGAACTATCCTACCTTAAACCTAGATGCCTTAGTTTGATCATAAATCCAACCTAAGGATCCCTTTTGATCAAATCAAAAGGAATAACCAGAAGAAGAGGTAATAATTTCACCACCCTCTTTCAAGTTCTTTTCTTCTTCCACTTATTATTTCTTTGTTATTTCCATTCTAAAATAATAAATCCAGTATATTATATATAATTTTATGTTATTATAATTATTCTACAACCATATTCAGTATTCTATCCATCCTTTGAATGACATGTCACCATACATGCGTACGTATGGCTTACCGTCTCCACGTCGTGGTGTAATTGTTATTCAAAACATTATTATTTGGATGGGTATGATAATGATGTGTAATTGAAGTAAATAATAAATATAAAATGATTATGATTCTGTATATATGATATACCATCCAATTATATATTATTTTAATATCAAAAGAATGATATTGTCGCTCGTGCGTATGTACGGACTACCGTCTCCACGAACACAATGAGATTACTTCCCCACCGTATCCATTCAAGACTAATTCTCATTTGAGGATTAAAAATAAGGTTTAAGGACTTGATATAATTCTGTATATGAATATTATACAACCTATCCATGAAAAACATGGCTTATGTAACATATAAAAGAAAGAGAGTAAGTTAACACCCGAAATAACGGTAATACTAAAATATTATTAACAAAGAAATGTTAAAAGATCATATATGATATCATATTTATATATATGATTCTTTTATAATTTAATAAAAATTATTTAACTATTATACATGAGTTTAACCTACCCTTGACCAAGGAAAATTATAAGGTAAAGTTTTATTTCATAATCTCTTCATAATCTGAGGTTGTTTATACGCAATTATCTACTGGGACCACTTTATCATCCAGATCCATGTTTCTTAAAAATTTCATTCAAAACATTTTTTACTATTTAATAGAAAATGGGTTAAATTAATTTATACACTTATTTGACCTTATATGTTTTTAAAGGAATCTTTCATTCGTTTTCCAAACAAGGTACTTTTTAACCTTTTCAACAAAATTAAGGTAAGAATGTCTTTTTTAACTTATACGGCGGTTGCGGCCAGTTTCCACCATTATAAAATCATCGAAGCTTCCCTTAAAATCTTATAAGAGTATTTTAAAAATAAATGTTTTATTTTATAATTATGTGACTTTAAATTATTTCAGAAAAAGAGATATTTCTCTCAAGTAGTTTTGATTTCATCCTTGTCAACATCTTTTGTTGGATTTTAAGCTTATTTGAAGTTGATTTATTATGATACAAAACATCTATATTGTATTGAAGGTTTTGTCATATGTTTGACTATGGATGTGTTATTTCATACCATTCATGGTTTATGGATAAAGTATTGACATTTCGTATGCTAGTTTTAATACGAATGTTTATGTTATGTTTAAACCTTTTCATATGAGGAATGCGTTGGACTTAGTAAGTGACGGGTGGAGCCCGCTATAGACTCTCGATGCATCGGTAGGTCTAATGAGAAAACTAGATGTGGAATTGTCCGAGGCCTTTCCCAATTTTATATATGGCTTTGGCTGAGGCCTTAATCATTTTTAGACATCTTAGCTGAGGCCTTGACAAAATGTTTCAGAATGTCCAGCATTATGCATTCCATTATTATGAAAGTGGCTATTTGATATTGAATGTGATTATTCGACTAGTAGAATATCCATGTGAGTAAGTAAATGGAATTATTTGATTTTATCTTTTCCATATTATGCTGAAGTTTAAGTTTAAAAGGCTTTTGTTTTAGTCTTATACATTGCCTTAAATGTTTGTGCTTATTTAGGAAAGTTTCCGCTATATTGTTATCCTTACTGATCATCTGAGCTCACCCCTTTCTATGTTTTATTTTTCCCAGGATGTGAAGAAGTTTATTATAATTTACCTATAGGGATAGTCTATGGGGTATGATTGTGGTTAATGAAGACAATATTGTTGTTTTATTTCATTTTAGGATGTAATGTAAGACTTATGAATATATCTAGTGTTTCCAAGGCAACTAAACTAATCAATATTTCGAGACTTGTTCTTTTGTGATCATTCCAATGTTATGTAATAATGCACTGACTCTGGGTAACTGGGGTTGAGGAATTACAATATCAATCACTCTTAATCTCTCATAACAAAAATATAATTTCAAAAATAACATAATATCCAAGATATAATAACCATTTCCATAAATATCTTTAATCACCGTAAGTCCACAATAAAAACATATATTCTTCCAAAATATAATTCAATAATTAATACTCAAATAAAATACTACAGTATTCTATTTACCTTAATCTTATAGAATTCCCAAAATAGTAAACATCCTATGATATAACATTAATCCCTTAATCACAAAATCATTTTTCAATCTCAATGTTATCTATTTTATAAAACATATGTTCCCAAGCTAAAATTATTCTTAATATATCAAATAGTTTAAATAAAAAATCATACTAACTAGGTTTTCACATAGGCTAGTTGTAGGTGATGCACCGTTGTCACCCTTCAGTTTTGGGTTCGATTCTCATGGCCTTGTCAGACACAATGGGTTGCCACCTGGTCTGTGGGTTGTCCTTTTTTAAAACTATATAATTTGTATAAAATTCCCAATAATATGATAAAATCCTAAAAAATAACCTTAATATGTTTTAACATCAATGGTTATCTCATACCTTTCATTTTTTATCCCAAAATGTAATAACCCATAACTACCTTAAAAATAAATGTCTCCAAAAATATCGTTAATAACCTTAAAATTTAATAACTTAAAGCCTCAAAAAGGGTTTCTAAGAAACTAAACTTATTATAAACCTAAAAATTATAAACCCATGATGGTATCCATAACTCTTATGAAAACAACCTAATATCCAAATTTTTCTAAAACTATCCTTTGATACCAATTATAAGGAATTAGCCTTAAACATTACAAATTCTATTTTTTTGAACTAGAATTTAAATTTTAGGATCTTTTTAGTTTATAGTTTTATATAATTAAGAAAAACTTCTACAAAGTAAACCTATAAATTAAAATTGGGAACTTTAAAGCAGTATCCAATTTTTCTACCAAAAAACATTATAAAATAAAACATGGTTTCTTTCCATGAAAATACCATCACAATTTTCATCTTGTCCTCATCCTTGTCTCTACTCATCCTTTAAACTTGTGAAAAATATTTTAAAACATGAGATGAGAATAAAAATATTAGTAAGGTGCATAAAAATAATAAAAAAAATTAGTCCAATAAAAAACATGAAAAAATTAATATTGTATGAGCGAATGAAACAAAACATTTTCACATGAAAAAATCACATATTTTTTTCTCAAAGAAAATCATTAGGACCAATTTAAATCAATTAAAACTCATTTATATGTCTTAGAGAATCATATACATAAAACCCTTTCAAAATCCTTTCAATTGGAATAACCATATGGATAACTTACAGTTAAGCTATTACAATCTTACCCATCACTATCTGGGCCACCCCATGTTACTTTGTAATGGGCTTACCCAACATTATATGGGCCATCCCATGTTAAGATATAGAGAGCTTCTCCAACACTATATGGTCCACCCCATGTTAAGTTGTAACGGGATTACCTAGCGTTATTTGGGACACCCTACAATAGTCTATAACAAGCTTACCCATTTTCTATAATTCTCAAGTACCATATCATTAATAAAACACTTTCATCATAAAACCATTTGAAAATTATTTTAATCCTATATGAAAAGTTATTTCATATAAAAATAAACTTTATTCAAAATTTCAATAACAAAAATACAAAAAATAAGGGAACATGTGTTTTCATTTAAGAAAATATGTATGCTTGAAGAGGAATCTATAAATTAAATAATAGTCATAGTGGTGAGAAACTCATTGTCATCGTGTACATTATGAATAGAACATTCCTTTTTTCATTTATCAAAACATTTTATATAAATCACATAAAAAGATTCATTTTGAAAATATTTAAATGAAATTAAAAATATAAATAATATTTCCTTTATACTATTTTAATATCTATATAAATAAATATGTAAGATAATATCAAGGATACTGACATGAAGAAAAATATTTCATAATTAAATCATTAAACATTCAAGGTGTCTCATATCACTTTGAACATTTAAATCATAAGACCCAAGAAATAATAAAATTAAAAAAATGTTATATAACATGATAATAAATAAATTAATGTCATGATAAGTCAAAGGGTCTGTATATACACCTTATAAAATAAGGTTTGTGTATAACATAAAAATATTTCTTAATAAAAGGAGATTGGGATGAAGTCCCTTACCTTGAGTCTGACTCATGACGTACAATATTTAACTTCCAGAATATTAAAATTAGGTTAATTATTTATTTTCTTCAGAAAATTTTTAAAGTTTATTATTCCTTTATATCACTTATAATTATGTTATAACAATTAATTTATTATTTAAGTTCATTTCATAAGTTTTGATGATATCAGAACTTGAGTCGAAAATGAAATTGGTATGATGTCTATAATCAAAGTGCTCATAAGTAAATCATCACCAAAATAATATTAATCAAATGATTATCATTTTTATACATTAATTATACTTTTAAACCAAAACATTAAGTATGGTTATGAAAAATTAACTACGTTATAATCATGGAGACAGTAGGTCGTACCTACATATGAGTAACATTTTCATTTTTCAAGGATCATTATAGAAAGAAGTTAAGTGTAATTTTATATTTCCATAATGATAATAATATAATTAATATCATATTAATAATTTAAATATAATTATATATATTATCCATGTGATTTGGTGATGAAAAATGAATCACATTTCTTCGTGGAGGTGATAGTTCACACGTACGCAGGAACGATGTTATCATTTTTATGTGCTTGGAAAGGTACGAATGTAAATGATATATTATTTTTAAATAATTATAAATATTTCATTAATATCATATGTAAAAATTATTTACATAATTATAAACATTCTTGAGATATAGTGATGGAAAATGAATATATCGGTTCGTGGGGTGGTATTTCACCGTACACACAAACGATTAATTCATTTCCCATTTGATGGAAGTGGGCAGGGATTTAAGTGATGAAATTAACATAATAATATATTATTATATTTATTATACTATATTTATTATTTAATCATGTTTTAATAATATTTTAAGTAAGTTGAAGAAGAAACAAAACAAAAACACTTGATTAAAAATGATACCTTTTCTTCGGACAAACTCCTTTGAGTAACACCTTAACACCTCTAAGGTGTATGTTTTTCCTGAACTAAGAGATGTATAATGTGGGTAAGGATTCTAGGAAAGGATTTTTTTCATATATTTTTTGAACCAGATAGGTTATAATGTTTTATGAAAATAGAAGAAGGGGTGTCCTCTTATAAGAGAGGGGAGGAGCACTCTTGCAATTCCTTAAAATATTAAGTTAATATAAATTAATTGTCAATTCCAAAAGGATCAAAACTGATTTATTTAGAATATATAATGATTATGGGTCAAAATAAATTTATCCAATTAAAATTATATAAGTTTTTAAGATTTTTTAATCCTTATCGTTTAGCTTTAACCTTTATTTAACCTTTTTAATTCTCAACATGATATAATGCAATTTAAACTTTGAGGGTTAATATAATTACTATAAAATGATAAAAATTAAATAAATGATTCATTGATGAAATTTTAATACTTATACCAGTAATTTTGAATAATTTTAGTTACTTATTAATTTATATCATTTCATAAAATATCATTTTTTTTAAATATCGTTAATTTCAATTTTGACACTATTCATTACTCGACTTTTTAAAAAAATCATAACATGATGTCTTAGAATAAACTCATTTAACTCATCACTAAAATGTCAAATCAATCCATAAAATTATTAGATGAAATTAATTCTCTCAATTTATATTTATTTCAATATTATTAATATCATTTATTTTATATTTCCTTTAATTAAACAATTAATGAATAATCATTGTGAAAGATTCAAATTTAATTATTTCTTCATTAAAAATTAAAAAAAATCCTTATTAAGATAAACATTTTATATTTTAAAATACTATTTATATTCAAACATATCCTCTATATAAACCCATATTAAAAATATTTCACTTGTTAAAAACAAGAGTTTGAAAAAATTGACTTTTCTTTAAATTAAATACTATAAATAGCCTAAAGTCATACAAGTGGCTCCAAGAGCTGATAAAATAGGATCTAAGATGATTTTTTTAAAAAACTCATAAAATAATATTAGGATAAGTGCTAGAGTAATTTTCTAATATTTATAATATTTTTTACCTTTAATTACACGATTTACCCTTAATCGGGATAATAAAAAAATATTACTAAAGTTACTATTAATAATGTCCAAAAGTAAAAGGGACCTATTTACTAAATTATGAACTTATTATTAAAAATATATAATTCGTTTTTCAAAATTAAAAACACATAATTGGCTAAAATTAATTTAAAATTAATCACGTTGACGGGTCAAGAAAATGGGTTTTTAAAGTAAAAATTTCCAAAAGATTGAAATGTTCTTATATCCAAATTCAATGTGAAATTGATTACAATGACCTGAATTTTATTAAATGATAAAAAATTTATATAATTATACTTTAAAACCATTAAAATATATAATTATTTATATTATCTATAGAAGTAATATCACTATCATGGTATGTGAAATATATATATATATCAAACAGAATACATTTGATGAAAATCAAAATATACAGGTTTGAGTTGGGTCTAGGGAACACACTAGTTTAACCTAGGATACACGGAAAGTACCACTACTTTAGTATTCTCAAAATTTACTATAATAATGCCTTCACTTCTCAGTTCAATTTCAATATCTATGGAAAAGTTATATATCCAAACTATTTCCTTAGTTATATTGAATGCTACTATATACTTGGATTCTAATGTAGAATCAGTGACCTAATGATTATTTGAGATTCTCCAACTCACTATACCAGCATTTGGGAAACATAAATACCTTTAATGTGATTTAATATCATCAATACTTATCTAGAACCTAGCATAGGTGAATCCCCTCACCACTATCACTTCAGCTTCTCCATATACCAGGAACATATACTTTGTATGTCTTAAGTACTTTAGGATAGTTTTAATTATTCCTAGTGATTTTATCATCAATTTTATTGATATATTCCTACCATTCTTAAATTATAGGAAACATAAAAGTAACACATCACATATATTATTTGTTATATTCCATTTTTAAATCATAAGGAACTCTACATGTTTTTTTATCTCCTCTTGTGTTAGTGGACACATTTTTTTGGAGTGATTAATATTTTGTGACATTAGCAAAAATCCTCTCTTTTATATCTCTATATTATATTTTTGAGTACCTTATCAATATATGTATTTTAACTTAGTCCAATAAGCCTTCGAGATCTATCTCAATAGATCTTGATCTCAAAAAATATTGGCTGTTTTACCTAAGTTATTCATGGAGAATAATTCATTTAATAAGTCTTAACTGACTGTAGGACTTCAATTTCATTTCACATTAATAATATGTCATAAAAATATAATATTAAGAAAATTATATCACTTCTCTAATAATTTTTTATACACATGGATATCTTCTATTATTAATGAAAAAAAATTCTCTTATAACCACATCAAAATGAACATTCCATTATAGTGATTCATATTTAATCCAAAAATGGATCTCTATGGATTTTATAGTTTTTTTGAATTCTTAGATGTGATAAAGCCTTCAAGTTGAGTCATATAGAATACTTCAATGAACTTACCATTCAGAAAAGAAGTTTTAACATTCATTTTCAGAATATTATTATCATGAATGGTTTTTATTATAAGTTATATTCTAATGAATTTTATAATTTATATTGGTGAATTTTTTTATCATTATAAATCCACTGACGTTGTCTGAAACCATTTTCAACCAGTCATGCTTTATAGGTATTTACTTTACTATCCTTGTTCATATTTTTATCAAATTCCCATTTTCACCTAATGGGTTTTACATCAGTTGGTAGGGATAAAAAATCCTAGAATTGATTTTTGTACATGGAATCAATTTCATAATTCATGCATCTATCCAATGGCCCGAAGGCCTTCATTTTTTATTGATTTTGATAATACATATTTAAAGGGTTGAGGTGGAACCCTTACAAGGCCCGTAGGCATAAGTATTACATGGCCCGTAGGCCTTAGAGGAATTAATTTTCCCGTAGGCTTGAAACATTACAAACAACCCAGACTAACTACTTGGAACTGCTCCTCCCTAGCATCTTCATCGTGAAATCAGCTATCCACCTTCGCATGGTTGTTCGGCTAGGCATTCTTGTGCATGCACAGGCTTGTCCCGATGGAAAGTTCCATACCCACTCATTCTTTCAATATATTTAGCTTCTTCTATGGTGAAAGATCCTTGCTCATCCTCCTTGTAAATCTTGATCTTTGTAGGTCGTCTGGTTTTTATATGCACTTAAGGTGGCCCAAAGACCTTGAGGTGGCCCGAAATCCTTACTGGTCCGAAGGCCTAGGTGGCCCAAAGGACTTAAAGGACTCATGAACCAAATCGGTGCCTAGGAGGCCCAAGCAGGGGCATATTCCTGGCTGCTATTGTGCCAAACAGTAGCTGATATAGTACCTACTATAGTACCGCACAGTACCTACTACAGTACTACTACAGTACCTGCTACAGTACCTGGAAATAATTTCTCCACCTGGATTTGATCCCAGGTCTTCTGGATGCACTTATGGAGTCCTTACCAACAAGGATAAGGCTCATGGGCTCATAATTCATGGATTCTTTAAATTTAACAACTTCTTTTCCATCGATCAAGCTATATTTTTTTCATTTTTCCTTTTAAATTTCATTGTGTTTTCCCTATATTTTCTCTTAATTCTAAAATAAATACCAAGTTTCTTAGTTTTATTAAAATATATAATTTATTTAAAAAGGGATTAATAGTTAATTTTTAATGGAATTTATTCATGCTGAACATTATTGGATTTAATCTTGTTCTAAAAATTGGTTTTTGTAATGATTTACAGTCAATGTATATGAATAATGTAGAATTCATTCATGATACATATGAATAAATAATAATTTCTTCATTCGGTGTGAGAGTAGAATGTAAATACCATAGTGGGTTTAATATTATACAAGGGAATGAGATCATATAATATTATTGTGGAAAATATGATTCTTATGTAAGATTAAATGCCAAAATGTAATGGTTTTGTAAAAATAAATAGTTTTTTGTAATTTTCAAAAACAACATGTGTGAAAATAATGTTTATTTTCCCTTTTCTATATATTATTAACTTTAATATCCCACCAAACATGAAATAAATAACACATTTTCAGGGAATTAAAAAAAACTACAATGCATAAGTTTAAAATCTATGGGGAAGCAATTATATATGAGTAACATCTATGAGAAAATTGTTACATAAGAAAATTCCAAGTAATGAGCCTATCACTTCCAATAATAGCCCTATTTAGATCCAGTGATTAAGGTAGAAGAATATTTTGTGTCCAACAACTTAGTGAGTCTCCATTTTTGACCAAGGAATACACTTAAGGATGTTATTGTCATATATTACAATGTGATGAATTCACTATTTATGATGTAATACCTATTTATGACGGAGTAATATTTCAAGGGGTTTTTGATAACCTATATTAAACCAATATAATATACATACTACCATGTGATCTTGTAAAAACACACAAGTGTCATGGAACTTCATTTTATATGGTGATATCACAGGTAGAGACAATGGCATGATGTAACATGTGATTAAATATTTTCTTATGATACTCTTGTTAGAATTGATATTCAAGGATTGATATCACTTAGGTAAATCCAAGAACATTACCAAATATTTATCTAAGGCAATGGTATTTATCTATTCTACACATATAATTTATACATGTGAGGTCGTATATAAAAGAATATTCTATTCAGCCTATCTAACCAAGTTTATAAAGGAAATAATGAACATTCCATGTGGTGCGTGATTCAAAGGGTATAGGTGATTTTCTAAAAATATCATGGTAATTGTAGCACTCATAGATAAATAAATAATTCCACATGTTTCCAACTTAAGATTTCTATCATACGGGGATATGATCCAAGAATTAATAATCATTCCAAAATATTCATGTTTTCCCTGTAAAAGGTAATGGAAGCCACTATCAAGGTAGTCAACTATTTTACTCCTATTTTGTATTTTTTATAAACCTCCCATTATGTAAAACTTATCCCTCATGTGATCAAGATGGCGGGACTTCCCCTTACATTCTCCTAATTTCCAATGGTTTGATTCTTTCATTTCTCTTTGTTTGGTCTAATGGGGAGTAATTTGAATGTGTGGATGAGTAAGAGTTTTTTATTATATTTATTATTTTTATTCTATTACCTTTTATTTATTATGTTTTTAAATTATAACCCCATTTAACTTTCTCATTTCTCATATGGTGTAGGTTTATGAGGTTGGTCGAGGATTGATTAAGGTTTCTTGATCACTTAGAGAAATTAGAGGTAGTTCATGAAATGGTTTTTTCACATCTTTGCTTAATGTAAACACACCAAAGAAGAGTTAATGGTTAAGGTCTCATCAATTTACTAAGTAAAAAAATAGAGTTATTTACTTGTAGGAATTGGAATAAAGTTATTTTCCAGGGTAATATCCATGGTTATGCCACTATTCCTCAATTATTTTTAAATACAACTCTATTTGTTTCAATTCCCTCACACTTCAAAGTTTCATTGGTTTTTATTTTAAACCCAAATAATATCACCATCCAAACCATCAGATTCATTTAAACACATGATTATTAGTGACTCTTTTTGAGATATCTTGAGTGATATCACTATACTAAATTTTATCTTTAGTTTTATTAATTAAATTATTAACTTACCCCTCAGATTCATGTCAATAATTTGGTTTTATTTACATATATTAATGTCATTTTCCTTTGTTTTTTTTTTGAATCATTAAAATTATTTCACTATATGATTTGATATAGTATTGATAACATCTTTGGTTTTGATCCAATTTTTTAGAGAATTTTTCTATCAATGTAAAGGAATTTAAGTAACATTGAGCACTTATAAGAAGAGTTTTTGATAAGTAATTAATAAATTCTCAATAAAATTATTCTAATTGTTTCATTAATTTGTGATAATATGTAAGATAACATAACACAATTAAATTATACTCATAGGTAACAATGTGAAACTAAATTAAACTATCAAAATAATTAGATTACGATATCAAATAACCAAGATGATTTTGAATTTAAATAAGGGATAATCCAACTTCTTCCAAAAATTCATGGATTGGTAAGTGAAAACCCTAATAGTAACTTAAAATAGTCAGGTGATTTATGAATAAAAATTAATCTAATAGGAGTGTATGATTCTATAATAAGTTTTAGAGTATTTCCATTCACCCTATAATGTTCTTTGAAGGAATGGTTGAATAGATTTTAACTTGGAGAAGTGTAAAGTCGGGATGAGATTCATATGTTCTTCTTCAAAAAGTTCTTACTTCAAGGAGTATAGTATTCAGAATGAAATTCTATGTTATATGGTAGTACAGTGAAGTGGATCTCTAAAATTACTGGGAAATTTTTAAGAAACTGCATGCAAGTTATCTTCATCAAATGATAAAGGAATATCACATCTTGGTTTTATTCTACCAAGCTATAAAAGATAATGATATAAACTTATTAGATGTATCTTATATAGGATATCTCATTGACAAGTCTCCAACTGAAGATAAATTATTGATTAATAAAATTTATTAGAACTCATAATAATCCAAAATAAGAAATTCCACCACATTAGGAGTTTACTAGGTAAAATATTACAACTCTCCTTTACTTGAAACTCTAATTAAGTAACTCACTTATCTTATGAGAAAGGTAAAATTTAATTAATTTAGTGAATCACAATCCACGCACCCTCAAATCTATATAGTTTATAATTATTTAGGTAATTATATAGATTGATTCCCTCGAGTGAAATACACTTAGAGTTATGGTGTCATATAACAAAGTGAAGATTTCTACAAACCAGTGATAAGTAAGGATTTAAAGAGTATTCTACTATGAAATATGGATCTAGTAACCAATAGTCATAAATACCAACATTCAAAAAGAATTAACAGCCACTACCAATTTAATAAGTGATGAATAATTCTCATCCATCAATAATTCATCACCCTCAAGGGTAGGTTTAGGAACCATACATCAAGGATTTATTGATGAAGATGGTAGAATCTTAAGGAAATCAATAAAACGGATTTAAAAACCTTGATTCTAGTCTTAATGAAATTAAAAATCAGTTTAGAAATGTTTTTACATCTTTGAACACATTGGTTAAATAAGTATCTTGTAAAATACCATTTTAACCTATTCGTAACCCTAAAAATGTTATTGTTAATTTTTAAGAAGATGTAGGGAAGTTAAAAATGATGAGAAGTATCTGGTGGAATAAAATAGTGAACACGAACTTGTGGAAAATAATCATATTTTAGAAAAACATATGGAAAATAGTGAATAAAAAATTAGTGAAGTAGGGAAAAGGTAAATCCAAAATAGAGTAACCCCCTTAACTGTCACCAAAATTCCCTTTAAGGATGATTCAAATAAAGAAATCCACTAAGATAGGCTTGTATAAAGTGGTGTTTGACACCATTAAAAAGGTCAAGATAAATATCCATTAACTTGAATCAATCAAAAAAAATCTAAATGTATAAAAAATCTTTAAATACATTTATACTAAGTGAAAAAGTATTCATGGGGATTAAAGGGTAAGTTTAGGAATAGATGTTTATTCTTTTATTACACCATAGTTACCTATGAAATTCCAAGATATCAACACCATTACTATCCCTTTAAATATAATGAAATTGAAATTCACTAATTACTTATGAAACTATGGTGAAATAGTCAATGTTATTCCTTATTATATTTATTCTTACTTATAGGTTGGAGAACTCATGCTAAAATAATTAGTGGTACAACTAGAAAATTAATATACTTTCTATCATATTGGTGTTCTGGAAGGTGTTCTAGTGATAGTGAAGCTTTTTTATTCCCTAAAAATTTATTCATTATAAACATGTAAAAATAAAAAGTTAATAATCATCCCACAACCATCTTAGGGTTCCAATATTGAAAATTGAAATAACAATAAACAATGTTCATAAAGGAATACTTTCCATAGATTTTTGTGAGGATATAATTCATTTTAATATTCTTGAGTCTATGAAATATCCATTTTAAGAAAACTTGGTTTTTATGCTTCCTCGTTTTGAAAACAACTCTTACTCAGGTGAGGATAATATTCTTTTAAATGTGATCATGAACTTATGAGAAATTATTATGTTAAAAAAAATTTGGATAAAACTATTTTTGAAAAAATAATTGGACACTAAATTAAATTTGTGTGTTGATTATTTTAAATATGAGTTTGTTGAGGAATTTTATAATGGTTTTTATTATCTATTTAATGATTTTTTTTATCACCAACTCTTTTTCCCATCTTATTATGATTTTAAATATGAGTGAACCCAAGTTGAGATCATCATTTTAACAATACCCCCCCCCCCGTTTAGAATTAAAATTGTTATCATAAAATATTAAATATGTGTATCTCAAGAATGACAAGTTTCCTGTGATAATTTCAAATAATGTGACATTAAATAATGAACAAAATCTATTGAACATTTTCAAAACAAATTCAAAGGTAATAGGTTTTAAATTTGGTGACATGCTTAGACTAATCCCTGTAGTTTTCATTTATCAAGTTTTTATTTCACATGACTCAAAACCAACGAGACAACCACAAAGAAGGGTGAATCAAATAATAATGTAAGTTTTTAAAAAATTGGTTGATTTTTTTGGAATTTGGAATAATATAACCCCAAAAAATGGACTTTTACAATTAAAAAATATGAAAAATAAAAGAATAAGAATAATGAACTTGTACCTATTCATATTCAGAATAGTTAGAGAGTATGCATAAGCTATTAAAAACTCAACCATGTAACACAAAAAACCACTTTTCCATTACCTTTGTTGAAAACATGAACTATATACTATAAATTAAGATCCAATTATGTTTTATTAATGAGTTTTATGGTTATTTTCAAGTACCCATTGCACAAAAAGATCAATACAATGCCACATTTACATGCTATTATGGTATGTTTTCTTATAATAGGATACCTTTTATTTTGTGCAATTCCACAGGTTAAATTAACATGGTAAAAATATTTTTATATCTCATTTAAATCTTTATGGAGTTATTCCTTGATTAATTTATATTTTATGCAATATTATTTGAAAATTATTTTGATAATTTGAATAAAGTTTTAAAATGATGCATTAAAAAGAGTTTGGTATTGAATTTTGAGAAATATCATTGTATGGTAGAAAGATGAATTGTTTTAGGCCAAATAATTTATAAATATTGGATTAAAGTAGATAATTTTACATTTAATAACATATCTTCTCGACCATGCCCAAATACATTAAAAAATAGATCATTTTTGGGTCATGTTGGGTTCTATAGAAGTTTCATTAGATATTTTAGAAAAATTACACTACCTTTGAAAAATATTGATTTTTTTTCGGTGAGTTTTAAAACCCCCTTGGTATGTATTCTTATAGAATTGTTTATGTCAAGTATTTTCACATTATTATTGAGATAAATCATAAGTGATATTAGGCTATGAAGAAAATAAACCTGAAGATGAGCAAGGATAGATAGCATCATAGGTTCTAAATGATAGAGCTAAATGAAAATATTATGGATGATTGTGAAAACAATATATTGTATAAAAAAGGACTAGGATGATCCATGATAGACTCATTAAAAAATAATAATTTCAAAGTAAAATAAAATATGTAACTTTTATTATTAAGATTAAATATAATGTTGGGTAAGCTTCATTCCAAGAAGGTTGGGACACACATTTTAATTAAATTATTTCTATTTGGTGCAGTTGAAATCAAATAAGGAGAAACATGGAGGACTTTCAAGCTAAATGGGAATCAACTGAAAAGTTTTACTAAAGGTTTTTAGAAAGATCACCCAGTGGATTTCACTCTTGACTCTACAATATATGAATGATTTCACTATGTTTTCTCCTTACTTGATACTTGTTTTTTTATTCTTATTATTTTTATACTTTTCATTAACATTTTCATATTGGAAATTAATAAGAGTAGTGTAATTAATAAGTGTGGGTAATGGGACATGTCATTTGTAGTTTTTGAATATTTTTCATAGTGTTTTATTTATTTTCTTTGATTTTGGTGTGTTCATGGATTTTGAGATAAAATATAAATCTAAAACATATTTTTACTCTTTTCATAATAAAAATTAAGAAAATCACATTGTAATCATGGAAACATTATTTTAGAACTAGACTGACTGAATGACCCGAAGGCCAAAATTTTTATTGATTTTGGATAAGCCCCCTTTTAATGGTAAAGGGGGAGAAAACCAAGACTTCAAGGACATCAAGACATTAACAAAAACAGAAGCAAGGGGGTTGCAACCCAGAATAAAACAACACGTCAATGATTCAACCCAACATCAATATCATTAAGGAACACCTCCACCAAAGCATGACTACTCAGCAAGCAGTACCATGCAAGAGTGAAAGGGAATGATACTGATGGCTGCACCATACCCTCTCAATCATCCAAATCTGAAAAGTCATGCGCGGTGAAGACGAACAGCTCTATCCTTATCTAAATCAAAACCTTGAAGAAAGTATGAGTTCCTCAACAGATCATCCAATTCACCTCTAATAACTCAACCAGAGAGTAACCAATACCACCAAATTCACAGCCATTCAAACATAAACAAAGTATCACCAAATCAGAACCTGGAAACTAGTTACAAAGCACCAAAATGACAGTCTTCCCCCCTCTAAGCCACTGGACCGACCGCAAGGACACAGGATCACCGACATCAATAAGAATTAGAGCTACTTGATTGTTAGATTCCCATACCTTTCCACCATTCTTAGACTATAAAAAATATACATGGGGTGATTTATATATGGGTTAGTTTAGTTTTGGGTTAGATTCACTCATCTAAAAAGTGATATACACAAACATAGTTGGGAAAAAACATCTAGTGCTTAGTTTTCAAAAGGGCGTGAATTGATTTCAAGAATTATAAAATCAAATATAAAGGGGGCAATTTTATAAAAAAATCCATATACGAAGTATCAAGGAAGTGTAAAAAATATTAGTGAAAAAAAAAGATTAATAAAATGGTATTGATGAAGGTGTAACTCCATAATTTTTTAATTCCATAAATTTATATTCTTTTAACATTTATTAAATAAGGGAATAAACTTTGTAAGAAATGAGAATATAATAAAATTGAGGAAAAGTTATTGTTCAAGTGTGGGGGAGTGATCGAGCAATATTTTTTATTTTTTATTTTAATTTCATAATTTTTTCCATCAGTTTTCTCTTAATTCTAAATAAGTACCACATTTATTGGATTTACTTCAACTCTATTATTGGTTATAAAAATGGATAAACTGTTAAGTTTTAATATATTTTTTTCATTTTAAACATTCATGGATTTCATCATAGTCTAAAAAATGGGGTTTTGTTTTATTTTTAGGTGATGTGTCTATATAAAGAAAAATTACTTCATATTTCATATGAATAAATGAAAATTTCCCCATATTGTATAAGAGTGCACTGCACATCCCACTGTGGATTTAATATTACATAAGAGCATGGGATAGTGTAATATTGAATTCAAAAATTAGTTTCATGTTTATGATTAAATGTTAGAACATAAAATATGTGTACAAATATATATTTTTTTCAAAATTCTAAAAACTAGCCTGCATAAGAATAATATTGATTTTTCATTATTTTCATATGATTAACTCATAGATCCCAAAACAGATGTAATAAAAAATCTTTTTTTCAATTATAAATAAATTTTCTATGTAATATTAGACTCTATGAGAAAGAAATTATGTATGAGTAAAATCTAAAAACAAGATACTATGTAAGAGTAAATTCCAAGGAACAAGCCTTTTTTCAATAATATCCCCAATCAGATCCAATGATGGATGAATAAGACTATATCATATCCAAAAATATAGAGAGTCTCTATTTCTGAACATGGAATACATATGATGATATTTTTTTCGCATATTATTATGTGATGAAGTCTTTATTTATAATAGAATCACTATTTATTATTGAACGATATCATAAGGGGTCTACAATATAATTTTTTTAAGAAATCTAATATTCCTACCACCATGTAATCCTGGAAAAACACACCTAAAGTATATATATTCAACTAGTGATAGTGATATCATAGGTAGAAACAATGTAATGATGATGCCCATGGTAGAATAATTTCTTATGATACTTTTTTTTGAATTTATATTCAAGGGTCGATTCCATTTGGGGAATGACATGAACATTCCCAAAGATTTATCCAAGGATACTGGATTCATCACTAATGATTGTGGAATCCATGGATGTGAGGTTATATATATAATAGTATTCCATTAATCATGTATACCGAAATATAGAGATACAATAAAAAAATTTCTAGGAGGAACATGATCCAATGTAGATAGGAGATTTTCCCAAAATATCATGGGAGGTGAATTATTCATAGAGAAATAAATAATTCCATGTTTGTTTATCTTAATATTTCACTTCTATGTGGATATCATACAACAATTTAAAATCATTCATAAACATTCACTTTTTTCCAATAAAAGGGAATGGAATCCATTATAAAGGGGGTTAATTACTCTACTTTTTTCTTTTTTTTAACCTCCCACAATGACAAGATAATACCTCTTTTTTATAAGATGAGAAAACTTACCACATCCCCACTCTTTAATTATAATGGTTTGTTTCTTCCATTTCTCTTTGTCTATTATAATGAGAATCTATTCAAATGCATGAATTGATAGGTGTTTGTCATCGTATTCATGTGTTTTATACAATTTCCTCCTCTTTCTTTAGGTTTTCACACATAACCCCCTCATTATTCCTCATTTATCATATGGTGGAGATTTATGTGGTTGGTTAATGAGTGATTAATGGTTCTAGATCATTTATTTAAGGTAGAGGTAGAGCTTTCAGTAGTTATTTCATGTCTTTTATTAATACAAACACACCAAGGGAGACTGAATGGTTGAGTTATAAATAATTTAATGAGTAAATAAGAGAGTGATTTACTTAGATAAATATGGATAAAGTGATTATTCAGGGGAATATCCAATGTTAGGCCACTATTACTAAATTTATTTTAAATTCTTCTCTACTTTTCTTATTCACAAAAACTTTATAGCTCTATTGGTTACCATTTTAAAATAAGATAATTCCACCACCTAAAAATTTAAACATATTTAAAAAACTGAGGATGATTTCCTCTTCATATAACAACCCAAGTTACATCACTATACTAAATTTTATCTTATGTTTTATTAAATAAATTCTTGTCCAACTTGTGATATTTCATAATCTATATACAACTTTCTTATAGGTAATAAATTCATTATTCTCAAGGAATAATCTATTACCTGACTTGGTGTTAATAAATCCATCTCTTTAGTTCTATAACCACTCTCATAGAACTACACCATGATTGTGTCTTGGGAAATTATTCTTCTCCCACTATTTATTTTGGAGTTTGTTTCTATGCATTTTCTTGTGTATCTGAAACTTTAACTTCATCTAATTCAATATTCTTCTCACTATTTCAACTGGAAATGTGTTCCCATTCAAATAATATTACATTTATTTCCTTAATTAATTTTATATTTAAAGGGTTATATGGGTAATATCCTTCAATTTCCTTAGGATTTCCTATAAATATTCACTTCAAGCCTCATGATATTAGTTTTCCATTAGGTATTGTCTTAAAAAATGTATCACATCCCCATACACATATGTGTGTTAGTTTGACTTTATTTCCATACAATAACTCATATGGAATCCCATATGTTACTTTATTTAGCATTCATTTTAGTGTATGTTTTAATGTCTACAATGTGTATCCCCAAAAGGATAAAGTAAGAGGTACATGACTCATCATTTCTCTTACCATGTCTAATAAGGTACAATTCCTACTTTCACATACACCATTCCACTAAGGTTTATTAGGAGGATTGGGTTAGGATAATATACCATGCTACTTCAAGTTATTAATAAATGCTTGGTTAATAAATTCTCTTCCTCGATCTAAGTTTAGTTTCTCAATATTCTTTCCAATATGATTATATACATTATTCTAATATTCCAAAAACATGTTAAATGAATCATACTTATACCTCATTAAATAGAAATATCCATATCTACTAAAGTCATCAATAAAAATAATTAAGTAAGAATCACCACCCCATATTTACACTATAAATTGTCTACATACATCAGTATGGATCAATTTTAGAAGATCTATATTTCATTATCATTTACCACTAAAGGTTTATTTGGTTATTTTACATTATAAACAATCATAAAACACATCTAAGGGATTTAAATCGATAGGGTATAAATATTATTCCTCATATAGTTTATTAAAATGCTTCTTATTTACATAAACAATCCTAAATTCCCATAAATGCGTGGGAAATTAGTTTTACTTAGTGTATTTTTCATTGATTTCAAAAAAAATTCAATATCAAGTATATATAAATCATTTTTAAGATGTTCTATACCATAACATTATTCATTCTTATAAAAAATAAATTTTATTTATAAAAATAAAATAAAATTCCATGATGTCTAAACATGAAACTAAGATAATGTTTTTGTTAATTGATTGTACATAATAATAATTATTCAATATAAGAACTAAACCACTCAATAAATTAAGATAAAAATCTATAACTTTTAATGATATCAGTCTTGTACCATTTTCTTCCTAGAGATCCAACTCAGAGATTGCAATATTCTTAAATATACTTGGTTCCTATATTTTAATAAAAATTTGTGTGTCATAGGTTATATTTAATATCCAACTTGTAAAGAAATATAAAATATATTTAATGAAAAATTTACTTGAAATATAAGTCTCAACTTTCTTCTTATTCCCATCCATCTAGTTCTTCTTCAGATGGTCTTTTATTACAAATTCAAAGAAGACAACTTCCTACTCATTAATATCCCTCTATATTTATGGCTTATTAGAGGTATAATGTATTCGAACATTTATCTTATTTTTTTAAATTAATATATGTGACTTTCCCTTCCACTTAAAATTCACCATAAGGACTAAAAAATTAGAGTTCTTCATATTCTTATTTTCTTTCTGAACCAGTTCCAAAAGATAATAATGTGACTTCTCCATATTTTTCATGTTATAGGTCATGATTAATGTCAAGAATCTAGGTATTAAAGATAAATTTATGATATTTGTTTCATGTTACCAGTTTATTTTGAAACCTATGGACTCCAGATGTTAAATTTACCCAATCATTTTGATCACATGAGGAGTCACTTCACTACAACAACCGCATCCCTTAGCGGCGGTTTAAACCGCCGCTAAATGGGTTGGCGGCGGTTTACAAAAACCGCCGCTAAACTTGGCATCGGCAATATTTTAGCGGCGGTTTTTTCTATATTGTGGCGGTTTAAAAAATGTGTCGTTGATGCCTCATTTCCCAGAGGTTTCTCTCCATTTAGCGGCGGTTTTATGGGTCTGCCGCATTTTTTTATTTGCGGCGGTTTTAACCGCCGCAAAATTATGTCGTTTGATGCGCCTATTTTGCGGAGGTAAAAACCGCCTCTAAATGTAAACATAATATATTTAGCGGCAGTTTTAACCGCCGCTAAATGCTGCCCAGCAAGGCATTTAGCGGCAGTTTTAACCGCCGCTAAATGCTACCAAGTATGGCATTAGTGGCGGTTAAAACCGCCGCTAAATGCTGAACTGGAAAAAAAATAATTTTGGTTCTACTGCACCACTGCCCTGAAAAATAAATCAAACCAGAATATAGAGATCACCTAGGTTTCATGGGGATATCGACCCCCTTCTTGGTAGTGTAGGATAGCGGTATAATAAATAGAGAAACAACATACAATAATTAAATCAACAATAAATGAAAGACAAATCATTGGATGAATAATATAAACTAAATATAAAAGGCCAATGAAAATTTACAACCATGAATTCATTTCCAGATGAAGATAAAAAACTAAAAAATAGTATACATATAGAAGGTATCATGATACACATATCACAACCTGAACCACAAATCCTTCCTCTATGAAATCCCGTGTTTACCACAAGCACATTCACATAAGCCCATACCTGACTTTCAATGAAATTTCTTAGTCATTCCATCACCTAACCATTTAATACATTGTTCCCCAGCATGAACAAGGGTGGAACCTAGATCCATCCCACTATAATCATTACCCTTTAAACATCACCTTTGAGTCCGACAATAAGTTTGGGATAAAATAAGATCATCAAGTTAGAGTCCAAGTAACTATCCCTAGGTAGTCCATACTCCAAGTTTACAAGTGAGATATTAGTAAAAGACCAAAACATCCACATAAGATCATTGACTGATCCTAGAATGACATTCATCTAGTGATCAAGTCAAAGGAAACGGTTGGTGTCCAAAAGTCTATCCAAGGCATTCCTACACAGGAACTCAGGTATCACACAAGAACTAACCATGCCTCAATAAAAACCATTCATCCCGCATAAAACATTTATAAAACCTATTTATCACCTCTAAAACACTTCCATCACTTCTACTACCTAGAAGGACATTTTTACTATATCTGACACGATGTTCCCCAAATTAGGAGTGTCCAAGTCATGAAAAGAAGAGATAGACCAACTGCTCATAAGAGAACTAGGTTAGATTCACCTTAATCGCACATGTGACACTTATCTGATTCACACTCACAAACTCCATAACATTTGTCATAAAAGATGAAACCAACCCGACCAGCGTGTCAGAACACCCAATCCATTTATGAATCGAGCTTACACAATGGGGCTACCCGAATGCTGCTATATAGTAGAAATGGTATTAATATAGGTTACATATATGGAAATGTTTGGTGGCAACTATGTGCCATAAATGTTACATATACAAACCAACTGTTATCATACTTGTTCAACACATCAACAATACTACTACTCATCATCTTATGATGCATCGTCACCCTCTCCACCTTCATCTCCACCACCTGCTGCCACCTGTAAGAACATTATATTGAAAATTAAATATTGTTGCATATTTATAATAAAACTTAAAACCAATAAAAGTTTTCAAACTAAATGATTTTGATTTTTTTTTGATTTACCTGCTCACCACTACCCGATGCACTACCACCGGGGGCATATCTGCTCATATACTGACGTATTTCAAGCAACTCTTTCTGCAAACTAGATATCTGATCCCCCTGCTGGTGAACTGTGTTTCGTAGAGAAGACATCTCCCTCTGAGCATCTTCAGGTATGAAATGACTATAAGCAGGAGTAGATATAGCTGAAATCCCTGATGGCATGCGAAAGACCTCAGATGGTATAGGTCCCAAACCCATCCCGCGCACTCTACCAGGATGCTCCTTCCCAATGACTTTACCAACCGGGTCATCCTGGGAGACTAAGTAAGATTGCCCAGGATTGGAATCCCATATTTCTTTAATTTTTACCTATAAATAAAATATCAATATATATTAACACAGTAAAAACTGATAATAAGTTATTATAATAAATAATTGACTTCATACCCCAACTTCTCTGGCAGGTTCATTAACAAAACTTCCATCTGTTTTTTTATGAACATCCAGCCACAGTTCTGTTCGGGATGCGTCATGCCCTAAACTCTGTGACTGAATTAAACAAAGATAAATCAACAATTAAATATGTTAAATAAATAATATTATCTTATAAATATTTAAACTAATTAAAAGATTACCAATGACATTCGGCTTCTTGAAAAGCTTTTTGAACCCGCAGTGTGTGGGATGACCTGCTTTGCCCGGTTTGAAGTATTTTGTCTTGAGAGATCCTGAAATAAATAAAATTCAATTTAACAGTATTGTATTCAATGTCTATCTCATCTTCATGTACATGTATAAATGTAAAATGAGGATAATATAATAATATATATTTCAATACCATCCGCTTCTCATCACGATGTCTATCGACAAAAACCTTCCACTGTTCTTTTGGTACCCCACTGGGTAGCTTCTCATACATCTGCTGCAAGGTCAATGAAGTATCGTTGACATCACACCACAACCTCCATTTGAAATCTTTTCATTTTTTCCCAAGATTTTTCAATGTCCACTTCTGTACTATCACATCAGCAACGGTAAAGTGGAAGAACATCTGTATATAAAAATTCATTTTGAATATATTAGTAACATGACATTCAATTAAACCATAAAGTAATAAAATTACCTTTATCTGAGAATCATAAACTTCATTTTTACAGTTTCAAGGCATATGCCTCCAATCATCATATGAAATAGGCAGGGAAATGGGCTCCGCTGCCAGTTGACCTATAATCTGACCAAGTAAACCTGCGGCGTCATCCATCGAGACCCCATAAGAATCAAATGGAACCACTATATTCTCTCCATGCATGTTCCAAACATCATAACTTTTTATGTGTTTTTCCATGGTTGCATTGTTTTCATCTGCAATGAGAAAACAATTACTATAAACAAAATGCAATAAATTTATTTAATTAAAATTTGTACCTATGACTGTGACCCTCCAGAATGTCCGTGATGAACTGGAAGGGGCATGTCGCTGCCCCACTGCTGAGGCTCCTGTAGGGGGAGGCGATGACTCATCCTCTAATGAGGCATCCACTGATGGTGTCAGAGATGGTGCAGGGGGAGATGATGCAGGGATGTAGGCAGCTGTTGCCTCAGATGTCGTGGGGACAGACGGATCGTCATCTGTCGCAGAAGTAGAAGGAATGGTGTACCGCTTCTTCCTTGGCATTCCTGTCATTTAATCAAATAAAATTAAGTTCAGAATATATATTTCAAAAAAATTATGCAGAAAAAAAAATTAAAAATGATAATAGATGCCCAGTACTAACAAACAAAATATATATAACAATGATAATGAATGACTACAGAAATGAAACAAGTGGTTGCTGAATTAATAAATAATTGTACATACAATCATTTTCCCCTTCAATCATGTCGGTTTCCTGCTCCATTGCTTCATCCACTTCATTCATCCTTGCTAGACTAATATTTTCAATATCATGATGGACAAATAATTCTGCTTCCTGTTGTTGATGAAATTCAATTGCAGAGGTCAAATCTTCCACTTCATCACCCATATCATACAAATCTCTTTATATTACGTGAGTAACTACACTCCACCCTTCATCCACAACATCATTCACATAATATACCATTTTTTCCTACGATGCTAAGATATAGGGATCAGGCAGTTCACGATCACCAACATCCATCAAGCGAGAGAAGTTTACAGAAGTAAATTTCAAGGAATATCTTTTAACACCTCTGATAATATCGACCCATTTGCATTTGAATAAAACAACAAAAAAATGCCCGTGGTAGTTTAATTCAATAATATCATGCAGCTTTCCATAGTATTCCACTTCAGCAAATGTAAATATACCACTATTCTGTGTTTTCAAACCCACTTCTCGATCGACTGTAAGAAATCTAAAACCATTCACATTATAAGTGCCGAACTTTCTAACTTGTTTTATAGGACCTCTAGCAAGAAACTTAAATCTTCTGACAAGTCTACTCGAGTATCAGTATTCATGATCTGAAAAAAAAAATTAATAGATTTTCAAATTGTATGTGTCAAACTAATATTCATATTTATTGCAATATTTATAAACTTACACGTCGTTCAAACCATTCTACCAGCTCTTTATTCACAGCTTTCGTTATATCTTTTTCATTTCGTGTTCGGCCTCTAATTCGTCTCTTTGTTTGTATCCTCAACTCTTCAATAAATGGATCTGCAATTTCACTATTCAGCAGCACATATCTATGTGCCTGTAATAATTCCAATTCTGTTAGTGTCGCATATGAGGTCCTCCCAACTGATTGGCCAATAGCAGGAAATATTTTTGATTTCTGATGCATTTGATAATGAGTTGATGTGTCGTCAACACGTCCAACTCGATTAAATCTTTTCTCAATATCATCCAAATATATGGAACAAAAGGTGAGACACTCCTCGTCCAAATAGCCTTCAACAATAGAGCCTTCTGGTTGAGCTTTATTTCTCACGTATGCTTTCAAATGCCCAAGATATCTGTGAAAAAAATAATAATATTATGCATTTATTTAAATGCCAAAAATTGTTTACTTAACTGGAAACATATAAATAAAATACCTCTCAATTGGATACATCCATCGATAATGAACGGGGCCTCCTAATTTAGCTTCGTCAACCAAATGCATAGTTAAATGCATCATGACAGTAAAAAACGATGGAGGAAAGATCATATCCATTGCACAAAGGGTCAATACAAACCTCTCCTGTAGGTTGTCAAGCTGAAATGGATGTAGAGATTTCTCACATAATTTCCTGAAAAATGTGCAGAATTGGAGTACAACAGCAGTAACTTTTTTCAGGTAATAATGTACGCAATGCCAATGGTAGTAACTGTTGTAACAAAATATGTGAATCGTGACTTTTCAATCCATATAACTTACGATTCTTCAAGTCAACACACCTCGAGATGTTACTCGAATACCCATCAAATACCTTCACATTCTTTAAAATTTGAAGGAACGTATCTTTATCCCTATTTTTCATTGAAAAAATGGTCGGAGCATACTTTTCATTCTCATCTGGCCAGAGATCACGTTTTATGTTCATTACTTGTAAGTCTTTGCGAGCATTGAGATGATCCTTCAACTTTCCATGCTCATTAAGTAATGTAAAAATCAAATTATCACATACATTCTTCTCAATATGCATCACATCAAGATTGTGGCGCAAAGAATTAAATTCCCAATACGGAAGTTTGAAGAATATACTTTTTTTCTTCCATTGTTGCGTTCTGATTTCACTTGACGATGCACTTCGCACTCGTTTTCCGCTATCAATCAAATGATGAACCTTCCCAAATTCTGTTTTAACATTTTCAAGCTGTGTCAATATTTCAGAACCGGTTAACAACTTTGGAGGTGGTCTACGATCAATGGAACCATTAAATTTTGATTTGTTCAGCCGAAATCTATGAGATGCATCAAGAAATCTTCGATGGCACAAGAAGCACCATTTTCTACTGTGAGGTAGCCGTTTGGGCTCGAAATCAAAGTTAAAAATGGGACAATCCAAACCCGTATAAGTTTTCTAACCAGATAAATTCCCAAGACCAGGGAAGTCACTAATGGTCCACATTAAAGCAGCATGCATTTTGAACATTGTTTTAGAAGAAACATCAAATGTCTCAACACTGTTGCTCCATAACTCCTACAATTCTTCAATCAAAGGCTGCAGGTATACATCAATATCATTTCCAGGAATTTGTTTTCTAGGAATAATCATCGAAATGATAAAAGATGTTTGTTGCATACACATCCACGGAGGCAGATTATAAGGGATAAAAACAACTGGAAAAATGTTATAACTCATACTCAAAGTCCCAAATGGGTTGAATCCATCGGCAGCCAATCCCAATCAAACATTCCTAGAATCAGCTGAGAAATATGGATGTAATGAATCAAATGTCTTCCATGATTGGTAATCTCGTGGATGTCTCATTAACCCATCATTATTATTATCTACAACATGCCACTTCATGTGTTCGGCGGTTTTTGATGACATGAATAATCTTTGCAATCGAGGCTTCAAAGGAAAGTAACGCAAAAAATTTGCAGGTGTGTTCCTTTTCTTCTTCTCCATGAAATTATGTTCAGTCATACTTCCAACATTACCCTTTGACTGTCATCTAGAATAAGAACATTTCTTACAATTCTGTCTACATGAATCCTCTCCCCAGTAAAGCATACAATCATTGGGACACGCATGTATTTTTGTATAATTCAGACCAAGCTTGTTTACAACTTTTTTCATCTCATAAAACGATTCTGGGATTTTTGCTTCAGGAAATGCATCACGAATCAATTCCAATAACATAGACATTGCCTTATTTGTAATTCCACAAGGACATTTGATATGGTACAACTTCAGCAGAAATGAAAGCTTTGAATATTTCAAACACCCACTATACAACTCTTGATTTCCACCGTCAACTAAATCATGAAACGCATTTTCCTCACTGAAGTTTTCCCTTACATTTGGCTCCACAGAATCAAGAGGAGGATCCAATGATATGTTACAATCTTGATCTGCTTGTGTTATAGTCTCAAAAACATCACTTGTCACGTTGCAATTTGTAGCATCATCTTCTGGTTGTTCTGATATGTTTTGATGCTCATAGTGGTGTCTTGCAGTGCCGAATGCATCATTTATGAGGTTTTGCATTTCATTTTCCATTGGCGACAAATGTGGGACCTCATTCTGTGGATTAACATCAGTCCTCAATCTTTCTGTATTGTTTGATTCTCCATGACAAATCCAACACAAATATTGATCAGGGAATTGCTTCAGTATTAAATGTTCATAAACTTCATCCCTCTTCAACCATGTTCTAAATTTACATTTAGGACATGGACATATTATTCTCCCTTCAACGGATCGATTAGAAATTGCAAAATCTAAAAACTCATTCAAACCCTTAACAAATTGAGGTGTGTTCCTCGGTAATGTGATCCAACTTTTATCCATGTATATCACAATGTGCCTACACAAAAATATACGATAGTGTAATATTACAGAAACATAATATAATAAAGATGAACCATTGATCATAAAGTATGCATAATATAATAAAGATGATTCATTGATCACATTTACCACTTCAGACCAACAGAACAAGTCTGGTCCATAGGAGACAACGTCAACACCTCATTGAGGAGCAATAAGAATATCGGGCTACACACTTATCATAACACTATTGATCACACATTTATGTTGCCTCAAACAACACCCCATTGATGTGTGATCGAAACTGATCATAATGAATTTTAAACCTGAGACATTATGTGATTGTTTAGGCTTGACCGTAGATGTCCTCCAAGAGGAATGATGTTTCTCAATGGTTTCATACACAACCAACTATAAAGAGGGCCACTATGTTCACTTTATTCATCGAAGTGTCACCTCTCTAGGTTTGAGTATTACAAGCCAGACATTTATAATCATGTCTTCAACCATCGACATATAAAGAACCATTTTTTTATTCAAGGGTTGTCTTAGACATTGAAACATTATTAAAACCAATAACGTGGAACCTGCAACCAGTCTGAAGCTTGACATTCATTCCTCAAATACAAATAAGAACTCTCATTCCAGTAGATTAAACCTTCTAGGAATGTTTCTCGTCATCCTTTTTACAATAATTGAATCACTGAAATTGTCTAAACATTCTACAATATTAGTGGAAATTTTATTGACTCTTGAAAAGTAGTCATCTATGTTTTCTTCTCCGTCCATATTTATTTCCTTAAATTTTCTTCAATAAATTTTCAATTCGACATCGTTGAATTTCACATTAGATTCATAACTATATTCCAATATTCCCCAATTTATAAGTCATTATAGTGCCCTATATCCTTTTGTGTAAATTTTTTCTAAAAGAGACATCAAACTTAAATTCTGAGCTTTGTCGTCAAATCCCATATTACATTTTTTAACAAATGTCATCATATCAGCTTCAACAATAGGTGGTGATCCTACTATTTATAAATCATTAACTTCATGGATAAGTGATTAGAGACATGGATATCCTATTCTTACAAATTTGATAGTTCTATTCATTAGACATAAGAACACCAATAGTATTTAAAAAATTCCTATATCCTTATTCAGTACTTCTTGGTGCTTAACTGAGGGATCAAACACTTTGATTCCAATTGAAGAGCCTGAGGAGATGTTTCACCATAGAGAAGGGGGTTTAATCACTAGTAACTTTTTATATCTTATATTTCTTTTAAAAATAACCATTGTTGACCTATTATAATCTAATCAACTATTATAACTACTTTTCCTTACCCAAATATAGTAAAAATGAATAGCACATGGACAAAATATATTTACTATGTTTAATACTAATGTCAGCCTAATACTTGTTTTTATTGTTTTGATTCTCGAAACATATATTATACACTATGATTAGAGGTGATCCCACCAAAGAATCATTAATAAAATAAATTCACACTATTCTTTCCAAAGTTACACTGGAACAATGACTTAAAAATTCTCGATACAAAATGGATTAAAATAAAATAATAATGATAACACTTGAATATTGGGTTCCCTTTAAAATTTTGATAAATATATTTCTCCTTGAGCCTTAAAGATAAGATAAATATTATAAGTTATCTTCTTAGAAAACATTAACATTGATAATCACAATCAAAACTACTAATATTTCTCACTTTTAATCTTCAAAATATTATTCATTATGAAAATTATTACCATAGCTTCTCAAATTTGATTCATGGTACTACAACAAAAATAATATATTAAATTTGTTTTATTGATCTATAAAATCCATGCTATTATAATATACTACACTTTTCTAAACACCTCATTCACATATTACAATCTTTCGTACATGTACTTTTCATAGAAATTAATTCACATAACCCCTACATGTATTATACACTTTTCATATAAAAACATATTTAAATTAATTTTCATAGGAACAATGCTTTATGGAGTAATCGAGTTTCTCAAACATGATGCTTTTCATAGTATTTAACATACATATTTAGACTCAATGAGTGAAATGATGGGGTTTTCTTTTAATGATATCAACAATCTATTATCGATAATTCGTAATAATGATTAACAGATGAATCATAGTGTATTTATAGGCTATATTACTTGTGATTAACACATGTTAGTCCAAAAAATTTGGTTTAACCAATAATATAAGGCATCACTAAAAAATATGTTTCCATTGATTAATGTACTATATGATGGAAAAATCTAACTGTATAAAAATATTTTCTTGGAAACAATATTATAAAAAATATTAATTGAAATGGATTTTTAATATGCTACCTTTAAATAAAATTATGGAAACCAATACTAACATGGAATTTTCATTCAGAAAATGTAACCTCATTCTAATAATAACTTCTCATTGAATCTTGACAAAGATTCATGTTAAACTATAATTAATGGTATGTGTTCCTCTTTACTAAACCATTTCTTCATTGGGGGACCTCATCATTACCTCACATAGGTTTTTTACATTAAAATATTATGTCTGTGTAGAAATGATTTCACTTTCCTTCAAATGATGTGAAGTATGTTCATGTTCTATTAATAATATCCATTCCCAAATCTTCCCCACATACCAACTTTGTATCTTAAAAAAATCCTATTCATTGTATTTGAAATTATATATATACCAGATTTTAAAGGCTTCAATTTTATTATGATGATATTTCATGGGGTTTGAATTTGAATACAGTCTACAAAATGAAAACCCTATGTTGAAGGTTGAGGATAATAGTAATTTATATTCAGTGTTATTGATCAGATAAATCATGTAGAATATTCTATTTTCATAACATTTTAAGTGGAGGAACAATTCCCCACATAAAATTTGACCCAAATCATTTTTTATCATTGGAGGTTTTTTTATAATAAGAATGATCGTTCCTTATACCCTCCAACCATAACACTGGGGTTGGCTCCTAAACATAGTTACAAACTCTATCACCTATTTGTTCAACCCCGCATATATTCTAATCCTTACACGCCACATGGGTGCACCATATACTAGTTATGTTTCTCTAAATTTGGAAATTATCCATGAAATTTCCATTGAGTTGGCATGCTAACTTTATGATATATTAGGCTATCTTGGGCTGTTGGCATTGCATTGGAAAAAATGTTTTAGAAAAACTCTATAAAAAAACATAGTAAAACTTCATTATTATATTATTTTAAACCCTCAAATAAGTCAATTAAAATAATCTCAAAATAATCCTTCTTCAATTATCAAAATAATTATTAATCAAAACATCACCCACATTTATATTCAACACTTTTCTATTGACAATGTGCTCTTAATAAAGCTCATGAAATGATCCTTAAGATCAGTTCAAAAGGCATCATAATACATGTCAGAAATTCGATGTAATTAAAAAAATTTAAACAGTTAGTTGAAATTAAGGACAAAATCATCAACAAATCCAATGGTTATTTACCTCACAAATCAGGTGCGGGGGGTCGCCGAAGGCCGTGGGGGCGTGGGGAGTCGCCGGCAGCGCGAGGGGGTGGGGAGTCGCCGGCTGCGAGGGCGCGGGGGGCGTGGGGAGTCATCGGTCGTGGGGGGTGTGGGGAGTCTCCGGCAGCGCGAGGGTGTGGGGAGTCGCCGGCAGCGCGAGGGCGCGAGGGGCGGGGGAGTCGCCGGCCGCGGGCAGCGCGGGGGGTGGGGAGTCACCGACAGCACGAGGGTTAGGGATTGCGAAGGGGAAGGGGGAAAGGGTCGGCGGCTGTGTAAAATAAATCGGGTTTCGCGACGGTTTATTAAAAACTTCCACGAAACCTTCACCGAAAAAGGTTTAGCGGCGGTTTTGTGAACCGCCGCCACAAAACCGCCGCTAAACCATGTTTTTTTTGTAGTGCTTGATTCACTTCTCCCAAACTATATTTAAAAGGCGATCTAGATATCTAATACAATCCATTACTCACTCTCTCATGATATATTTTTTAGATATGAGTCAATATCTTGTAAATAACCTTTTCCTTAAGAATTTTATATAATTAATTAGACATGGATGATAGCACGATGAACTAGAAATCCAAATAATCATCTATGTGCCTTTTATTGGAAAATTTATCCACCTGGATCGCTCCTTGGGGTGGATCAGTGGGAAGTGGGGACTTCAACAAATACAGCTTCCTCTCTTGGAGTAGTACTATTTTTAAGCACTTGTACCACTCTTTTAATTTTGTTCTATTAAATATATTTTCTTTATCCAACATAGATAAAAAAAAGTGAATCAGTGGTGTCTGTTTCCATTTGATCTAAAATAAATAAATTTTAACATATTATTAATTTGTTGATGGTCCCAGTGGAATGCTCAAGAGAGGAGTAAATTGAGATTCAAATTAAAAAATATTTCTATTTTGAAAATTAAAATTCAAATCAAATAAATTTAAATAGGTCTGAGATATCATATATAGTAGGTATATATAATTGGATACTTTAAAACAATTCCTTTAAGGCGTGATCAATACCTAGTTAAAATAAATGAAATTAATTTAGATTTTGAAATTATTCTAGACAAATAAAATAGTATATATATATCACATATAAATAATAATTATCCTAGTTTTACGTTATAAGAAGAATATTGAAAATACTTAGTGTAAAATAATGCATTAAAATGAATGAAAAAAACACATATTTGAATTTTAAAAATAAGAGGTTTAGTTCCAAGAAAAACCCTAATTCTCTCTACTTGACAGTATGCCACTTCCAAACTAATCCACAACCATGATTGGGTATATTGATATAAAAAACTGGATCAGGTTATAAGTAAACAACTTCACATAGGGAAATCTAGGATAAACCAATCTACTTCCATAGTTATTCAAGAGACAATAAAAGTAAGGAAGTAAATAATGAGTATCATAGTACACTTCTTTACAAAGTATGAGACATGCTAAATAGATGTATAAAAAAAATAAGCACAACTCAAATGTAAATAAAAATAGAAAGAGTGAAGTTATATGAGAAATTATGATGAATATTAATATTTGATAATGTTTCGTTGATCAGTAAGGATATTTTATCCTTGTATGATCTTCTTGTAAGCTTGATAGTAAATGGAGTAGTCATTGAAGCTTCCTCTTGTTTTTTGTAGTGATGTGAACAATGATAGAGTATCGTGGATCTTGAAAAATGAATCTAAATGGATTGTGCTGGGCTTTACACTTTGTACATGTGAGTATTATTTGTATTTATAGAATCCAATAATATATATAGTCATTAGAATATAATTATAAAGAATACCTTAGATTGAATGATCTCAACTACTATGAAACTAATATTCAATGCTCTGAAGTATAGTCATTGTAATTCTAAACTTAATCATGGTAGCTTTGAATACTCACAGTCAGTCAAGTTGGTGTCTTTGACTTGCGGCCTTTCATGTATCATGGAAGGTCTAGAAGATCAACCTGTATGGTTGATCAATAACTTATTGTTAGTTAATACATCTTTTATATGGAAGATTCATTTCATTGTTGGCTGGAATCAACATGTGGTATCTCAGAACCAACATGTGGTAACTCCAATACTTCACTAAATTTTTATCCATGGTCTAATGATAACCATGATTTATTGATTTTATTTATACGGTTTATCAAAAACTTATAAAAATATCAAATATCTTCCTCATAGATGATTCCTATCACACAAACTCTATTTTTAATGTTCCGTTAATTGTAAGATATTTCATTTAGTCGATCACTTGATCATATAGTTTATTAGGTACTTAAAATTTTTTGTTCTAAAATTGATATTATATACAAGCGGTTAAAGCTTCGTACTTATGATTTCTCCAATGAAACACGTGGTTGATCCAAACTTATCATTATTTCATAAAACATATAAGACCATACACTGCAAAAAACTAGAATTTATTGAAGTTTAGTTAGCCATGTTTTAAAACATCACAAATTTTAAATTTAGTGATGTTTTCTAAAAAAATTGATAAAATAACGATGTTTTTCAAAAAAATCATGAATTTATCCAACTTTATAAACATTTCTAATACAGACACATTTATAAACATCACTAATTTATCCATGATTAAAAAAATTTCAAAATTTAAAAATAGCCATGCTTTTCGGAAAACATGGATAGCTTAGAGATAGTTTTAAGAAAACATAGCTATTTTACTAATATTGTTTACCAATGTGTTAAAACATGGATAATTATATATAAGTATAATTCTATTAATTTACATATATATATATGGGTGTTTTTATATATATTTTTTTATAATTATATCTATATATGTGTGTGCATATATAAATTTATACTTATATAAAAATACATTAACATATATTTAAATATCATTATATATATATATATATAAACACACACATATCTATATATATATAACTCATGGTGAAACTCGGTGGTGGTTTCCCCTATAGGTCTTGGTGAAGTCTCAAGTTCGAGCCTCACCGAGTTCTTCCCTACATTTCTGTGTTACATACTTTTATTGGTAATGTATCTTCTTTAACCACATTGTTGTAAATATATATTTATATATATATAAACACATGAGCATATATAAAACACATATTAATATATTAAAACACATATACATTTTAAATTTAGCCACCTTTTTAATAAAACATGATTATTTTAGTGACATTTTTACGAGTGTTTTAAAACGTTGATAATTATATATATATAATTATAATTCTATTAACATATGTATATATAAAATTAAAAATTATAATTATAATTATATGTATGTATATATAGAAATTTATTTTGATATAAAAATACGTTAACATGTATTTAAATATCATAATATATAAGTCTTATATATATATATCTATATAAACATACATACACATATATATTTATATATATACATAGACACATATATAAAGACACACACACACAGACACAGACATATATATATATATAAATAGACACAAATGTATAAAATATAAACACACACACATATATATATATACACACAAAGATATATATAAACATATTAATTATTAATTCACATGGCTTGCAGTCCGTCCCAAATCAGAAAACCAATGTGGGTGAGGTATCACTCAATCCTAATGGGTGGTTTGGTTTCATAAAACCCTCTGCTAGTAATAAATAATACACACACACACACATGAATATATATTAATATGTGTGTTTGTGTATTTATATATATTAGTTATTTTAATAAATAATATATATAGATATATATACATATATATTAATTTTTTAAATACTGAAATATGTAAATATATGTATAAATATAGTATAGTATATTTTTATAAACAAAAATTATCTAGGATAGTTGGTAGGTAGTGTTAGAGTTGGTGTCCTAGAATAAACTATTTGTACTTTTATTGCATAGATATTTAATGTATTTAAATATTAAACATTGTATTACATATTTTTCATTGTTCTGTATGACTATGATGTAATAATGTCCTAGAGTATTTGTTGCATTGATAAGGTCATGGCAGTTCCCTACTATGATGAGAACCTTGAAATGTTACAACAATATTCTTAAATATAGTAATATGGTTGGATTACATACTATTATGGGACACATCGCATAAATACCATCAGGTGAGAGTACTTGTAAGTAGATGAGACTTCCTCTCAGGATGTTCAAACTTGGTAATCTCCAAGATAGAAGATTATGAGAATAGACCCGCCAGTAGGAATTCTTCATGTTTTGGTGTCTTCAAATATTTCTATATGTGAGTGTATGTAATGATCCTTAGACTTTAAGATTATCATTAATATGTGTCATAACTCACGCACTTTGATTTACTGACCAAAACCGTCATGCAGACAGTTGGCAGGAAGTAGGGTATGTTGGGTGCATCATGAGTGGCATGTTATTAATGGATAATTCGAGGAAGGATTTATCCCTTCCATTAATGGAAGTTAATATCTCATCCCTTTATTGAAATAGAATTGTTGAATGAAATTCCAAGGCCATGGTGTAATGAAGAGTTTATTTCATTACTCAAATAACGACATATCAAGCACAAAGGTTGATGACACTATCATGAAACCTGTTTGATGAGATATTGAGATACATGGATTATATTACACAGTGAGCGTTCTTATGTGGATTTATTTATTTCAACTTTAAGTTCTTTATCTTCGGTACCTTGACCCATTTCTAGACATTACTCTTGGACTTTAGGAAAGACTGCCTAATGCCAACGAAGAGGGTTGCACACTAAGTGTTTCTGGTGGTCTCAATTAAATTCTATTTTAATTTAATTAATGGAATAAATTTTATTCTCATGATAGTGGAATAATTTTATTCAAGTTAAAATTATTTCGTAAAATAAATAAATATTTATTCACTGGATTGTGGGTAAAATATATTTATTTATTTTATTGAACATTTAATAAATATTTACTGGTTTGTATATAAAATAATAATTTAAGAGAATAAATTATTTATTTCTTTATTCAGGTGTTCAATAAATGGAATTGGATTTCGAGCAGACCAAGGCTAGTCTAGTAGTAAAATAATTATTTGAAAGATGATAAATAATTATTTAACTAGTTGTCACAAATTAATATAATAATAATAACGATTCTATTATTCTTTGATGGGGAATTTTATTTATAATTCTGTTTTTCACAAGTTGGAGCACCATAAATAATGAAGCGGTATTATTATTAAAATTTTGGGTTTTCTATAAGATTATGAATGTATTTAATTACTATTATGAAATTAAATATTGTAACTGAAGCCCAATGTCGATAAATATACACATACATCTATTGTGCCACGTACCGAACTGTATGCCCAGTGAATTGAGAATTGTTTAGCTAAACAATCTCTCTTGAATCCTCTTCCCTCCACTCTCAACAACAAGAGATTTTCTTCAAGGCCTAAGAACAAGTGATCAATAACGAACGACACAAGACACTCACTTCGCCTTTCTAGAACTCGGAGAATGAGTGGTGTCGATCAGAGGCCATCGAACCATGTGTGGATCACCACTAGATGGATTCTAGTTTAGATCCTCTGAAGCGCAACAAGATAATCCAGAAGGGTCATTTCAGAAGATCAACATCATCAAAAAATAAAATAACAAATATCTAGGTAATATTTTCTTTATAAAATTAATTAAATTAATTATAAACAGGATGTGCAAGATCCTCTTTGAAAGTTTTGGGACTCTTCCTTCTTTATCTAAATCATTGATTATATTCCATTGAGACTTGATTTCATCATCGTATTGATCCTGAAATAATTATTGATCAAGGTAAAAATTAAAGTTGGGTGTCAGCCCAACCATGCTTCCGTTGCACCCAGAACCTACAAGTGGTATTAGAGAAGTTACATCACAGTTTATAATTATTTAAATATTTTGTTGATGATTTACGCATTTAATAATTTAGTTGTTTCAATTCAAGTTAATCATTCTGCAAATCTAAATATTGAGATATGTTCCTCCTCGTTCATTTCTCTTTCACCTTACAAGAATGATATTTTCCTTTAATTTGGATTAAAATAAAACAGAGTATCTCATCCGGAGGTGCCAAAGGTTCCTAGTCGTACCACACTAGAACACATAGTGTGTATTCAGAAGGTACACACCGTGTAGTCAAGGTTTAATGCATCAGGTCTGGTCCGCCAAACCAATCCATGTCATTGGATTTTTTCTAAGTCTTAATGACTTTGTGTGTTGACAAGGAACAGGTGGCACACAGTTTCCAGATTACATGCCATGTGGCCCATTGGACATGACATGTAGTCCCTTCGGGTTAGGGTTGGACCGTGTACCTTGTACACGACTTTCCTAGATGGAGACCATGTAATGAGGAACTACACAGCGTGTGTCCCACTAGACATGTCTTGTTCTCTGAAGATTTCCAAATTACACTCACACGCCATTTCCTTGGGTGTGTACTTCAGATACATGGTGAGTACACACCATATAGTTGGAGTTACATGCCATGTACTCATCCAAATTACGCAGATTTATTAAAATTTATTATTATATTATACAAACCCTTGAGACATGTACCATGGTGCAGGCGTAAAGCTGAGGCACAACATGTGATAAGTGTTTTATATATATGTGTTTAATTTAACATCTACATAATTTTCATTTCTACTCATTGGGTAGTTATGAAGAAGAATTAACTGGGTTGACACCAAGGTACAAGTTATGTAAAAACATATTTTTAAATGAATTTATTTGTTTAAAATTACGATGGATGATAATCTCAAGGAAAATCAGAAAAGGTTTTAAGATAAAAGGATTGATTAATTAAAGATGATAATTAATTGATTTGAGCGTAATTTATCTTAAACAAGAATGATTAAATAATTGAATTCTAGTTTTATTTATGCGTAAATATCATTGCATGTATGGATGATCACGAGTTATACCAAGACCTTTGTATATGGATGGTTTATTTTAATTAATTTTTTTAAATTAATTTTTTGTCAACTGTGACTTTTCCTCATTAATATGTAGGGAATGTGTTCCCAAGGTTTATTTTATGTAAAACCCATGTTTACCCCTCACCTACATGTGAGTTAAAAAAGGCAAATGTAATGGATGCAACTCCCAATCTATTGGAGGTGGTTCAAGCTGGAGCCAAGATGAAACCAATCCTAGGATATACAGAGGTGGACAGGTAGAAATCTGTAAACACAAACCCAAAAGGTTCAAGGTGTTTCTCCCCTAGGTCAAGGTCAGTTTATCAACAGCTATATAAACTAACCATTATAAAATCTCATGATCATGCCCTTTAATTTATTTTATTTCTGTCAGATGCATGATTTATCATTATGGATGTGTTGTCACGATCCCATAATTAATAAATTAAACAATCATGAAATATGGAACTAAAATAAACCTAGAATATATGTAAATATTATCAAGATATTGTTAATCACTTAAGTAAGTTCCACTTAATATTAAAAATCATGTGATAATGATAATAAGTAATTCACACATAAGAGATAAAAATCCCTCAAATAAAATATTAAGTCAAACCAAGACTTTTGTTACTTGATTAAGAGAAAAACTCAATAAAACTATGTGTTTGACCAACCCTTGTTGGGACACTTACTTTTATACAGGAATCCATTATGAAAGGTTTTGGGTTGACTTAACCATATTACATCAAGAGGAGTAGCCCTTTCTAAACCTAGTGTAATATTGGAGGCAAGAGTTGAGGAAATCCAAAGTCAGGATTTCATGATTAGGGAGTCCACTCAACAGATCAAGGAGCTTCAAGCCCACAGCTGGCAAAGACCTACCTACCTAAATACCTTCAAATAGCTTGACCAACCCTTTTGGGGTTTTACAAAGGGGAATATGGATCCTTGCCACTATAATTTCATAGTGCAACTGGACATTCCAAGTTCAATGGTGAGGTCCATTGGGACTTGATAAAATAGTGGGAGACTTAATAAAATTAATTTATTATTTCTCATAAAATGTAATCAATAAAGTACTAATGATATGCTCATTTAATTGTAGAATAAAAATGACAATCTCGTCAACCACACTATCTCTATGATCAATTCTGGATAAAGGCAACATCCTCAATGCCAGTAACTTCCAAGAATGGTTTAGACTCCTTTGGGTTATCCTACACCATGAACATAAGTCTTACATGTTGGAGTTAGCATTACCTGATCTACATGCCAAGGAGGTGAATGATGAGGATTTCTTAGTCTATGAGAAACATATTAACGATGCGGTCGACATTCAATGTTTGATGTTATCATAAATTTCTAGTGATCTCATGAAGTCTCATGAAAACATGGATTCTTATAGAATGATCAAGCACCTATGTGGTCTTTACCAAGAGAGAGAAAGACAAGAAAGGTTCAAGATCTCCAAGGCACTCTTTAAGGGTAAGCTTGGAGAGGGTTCCCCATGCAGACCTCATGTAGTGAAGCTCATTGGCTACATTGAGCACCTGTAGGTTCTAGGGTTTAAACTCCCTGAAGAATTGGGCACCGATATCATTCTCACATCATTTCATCAGTTCTTCTCCATCTTTTTTGTTAATTTTCAAATGAACAACATTAAGAAGTCTCTATCTGATCTTCTTATCCTCATTCGCCAAGTGGATAAAGATATGAAGTGCGACAATCCTTATATTCTTATGGTTAATAAGAGGAAAGTGAAGGCAAAGAGCTTTAAGCCCAAAGCTTCTTCACACCCTACCAAGAAAAATAAGATCAAAGGGGAGGAAAGGGAACATGATGGTGTTAGTTTCTTATGTGGAAAGAAGGGCCACTGGAAGAAAAACTGCACCCAGTCTAAGAAGCATAGGGAAGCTTCAGGTTCATTTGTTATCAAATGCAATCTATCTGTTTCTAAAAATTGGTTGTTAGATACAGATTTTGGTGCTCACATATGTATCCAAATACAAGAACCAAGTATATTCAGGAAGATTGACCAAGGGTAGGTACATCTATGAGTATCCAATGGATCCAGACATGTTGTTGTAGCTATTAGGGACTACCACCCCACATTGCCAACTGGGATGATCTTGGTGTTAAAGATTTGTTATTATGTACCTTCTATTACTAAAAACATTATTTTTGTATCTATATTAGATACATATGGATTTGTTTTCAATTTTATAAATGAATGTTGCTTCTTTTACAAATATATCAATTTTTGGTAGGGCACACTTATACAATGGTCTTTACGTGTTGGATTACACAAACCAAGTAATGGAAATCGATAACAAAGATACTCCACATGACTCATACCGCACCCAACTTTGGCATCAACGGCTAGGTCATGTAAATAAGAAATGCTTGACAAAGTTACATCAAGATGGATATTTAGATTTTTTTCGTACTAAAACCAATTGGTGTATGTCATTCATGTTTACAAGTCAAAATGACCAAATCCACATTTAGTGGGAAAGGTGAAAGGGCTAAAGAGATTCTTGAATTGGTTCATACCGATGTGTGTGGACCATTTCCAATTTAAGAAATGGGAGGGTACTCATAATTTTTAACTTTTATTGATGATTTTAGTAGATATGGATATATCTAATTGATGAGGTATTAGTTGGATTCTTTGGATAAGTTCAAAGAATACAAGAGTGAATTTGAGAACCATCTTGGTAAGAAGATTAAGAAACTCCGCTCAGACTGAGGTGGAGAATATCTTAATCAAGACTTCATTGATTACTTACAGAAGTTTGGGATCCTATCCCAACTCACTCCTCCTTACACACCCTATTGGAATAGTGTGATCGAAAAAAGGAACTGCACCTTTTTTATATAGTGAGATCGATGATGAGTCATGAGAGTCTTTCATTATCATTTTGGTGATATTATTTACAAATAGCGGCGCACATACTAAACCAAGTACCAACTAAATCGATAAATGGTATTCCATGTGAGTTCTAAAGTGGAAAGAAAGTCAAGTTATTGAATTTACATGTGTGGGGGTGATGCATTTATTAAGGACTCTTCATGTAACAAACTTGAACTATGAGGCACAAAGTGTACCATTATATGATATCTTAAGGAAACAATGGTATATTACCGATATAACCCCTTATAAAAAAGGTTATAGTGGAAAGACACTCCATATTCCTCGAGAGGGAGAACGTCTCCAAAAGAGATAGTGAGAGTGAGATAGACTTCGATGAAGTTGACGCTCAAGGTACATAAGAGTTGGTACAGGAACGGATTCCAAAAATCCCCATGGAATAAAGAACTACTCCAGAGACACAAGAACTGTGTAGGAGTACAAGAGAGGTTAGATAACTGGAATGATACGATTTTCTTGTTACCAAGGAAGGTGACTCATTATTAGTTGATAATAATGATCCTCTAACCTACAAAGAATCAGTAAGTGGCATAGATGTTTCCAAGTGGAAAGAATCCATGAATTCTGAAATGGATTCCATGTATAAAAACAAAGTTTGAATTTTAGTAGATCCTCCAATTTATTTAAAGCCTATTGGTTTCAAATGGGTATTCAAGAGGAAACTGGACATGGAAGGACAATTCAGTACCTATAAGTCATGACTGGTTGTAAAGGGGTTCAAGCAGTGTCAAGGCATTTACTAGGACAAAACCTTTTCACCAGTTGCAATACTAAAATCCATTAGAGTTCTATTGGTCATTGCTTCTTACCATGACTATGAGATTTGTAAAATGGATTTCAAAACACCCTTCCTTAACGAGAACCTTCATAAATATGTCTACATGACACAACCTGAAGGGTTTATGACTCCAATAGATTCCAATAAGGTATGCAAGGTACATAAATCCATTTATGGATTAAAGAAAGCATCAAGGCCATGGAACATTAATTTTGATGAAGCCATAATGGAATTTGGTTTTATCAAGAATGAATGTGAGCCTTGTGTCTACAAACAGTTTAGTGGGAGTGTATTCATTTTCCTAATAGTATATGTTGATGACATATTACTTATTGGAAACGAGATACCGGTCTTACAATTTTTCAGGGCATGGTTGAATCAATGCTTCTATATGAAGGACTTGGGTGATGTAGCATATATTATTGGGATCAAGATCTATCATGATATATGCAATAGATTTTTGGGCCTAAGTAAGATTACATACATTGGTAAAATACTGAAGCAATTCCGTATGAAAAAAAATCCAAGAGTGGATTGTTGCCAACATCACATGTCATTCATCTTTCCAAGAAAATGTGTCCTCAGACACATGAGGAAGGAAAGATAACGGAAAGGACTCCACACGCATCAGTGATTGGACCAGTCATGTATTCCAAGCTATGTACAAGGCTGTATGTCACCTACGCATTGAGTGTGGTAGGTAAATATCAATCTGACCCAAGTGACTACCATTGGATGGTAGTCAAGACTATCCTAAAGTATCTAAGGCTTATTAAGGATATGTTCCTGGTTTATGGAGGATATGAGGAACTAGTCATTAGAGGATATGTAGATGCTAGTTTCCAGACTAATCAAGATGACATGAAGTTTCAAACGGGATACATCTTCACTTTGAATGGAGGTAAAGTAAGCTAGAAGAGCTCAAAGAAGAGTGTGGTCACAGATTCTACAGTAGATTCTGAGTATATCACAACTTCCGAGGCAACTAAAGAATCATTTTTTATGTGAAGATTCGTCTAGGAGATAGATGTGATACCTAGAAGTAAAGATCCCATCACACTATATTGTGATAATACTGCAGCGGTGGCTCTTTCAAAAGAGACAAGGTCACATCAGTGGATGAAGAACATACATCGGAAGTATCATCTCTTGAGGGATTTTTCTCCGAGAGGTGAAGTTTTAGTAAGCAGTATTTACACGAAAGACAACATGGAAGACCCCTTAACTAAAGCCTTGACTCAGCAGAAACATGATCATCATGTGAGGTCTAGCAGACTGAAAGTCATAGGCAGTTGACTCTAGTCCCAGTGGGAGTTTGTTAGAGTTGGTGTCTTAGAATGAACTATTTTTAATTTTATTGCATGGATATTTAATATATTTAAAAATTAAACATCATAGTACATATTGTTCATTGTTTTCCATAACTATGATGTAATAATTTCCTAGAGTATTTTTTACATTGATAAGGTCATGGAAGTTATCTGTTATGATGAGAACCTTGAAATGCTATAATAATATTCTTAAATATATTTCGGCGGTTGGATGACATACTATGATGGGACACATAGAATATAGACTGTTAAGTGCGAGTACTTGTAAGAAAATGATACTTTCTCTCATGAAGTTCACACTTGGTAATCTCCAAGATAGGAGATTATGAGAACAGATCCGCCAGTAGGAATTCCTCATGTTTTGGTTTCATCGGATATTCCTATCTATGAGAATGTGTAATGATTCTTAGACTTTAATATTATCATTAATACATGCCATGACTCACGTAATTTGACTTACTGATGAAAACTATCACACATACAATTGGCGGGAAGTAGGGTACATTGGGTGCGTCACGAGTGGCATGTTATTAATGGATAATTCAAAGAAGTATTTTTTCCTTCCATTTATGGAAGTTGATATCTTGGCCCTTTGATTGAGATAGAACCATCACGCGAAATTCCATGGACATGGTGTAACAACAAGTTTATTTCAAGTAGTCAAAGAATGACGTATCAAGCACAAAGGTTGATGACACTATCACGAAACCTACTTGATGAGATATTTAGACACAAGAATTATTTTACACAGTGAGCATTCGTATGTGGATATCGGTTTTGTGACTTTAAGTTCATTCTCTTGGGTTCCTTGACCCATTTCTAGACAGTGCTCTTGGACTTTAGGTAAGCCTGACTAATGCCCGTGAGAAAGAATCCTAGAGGGTCAGACATTAAGTGTTTCTGGTGATCTTGGTTAAATTCTATTTGAATTTAATTAATATAATAAATATTATTCTCATAACAGTGGAATAATTTTATTCAAGTTAAAATGATTGCATAAATTAAATGAATATTTATTCACCGGATTGTGGGTAAAATTTATTTATTTATTTTATTGAATATTTAATAAATATTTATTTACTAGTTTGTAAATAAAATATTTATTTAAGAGAATAAATTATTTATTTATTTATTTAGGTGTTCAATAAATGGAAGTGGAGTTCAAGCAGACCAAGGCTGGTCCGGTAGTAAAATAATTATTTTCAAGATGATAAATAATTATTTAACTGGTCTGCATAAATTAAAATAATAATAATAATGCTGCTATTATTTTGTGAAGTGGAATTTTATTTATAATTCGGTTTTGCGTAAGTTTGTGCAACATAAATAATGACGCGGTATTATTATTAAAAACATGGGTTTTATCTAAGATTGTGAATGTATTTAATTACTGTTACGCAATTAAATATTGTAACTGAATCCCCATGTCAATAAATAGACACATACGTCTATTGTGCCATGTATCAAACTGCATGCCCGGTGAATTGAGAATTATTGATCTAAACAATCTCTCTTGAATCCTCTTCTCTCCCCTCTCAATAATGAGAAACATTATTCATGGTAGAAGAATAAGAGATCAAGAGTGACCAACACAAGACACTCACTTTGTCGTGCTAGCACCCGAAGAACAAATGGTGTCGATCGGAGGCCATCAGAGCACATGTGTATCACCGCTAGAGGGATTCTATTTTGGATCCTCTTAAGCACAACGAGATAATATGGAAGGGTCATTCCAGGTGATCAACATCATCAACGAAGAAAATACATAAGATCCAGGTATTATTTTCTTTATGAAATTAATTAAATTAATTATAAACATGATGTGAAATATCCTCTCTAATATTTTCAGGCCTCTTCCTTCTTTATCTAAATTTTTGATTCTATTCTATGGATACTAGAGTTCATTTTCTTATTGATACCGGAATAATCATTGATCATGGTAAAAATTAAAGTTGGGTTCCAGCCCAACCATGCTTCTGTTATGCCCGAAACCTACAGGTAGGGCCTTGGATAGTAGGGCCTTGCATGAGGATCCACTGGGCAGGCAGGGAGATGATGGGTGTGAACATGTGGGAAACAAAAAAAACTTATAAAAATATGAATTTCAAAAAAAATATTTTAAAGGAAAAAAATTATTTCATAAAAATTAGGAATTTCAAAATTAATTATTTGCTAGGATTTTTTAGAAATATTGAGAAATGAGGTTTCTCTAATTAGTGATGTTTATAGACATTGTTAATTAGAGTCACCTCATTTCCCAATGTTTTTTAAAAATATTGGTAAATGAATTGTTGACATTTTAAAACATCATTAAATTACATTTTTATAGAGATAATAAAACACATGACTTATTATAATTATAATAAACATGATTTAGGATCATTAAAATACGTAATTACTTGAAAATTCCAAAAAATATCCTAATTACTGACGATCACAAATCATGGCAGGTAAATTTTCAAATGAAAACAAAATTACACAAAACTAAACAAAACTTAAATCAATTTTCATTTAAGTTCAAAGTAAGTTGAGAACATTAGTATTAATTGCAAAGAAATTTTTCTACACTATTAAGGATTATTAAAAAGATAAAAAATGATTAAATAAAATAAATAATATACTTTGAAATGAATTGTTTAAATAATGAATAATTAATGAATGTGAAAATTAATAATATTGAATTGATGAATCATTTAATACAAAAAGTGAGAATATATTCATGTCAAAAAGTTTATAAGAGTGTTATAAATACAAAATACCCTATTAGGGATCCCAAAAAATATAAATTAGACTCTCACATGGATTTGGGATCAATGAGTTTTTGTATCTTCTTGTAGGATAATGATGAGTAGTCATGGGAGTAAGAGAATAAGTTTTACCAATGTTAATACTATGAGAAATATATCTGATTTGTTTTATTTCCTGAGCCTGTGAGTATTCAAATGGTTTTATGGTAAGTGTTTTAGGTGTATAATAGGTAGGATCTTAAGAAACTGAAGATGAAATATGTAGAAAAGGTATTATGGGAATAGAATATGGAATAACCACAAAAATGTTGGCTACATACATATATGGTTTCATCAACTTGGTGAAGTCACTCTAGGTACAAGATACATGCTCTTTGGTTTCAAAGAACTACTTCTTTTCCTTCATAAAGATCTCCAACAAATTTTCTTGAACTTTTAACAGATCCACTTGAGTTTTAAAAGAATCATATATAGGAGGAATTTTAATATTACTATCAAAATTATGAAATAAGGATTTCAAATAATTTCTTGTAAAAATTCATGAAAAATAATACTTAATCTCATTTTTAATTTATTTTTACATTAAATCCATCATACAAAACAATCTAGGATGGTTTTGTTTCTCAATGAAGGATATGTATAAGGATATAACTTCTTTTATAGTTATCTCAAAGATATTTCTAGAATAAATAAATAAATTATTCAACATATTCATCAAATTTACCATGAACTCATTCATGATGTTTACTATAACAAATGAATATTAAGTTAAAAAAGGTGGTGAAGCTTCCTATTTTGAAGGGGAGGACCTTCCATCCTCTTCATATTTATCTGAAAAGATATTTTTTCTCTTAGAATAAAAGATTAAAATATAGGTCCACCACTTCCTGGTTATGATTTATATTCAGGTAATTAAATTTACTTCATAGGATTCACCCCAAAAATTTCATCTAGCACTTGTTCTATATTTCAATATGATTCATATTATTCTTCAGATATAATAGATCTCGGTGAAGGTATCTCAAGACTTTACTCGATATCAATTTGTTCCACTAGATATCCTTATACTGGTTTTGTTTAAATTGAGATGGAAGGTTTACCATGATTAGTTTTACTACTTCCATTTTGATCATCACCATATTTAGAGTTCGATTAGAGGTAATCTATATGAAATAGAGAAGATTAAAAGGACATATCCCCCTTAGAAAGTGGAGTATCAATAAGAAATTATCTCCCTATATTATGAATTGGAGATAATATTTTCTCACTTTCATCCATATAAACAATAACTCCCTTACTATACTCATCCTCTTCTTCATTGCCTTCATTTCCTTAAATGGAAGGAATGAACTCCTCATTGGAATCATCTTCATCTAATTCAAAAACTATTGTTTACTTAGGATCTATCATAGACTACTCAATTTCTTTAGTATAAAAAAAACTCTTCTTTAATTGAAGGAAAAGATTCAAGGGTTTTAGGAGGTTTATAGGAAACATTTTGGATTAAAGGTTTTTTTTCAATTATTAACTCAGGAGTAAAACTATTATATTCCTTAGGTACTCTCACATATTGTAGTATTATTATAGCTTCCTCACTTTGAACATTGATTTTATATTCCTCATATTTTATTATAACTTCTTTTGAATGAACATCTATATACCCTTATAGAGAAGTGTATTCCACAACTTCATTAGGATTAAGACCTAGATCAGATTTTTCCTTTAGCTGTAAAGGATTCTTAATAGGATTATATTTTTTATAAATATTGACACTATCATCCACCAAGACCTTTTTTATATGGTTCCAATTAAATCAAATTCACTTGAAAATAGTCTGATTTAAGCACATCTCACCTAAAGATTATGACTTTTCATCCACAATAGGAATAAGCCCTTTGAACTCAAGTAATTTTGAGATGAATTCTGGAAATGGCATAGAGTTAAACCAATAAGTGATATTATAAATTTCTTTAATATGCCTTATCAAGTATCTAAAAAGACTTATTAAGACTCTATTATTTAGAATATATGGAAATAATACATTTTGGTGCATTAATATTCTAAAATATAAGTTCCTTGAAAAAATATGATGTTGATAGAAATTGATCAATAGTATACACTCTCCATTTAGCTCCATGACATTGAGTCTACTCAATTTTATATCCCCATTCATCACCTAAAGATCTTTCTAAAACATAAAAATTTAATTACCAATGCTTTAATAACATTACAAATCTTCAAATTCACCTTAATGAGAAACTTTCAGACATTTTTTCTCTACTTCAAAGAAAACACCAGTTATTCTCCATTAACTAGGGTTTGGATGAATTTATTCTTCTTACCAACTTCAAACTCATCCTTTAGATAAAAATCCTTAACAAATATTTAACATAAATTTCATCCATTCATAGTAAACCATTCATTCCACACACCATTATTATAGAGGGGTTCGATAGGTTTGGGATAAGGCAAGGGATTATCAATGGTGAGGTTTGATGATATCAAGGATTTGATATTTTGAGAGAAACAAACTCAATTTAAGAATCATGAGAATTTTAAATCATTTAGGGTATAAAAATAATAGATAAAATAATTCAAGATAGAATAATAATATAATATTGTGAAAATATTAAGATTGTTAGATATGGTAGCTTGACTTGCCATGTGGCATTTATTGGGTTCACTCAAGAGTTTCATGGTTGTTTTACTACCACAAGAATAATCTTACAGTAGCTTATATAGTCATGGTATCTTGACTTACTGCATGAATAGCCCTCATGGAAGTTTAGGCCTTACTGTCACTTATGAAATTTGTGACTAAAATATCATAGTTTTAATCTTAAACATGAAATATCAATCGAGAATAATTAATCATATCTGATTCATGTCTGATATAAATTATACTTTCTATATTCAAAGGTTTTATGAAAATTTCAATGTGCTAGTGTTCGGTGCCAATGAATTCAAGGGTCATATCACTTTATTGAAAATTATCTCTCAAAAAGTGATTTCGTATGTCAATATAATTTATATTAGAGTGATACTTGAGATTATTATATATGTTAATGGAACTTTTATTATTAAAGTTTAAAAATGTCTAAATTGATGGACAAAGTCTAATAGAGTGTGTTTCATCCAAAGAACCTATTAACAGAAACTTCCTACAGCTATGTACTTATATTTAATAATATGAAAAGCAAATAAATTCATTTTTTTATTAAACCATAATACTAGTGACATGCAAAAAAAAGTTACATGTCCCAGAAGTAATTTTTTTATCTAACTTACAACCAATAAAATCAGCATCAAAATAACTAACTATTTCAAATTCATGGCATCTAGTGTAAAATAATACAAATTGGGTTGTATTCTTGAGGTATTTAAAAATTATACTAATATAATTTAAATGAGATTCCATGGGGTTTGATTGAAAACAATCACACATAAACACAATAAACATAATGTATTTATGGATGGAATATATATATAGTAAACTTTCAATTATACCTCTATAAATAGTTGGATCAATTGGTTTTACAGTTTCATCCAAATCTAATTTATAGGTAGTAATCATGGGAGTATCATAGCATTTATTTTTATCCATGAAAAAACATTTTAAATTATCTCTTTTGAATTTAATTTTATTTTAAAAAATTATTATTTATTTCAAAAAATCTAAAAACCAATAATGAATATTAACTCACCCATTAAAATCATTAAAAATTAATTTTTCATCATTTTTAAAAATTCAATACACAAAATGTTTTTAGATGAATGAAAAATAATACCATTAATGTATATCCTTACAACCAAAACAACTTTTGAAATTATTTTTATAAATAGGGTAGGATCATCTATGACTTTTTAAAAATAACTTAAAATGAGTAAAGATCTAAATATATCATACCAACCTCTAGGGTATTATTTTAAACCATAAATATATTTTAAAAGTTAAAAAAATATTATTTTGTAAATGAGTATTTGAAAATTCATGGGGTTATTAAAAAAAATTAATAATAAAACCAGTTAGGAATTCACTCTTAATATCTATATGATATAGTTTGTAATTTAGATGATTTTTATATGCTATAACTATTCTAATGGATTCAATTATAGATATCGGTGAAATGATTTCTTGATAATCAATCCCTTATTATTGACAACAAATTTATATAACCAACCTATATTTGTTTCTAACTATGTTCTCGGGTTCCTCAACCTTGTTTCTAAACACCCACTTATTATCAATAGAAAAATGGTATTTGGTTCTATCAAATAATTCTCTTACTTTATTTCTTTCAAATTGATTGAATGCTTCTTAGAAAGATATTACCCAGTGTTCATAACTAATTATTTCAGAAATGTTCTTAGGTGTTAGGTAATATATGTAACCTTTATGTTCGACCATGTTTTTAATAGAGGCTCTAGTTTGAGTACTATTATCCAAATCACCAATAAAAACATCTAAAGGATGGTATTTATTGATCCTAATGGTTTTGGTAATTAAAATTATTGGTTCATACAATTATTCTTAAAGGTTAGGATGGTTTTTTTATTTGTTGAGATATTTTTCAGGTAAATCAGTAGCATGGTTAGAGGTCTTAGATACATTATTTCTATTCACGTTTGGTATATCATTCTCATTGTCTTATAAATAAACTTTAGGTTTGTGTGGATATGTCTCATAAAAATTGATATAAAAAAATTATTCCACAATATGGGGTCTTTTATTAAATAATTTATATTCTTTTTTGGACGTTCAATAACCTTGAAATATTCCTTCACTACTCTTTGGTTCATATTTATCCATATTTTTTTGTATTAATAAAAAATACTTTATAGAAAAAAAACATAAACTAATTTACCTTTAGTATTATACCATTTCATAGTTTATAATGATTCTTATTTAATATAAGAAGGATTAGAACCATATTGATTAAATGAAATGATATATTTACACGTTTTTTCTAAAAATAAATAAGTGAATATTATTCATTAAGCATCATCTGGAAAATTTCATAGAGACTTCTATTTCTCCTTTTTTAAAATTCCATTTTATTGAGGTTTTTATTTGTATAAAAATTCTGATTATAACCATGTTGTGAAAAAAGAGTCTCAATGTATTAATTCCAAAATTTATATTCATCATCGCTTCTTAATATTTTAATGGTACGTACACTATGGTTCTCTATATATTTTTCATACTTTAAAAATAGTAAAAATCAACAATTTTTTGTGAGATAATAAAAACACCAATGTGAATCTTGAATGGTCAACAAAAATCACCTAGGCATAGTTCTTTCCACATATACTAGAATCTCAAGAAGTTCTAAACAAATACATGTGAACCAACTATAGGGGTTGATAGGTATACACCTATTTCTTTATTTTGAAAGAAATTTCATATTTATTTAATTCTTGATAAGGATTACACAAATTTTATTTTAATAATTAATATTTGGGTAGATATTTAACTAATCCTTTTCTAGTTAAATTTTTAAATAATTTTACATTACAATGACACAGTATTTTATGGCACAACAAAGATTCTCTATAAAAATAACTTGGACAGGAAAATTTTTGAGAAAATAGAGAATTTAAGTCTAAAGCATAAATATTATCATTTCACAAAGTAATAAAAATTAAATTATGATTAGAATGATAAATCTTATAAGAATTATTATCAAATTTAACAAGATAACCCTAATCTCATAACATTTAACTACTAAGCATGTTATATTTTAAACAATAAAAAAATAAAACATTATAAATTAGAATCATTTTAAAGTTTCTGATTTTTCTATTGATAATTAATTTTCCTTTTGAATTTTCACTGAAAGTGACGTGCTCACCATAAAATTTTATTAAATTCTTGAAACTTAAGTAGTCTCTAGTCATATATATGAAACATACACTATTCAAATAACATATAACTTTACTAGAACTCTTTAATAATGTCTCATATATATTCAACCAAGAAATTATTTCAGTACCCATTCTTTATTAGATCTAGAGAAGTTAGGAAATAAATATTTGGGTATCCGCATTTATTTAACCATATCTTTAAAAAAATTAATAATATCAAATAAAAAGGCCTTTTAGGTCTAAAATAATAATAATTATTTCCATAACTAGTGTTTTTTTTTATTATTTCAAGTTAATGACTTATTTTTAGAACTAGGAACAAAATAGTTTTTATAAAATTTCCTTTTTTGTTCAGAATGATGTCCTATACCAGTTCTAAGTTTAGTTTTTTGTTGATTACCCAACATCATATCCATGATATCAATTCTTTTAGTAAATTTCCCAAAATCATTTGTTATTTTTTCATATTACTATTTCAAATCCATGTTTTCTTTTAACTATATGTAACTATTTTATTTTTTCAATGGAAAGATATATTTTATTAGTAACATAATGATCGTGAATTTTCTTCAAATTTTTATATTTATCTGTGAATTCATTCATAGCTTCCTATAGCATAAAATAGTATTAAAATAATTCTTCATTAGTTATTTGATAATCAACATGAAATTTATTTTCTGAAGATGAAGTATCTTATACCTCATATTTAGTTTATATAAAACATAGATTATATTTTTAATTTGAATCATACCTCGAGTTGTCTAAATCATTGTTTTTTCCTCTAAATCACTCCAAGTTTCCTATATCTCTCTCTTCAGTTTATTTTCTCTATCATCATATTTATTTGAAAAATTTATCTTTGGATATCCATCATGGAGTGGCCTTTTCCTTTACACACATAACAGGTGATTTTTATAGATGCATTGTCTTTCTTCTAGCTCCCTTTTTTTCATATTTTCCTTTATAGTTTTATTTTATTAAGAACTTTTTCTTCTTGTAGAATTTCCTAAATATTCTATCTTGGTGATTCGTCTTCTCATCACTCTCATATTCAAATTTACTACCACTTGAATCATCCTTTATTATTTTCTTTAATTTATACCTGGATGTCTTCAATTCTATATATTTAATTCTTTTTTAGTGTCTTAAATGTATTCTTTAAGTTATTCATCATACATCCTTAATTTTCCAATTAGCTCCTTGAATTGAAACTTACTGATGTCCCATGATTATCTAATATACATTGTTGTGATTCCCTCTTTGACAAGTTAGTATCTCATAATTTATAGCTTTTTATTTTTTTTCATCCATATATTATCTAAATGAAATAATTATATCAATGAACTCATTGAACCAGTAGTACATTTAAAAAATAGTCTGATTAGGTTTCGTATTAAAGGAATCACATTTCATAGAATAAGTGTTCAAGAGAATTTATTTAACATTTTATATTCCCTCATGATAAATAGTAAGAGTATCTAAGATTTCAAAAGTAGTAACATGTGTTAAAATATAATTAAATCTATCTTCACATAATGAATAGAATAAAGCATTCATAGATTTGAAATTATATCCATGCATTTCTTTAGTTTCATCTCTCTGGTATTTTCTAGGTATTTGGGGTTCTTCATATCTATCTTCAATAGTACCCCAAATAACAAAACACATTATTTCAAGATAGATTTTAATTTTTTTCCATTGAGCATAGTTTTAACCACTAAAAAATAAGGTTGATTGGTAGCATGTACTTCAGGTCTAAAAGCACCCATAATTATAGAATATTAAATAAAAATAAGTAAATATCTTTCCGTCAAGGCTTGATCAAGGTCAAAAGAAAATTAATACATTAAATAAGTAAAAATAGATATCCTGAAAGAACTTTCTCTAATACAAAATTTTTTCAAGAGGGGGGTGAATTGAGATTCTAGTTTTTAAGAAAAATGAATATTTAAATTAAAATCCCCCCAATTTAAATAAGACCCAGTTAACAAATATATTAGGTATATAAAATTTGATACTTTAAAATAATTTCTAAAAGGCATGATCAATACTTAGTTAAAATAAATTAAATTCCTTTAGATTTAGAAATTATTCTACTCACATTAAATAGTATATATATATTTTACATATAAATGCTAACTATCATAGTTTTACTTTGTAATCACACTTTGAAAATACATAGTGAAAATTTAAGCTGTAAAATCAAAGAATAAAAACACAAAAAATAATTTTTTAAAAAAAGATGATTAGTTACAAACAAGAACTTAATCCTCTCCACTTTAAAGTAATCCACTGCTAAGAACATTTATTAAATTAATAAATTTATCTACAGCCTAGATCATATGTATTAATCCATTTCCTGGATCAAGTTTCAAGAAAACAATTGTATGCAGGGAATTCTAGGATAAACCAAGCCTCTTCCATAGTTATTTATTAGAGAATAAAGTTAAGGAATAAAATAATGAGTATTATGATACTATTATTTATAGATTAATAGAAGTTATAAATAGATATATAGGAAAAATAAATTACGACTCATATATAAAGAAAAAAATATAGTGAAGTAATATGACATATTATAATGAAACTCACTCTCTGATCATGTTCAATTGATCGGTAAGGTTATTCTCTCCTTGTATGATTGTCTAGTAATATTTAGTAAAACAACCTCTCAATTTTTAAAGTGTTGTGAAAAAAATAGAGTGTTGTAGAGCTTGAAAAAATAAATCCAAATGGACAATAGTTGGTTCAGTATTTTTCATGTGTGAGGCTTCCTTGTATTTTTAAAAGACTATCCTCACTACCAAAAATGTGGGCAAGGTAAGTTCTTAGGTTTTATCAGCACTAATAAAAAAGTTCTGATAAAAGGGTGGATTTTACCAGTATTAGAAAAAAAAGAACTGATAAATATACCCTTTATCAGCGCTAATATTAGCAATGATAATAGTTTTTAATAGAAAATATTATTAATTTATATAAAAATATTATATTTATATTAAAAAATAATTTTTTTATGTATACATTAAATAAAAAACGCATGTTTATTATGTTTATTATGTTTATGTTTTATTTATGTTTTATTATGTTTATTAGTTTTAGTTATATCTTTATTATATATTTATTATACTATATGTTTATAATATTATATATAAACACTTTTTAATATATATATATATATACACAAATACTTATTATATATATATATATTTATATATTTAAATAAATTTATGTTTCCAAATGAATGTGTCAATTAATGCATACGTTCATATTCGCATGAATATGTTCATTGTTTAACCTAATGTTGGACATATATATTATAGTACTATACTTAGTGTATTCATTCATTTCCTATATATATAAAGCTTTATTTTCTCATAAATACTTAAAATCACGAAAAATATATTTAAATAAATAATAAATTTATTTACAATATTTAAAAATATAAATATTTAGTTGTATATATTTATATACTTTTTAAATATATTATATATAATTATAATTATATATAACTAATTAAATATAATTATGTTTAAGTAATTATAAAATTACAAAATATTTTTTTAAATGATAAATATATATTTATGAATACCTTTTGAATATATTTATTTATAAATAAGTCTTTAATTAATATATACACAGACAAAGACATATATATATAAATACTTATGAAATTAAAATTAAAATTAATATTTCAATTTATATATATATATTTTTTAATTATAATTTAAATTAAAAAATTATATATATATTTAATTATAATTTATACACAAACACAAACATAAACATAAATATATATATATATATAATTATAAATGTAATAAATATATTGGTTATAATTTTATAGTTATGAATAAATTGTATGTTTTATCAGCGCTAATTAAAAAGTGCAGATAAAACATATATTTATCAATGCTAAACTTTTAGCGCTGATAAAGAGGACATTTATCAATGATTTTTTAGCGCTGATAAAAGGAGAATCTTTATGAGTGCTAAAAAAGCGCTGATAAATGTATGTTTTATCAGCACTTTTCAAATTAGGGTTGATAAAGCATACATTTATCAGCACTTTTTACTAACGATGATAAATTTTTACCCCGATTTTATAAATGAACCCTAACTACATCCCCTTCCTTTCGCACCCCTCAAACTCTTGTGAAAGCCTAACCATGTACCGCCTGATCCTCCTCCTTCTTCGCTACTTCCTCCTCCTCCTCCTCCTCCTCTACAGCTATCGACTCATCCTCCTCCTCATTTGTAGACTCCTCCTCCTCTGTCGTCGCTGCTGCGAACACTTCCTCATGATCCCCCACCATCGTCGCCACCTCCTACTCCTCCTCCGCCGCCACTGCCACCTCCTTCTCCTCCTCCATTGCCATTGTCACTGCCTCTACCTTCATCGTCGCCTCTGTCGCTAACACTGCCACCTCTTTCGCCGCTACTGCTGCAAGTGAGGGTACTCTCCCTTCTACAGTAACTTCATTTATTCTTCTTCTTTTTTAAATAATAATAGCCATCATTTTTTGGTTGTTCTATATTTTTTCATATTTATTCTCAATGTTTTGTGATATGATATTGTGGTACTTTGATCCATATTGAGTGTATAGGTGATTTTGGGGTCACTTTTATCTTTTGGGGTGAAAATAGGAAAAGATATCAAGTTTTAGGGTTAACTCTCATGGTCTAGAAAACTATCTAGACCCCATGAATTTGGGTCTATAACCATTTCAATAGTTTTTTCATGGTTAATTGAATGGTTATATAACTCATGTGGTCAAACCATTCACAATTATTCTTCCCCCTAGATTTTTAGTTTTGGATCCCTTCCATTTTTCATTAATCTTGACGGTTCCTACCGTTAGTGTGTGGTTGATTAATGGAGTTTTATGGTGGTTTTAGATTGTTGGGTGATGTTTAAATTAATTATTCAGGCCTTGTTGTGTGGTCTTGTGTTTTGAAAATTTGGTTTTATGTTATATAAAATATTATTTTTTGGATGAAAATTTTTATTTTAGTGTTCATAAAATGTTTTGAAAAGGTAGTATTCCTATTCATTTTGAATTGAGATATTTTTTTATTAGAATTTTTTTAATGTGTCTTAGTTTTTAAAACTAGGAATAATGGTTTCTTTTGTAAGAGAAATTTTGATTATCTTAAAGTTTATAAAAATTGCTTGATTTTATTATGGAAATTTAAAAAGAAATTAGAATAGATAAAAATGCTTTTGTAATGATTTAAATTTATTAAAATAATTATAATTTAAAGTGGGTTTTTATTTTGAAGTAAAATAAAATATTTTCAAATCAAGTGTGTGTTTTGGGTGAAAATATTCTTTAGACTTCTTTTAAATGTGGAAATCTTAAGAAAATTTATTTTTGTAAGTGTTCAAATTTTAGTGAAGCATTTTTATAAGGGGTTGGATTTTTTTCAAAGAGTGTGTGTCTTTAAAAATAATTTACATGGAATTTTTATATAAGGGGTGTTGTTTAAAGAAGATTGAACATATTTATAGACTTTTTTGTATGTTTTGGGATCAATAAATTTAGTGTATTTGATTTATTTACTTGGTGTACATTAAGACTCTTTGTTTTAGCTTGTGAAACATGAATGGGATAAATTCATATTTACTATGTAGTATTTTCTCGTCTTATAAAGGTCTTGAGAAGATGTAAAGAAACATCCCCTAAGGACAATTATTTTCATGAATAGGTGTATCTATTTGGGTTGTGGGATTTTCCAAAACTTCGAATGGGGTGGTGAATCCATATCATCCTTTTCTTTAGGGTTTATTAAATTTACATCATTCCTTACATTATGATTAAGGTCCTCCTAAGGTTGTGATGTTGTTAGGTTATTTTATAGAATTCCTTGAGTTTAATTACGTAAAGTGGTCTGGGTGGTTGTTTATTTTTGAATTTGTGCTTGTTGAGTTGGAATGACATATTGGCCAATAGAGGAATCCTGAAAAATTGAGAGGTGGTTAGGTAAATACCCTACAAGAATGACTTGATTTACTGGAATGTATGGTTACTTGAGGGGGTAAGGTAGAAGGCATTTGAATTATAATTGAATAAAGGAGAGTGGAAAAATTACGCCATCTTGAATTGGGAACATCATGTGGAATATTAGTATAATTGAGGGTTAAATATTTAGAAAATATCAATGTGAGAGTGTTAATAATGTTGAGGGAACCCAATAAATGGGATCTAACATAATGTATCAAGTATGGTTGTGAAGTTCAGACTGAAGTTTGTATAGTTTAAGATAATGTATAAAGTGTCTCTCTTGGGATTTATGTCTTTGTGAAAATTTCTAAGTGGATCTTTTAAAAAGATTCAAGTGTTTTGAAATGATTCTTAAAAAATTATATGTTTTAAACATAGGCTTTTTGTTTTTAAATAGCTTTACAATGGTTTTAAAAAGGAATTGGGGTTTTGAGAAAGGATGTTCGGAACTAATTGGTTTACTTTAAAAAGATTTTATTATTTTAAAGAGGAATATGTGTAAATGGTTGTTTTTTAATGGTATTTCAACTGTGTTTTTTAATGGGATTTTAACTATTATTTTCAAAGAGTGTGCTTTTTATAAATTTTTTTTAATGGGATTTCAACTTTGTAAATGGTTTTTCTAAATTAGCTCTTTGTTATTTTATAAATTGTTTTAAAAAGAGTGTGTTATTTTAGCCTTGGTTAATTTTTATATCAACATTTTGTATATTTATTTTTTAAAATATTAATATCATCGAATCAAACAGGATGGACATGAATAAAGAATGGATGGATTCCAATAGTCTAAAAAAATAGTATGATGATAGAGTGAAATAGTTCATCATGTTTGAAAAAGATCATGCATATGATCCTTCTAAAATCCTTTTTCCATGTTTACGCTGTTGTTATTAAAAAAAAGTTAGTCCAGAGGAGTTGGAAGAACACTTGATCTGTCATGGAATATATCGAAGTTATAAATGTTGGAATAAACACGGGGAAAAAGATAATGTAGCTAGTGACTAGGATAACACTGTATTTTATGGATCATTTGATATGATTACAAGTGTGGAAAATGAAGAATATTGTATCAAGGACGTGATTACATATGTGCACGATGATGAAGATTGTATTAAGGAAATGACAAGGACAGTTGAATATGAACTTTATGATTGCCCAAAATTGTTTGAGAAGTTAAATATTTGTTAAAGGACGCGATTGTATGATGGTTTCACTAAATATATAGCATTGTCAGTTGTTCTGAAGATGTTTAATTTGAAAGAAGGCAATGGATGGAGTGATGTCATTTTTAAGGAATTACTTTCTCTCTTTAATGGAATTATCCCATAATATAATGAGCTCCTGAGCCGAATATATGATTCCAAATGAATACTACAATTGATGGGTATGATATTTGAAAGAATACACACCTTACCGAATGATTGTATACAGTTTCTCAAGAACCAAAAATCCATTAGAGAATGCCTAAAGTGTGGTGCTTCTTGGTACAAAAAAGTTGAATCTGATCCTATAAAAGTTACCTGTTACTTTCCAATCATTCCAAGGTTTATGCGCCTAGATGGAAGTGAGGAGATTTCAGGGAAATTGACATGGCACGTAGACAAGATAATTAAATATGGAAAACTATGGAACCAAGTAGACTCTCATCAGGGGAAGATAATTGATCATGAGTATCCTGAATTTGAAAATGAGCCGAGAAACCTTTGTCTTGTGTTATCTACAGATGGAGTGAATCCTTTTGTTTTTCAAAGCAAAACTCACATTACATGACTGGTTATGTTGGTAAATTATAACTATCCATCATGTTTATGCATGAAATGAAAACAAATTATGTCATCTACGCTTATATCAGGACCAAAACAATTGGGTAATGATATTGATGTTTATTTGGATCCATTTATCTAGGATTTGAAATTATTGTGGGATTCAAGTGTTACGATGTATGATGCTTACAGAAATGAAGATTTCACATTGAGAGACATGTTTTACAGGATTATAAATTAATTTATTGATTATGGAAATTTTTTAGGGTATAGCATTAAAGTAACTCTTGGGTGTCCTATCTGTGAACAAGGTTCACAATCAATTTGGTTAAAACATTCATCAAAAACTGTGTTTCTTGGAAATATCATATTTCTCCCCCGATAACATAAGTACCAATCTTGGACAACGTTATTCGATGGAAGTTCATAAGAACGTAAAACATTGTCTCCACTAATAGGTTATCAACTTTTTGAGAAAGTTAAATATGTGGACACTGATTTTGGTAAACCATTTTCAAAAAAACCTTATGAAAACCAGTTGGAAAATAAAATCAGTTTTTTTTTTGAATTACCATACTAGAATTGTATGTATGTCAGACATTTTATTGATATTATACATGTTGAAAAAAAATTATGTGATAGTTTCATCAGCACGTTTCTAAATGCACCCAATAAAACAAAGGATGGAATTAAGTCTAGGCTAGACATGTTTGACATGGTAATACGAGAAGAGTTGGCACCAATAATGGGTGAAAAATGAACATTTCTTCCTCCTACTGCTTACTCTCTTTCTAGGCAGGAGAGATATCGGTTTTGTAACTTTTTTAATGACATAAAGGTTTCAGAGGGGTATTCATCAAATATCAAGAACATCATGTCAATGAATGATTTAAAGTTAAAAGGTATGAAATCACATGAATACCATGATTTGATGAAAGATCTAATTCCTATAGCATTAAATTGAATTTTTTACAAGAATGTATGTCATACATTAACAAATCTTTGTTTCTTATTTGAAGTTGTATGTAAAAAAGTTGTAGACCTAGTGAAATTTCCAACTATGGAAAGAGAAATTTTAATCATATTATATGAATTGTAAATTTTTTTACTACCGTAATTCTTTGATATGATGGTTCATTTGATGGTTCACTTAGTAATAGAGATTTGGATATGTGGTCATGTGCACTATATATGGATGTAACCTATTGAATGGTATATGAATATTTTAAAATGGTATGTCAAAAATTGAATCGGACAAAGAGTTTTATTGCAAAGCAATATATTTTTAAAAAAGTCATTGAATTATGTATCGAATACCTGTACAATGTGAAAATCATTGGTCTAATGAAATATCACCACACTGGGTGACTTGAGGGTAAAGGAATTTCTGGAAAAGAGGTTGTCACAATCAATATTATAGATCATGAGTAGGCCCACCTTTATATTTTTCATAACAGTTTGGACATCGACCCATATGTTGAAACCCACTAATAAATTCTTAGGCATTAGAATTCATTAAGGGATGAAAAATGGATATCAAATAAACATAATCAAAAATTTATAGGATGGTTTTAGGACCATATTTTTAAAGAGTCTGGTGAAAATACATACTCAATTTCATAATGACTTTGATGTCTATCTAGAAGACCAAGTGTGTATGTATTATCTTACAATGCTTATGTAATTAATGGTTATACATTCTATACTAATGAACATGATGAATACATTACCCGAAATAATGGTGGAGTTACACTTGTAGCTGAAGTGATGAATGTTTCTAGTCTTAAGGAAATAAATCCAATTTACGTGAATATGTCATACTTTGGCATCATCAAAAAAATATGGTATTTGGATTATACGACATTCTGAGTGCCAATTTTTTAATGAAAGTGGGTTGATAACAGAAGTGATGTTAAAATAGATGATTTGGGATTAGTGAAAGTTGATTTTAGTATAGAAGGGTACAAAGATGAACTGTTTATAATGGAATCACAGACAGTAAAAGTATTTTATGTTCCAGATCCTGAAAACCAAAACTGTTCAATTGATCTGTTATCGACCAAAACAACTAAAGAGTCAGATGAAAATTCAACAGAGGATGACCCTTCCATTAGGACATTGCAATCATTTCAAAGCAGTCCCAGTGTAGAAGGGGTTTTTTATTTCATAGAAGACTATAATGAAGGGATTTTCATAGTCGGTAGAGGGTTCAAATCCCTTCAACATTTAAAAAAAGAGTTCAATAATCAGGTTATATTTTTATTCTAATATACATTGTGTTACTTTATGTTAATATTTGTTCACTTCTGATTTTATGTTATCTAAATTAAATATTAAACCAATTTTATAGTTAATGGCTTATGCATGTGATGATAACCCCAATCCATAGGCACAATAGGTTTCTCAACCAGTTGCTGCTCATAGTGCAATCAAACAACAGGTTTCTCAACCTATTACCTTATGTTAATATAAGTTTGCTGCTTCTTTTATGTTATCTAAATTAAGTGTTTAACAAATTTTGAAAATAATGAATTATACATGTAATGATGCTCCCAATCCCCAGGAATAACAAGTTTCTCAACCTGTTGCTGCTCGAAGTGCAGACAAACAACAAGTTTCTCAACTTGTTGTTTCTCCCAGTGTAGAGGTACAACCACCATCTGCACATGGCAATGATAGCCCTCTAGAGTCATAGGAACATATTGATGATGGTGGATCCAAGGAAATAAAAGGTGATGAAACACCAATGGCACAGAAAAAAATTGGAGTGTTTTAGTTTTATGGTATTAGGAAAAATCATTAAGGCTAAAGAGAAAGGCATCAAATACGAGATTGGATGGAATAAGTGGAGCCAACATGTTAACCCCAACAAGGAAACATTCAGTCGTTACATTGGAATTTTCACTCAGAAACGCGTGAAGATTGATGTAACTATATGGAACCATGTTGTGGTTGAGATTAAGACACTGATGTGGGGAGATATTACGGTAACATTATGATATCATTTTTTAATTTACTAAAAATTAAATAATGAAACATTGACTTATACTTAATCATCTCTTGTAGAGTGTATTTATAGTATATGACTCACACAAAGACTATGTCTTAAGGGTTTCTGGAATGATTCACAGGGTTTCTTACAAAATTTTAATGAAATTTCATCACAAAGATGCTGAAGGGAAAATAAAATTGCACCCACCTCTTATTTATGTAGACTTGATAACCCAAGAATCATGGGATACGTTTACTGGATGTCGTGTGAAGTAGTATTTTCAGGTACATTTTGTCTGTTAATACGTTTTTTGACAGTATGTGTATTCATCACTTTGATTTACAGTGTTTTATTTATGAAATAGTAACTTAGTGCTAAAAATAAACAACAGGCATCAAAACCAGTGTACCCCTACTGTAAAGCAAGGATGTGGTATACATCACTTGAAAAAAAAAATTGGTACATATTTTAAATCTACCATAATACTTTTATGTGACATAAAACAACATAATAACTATATTCTTTTGTTTATATCTAGTTTGAAGAGTCTAAATCCAAATCCACTTCTATCCCACACCATGTGTTATGGAAGGAGGTGTGTGTAAATAAAGATGGGAAACTAATAGATTAGAACACAAAAAAATTGTGGGAAGCATGTGTAAGTATGACATAATAAAAATTTGTTTTTCTTTAAATCACTATTACATAAAAATGATTACTTATTTTCCTATATTTTATATCTGACATAGTCACAAGAATCAATAGCACCCACACCAGTTGCAGACATACTTTCAGTGGACTTGAAACAGCCAGAAAAGTATGGTCGTGTCAAAGGTGTGGATTTTGGGGTGACACCCTGAACATTTTTTCAGAAAAAAACCAGTGGAGGATTAAACTAAGGAAATAAAAAAATATGAGAGAATGATTATCTTTGTTTGAAAAAGAATTAAAATACCAGAGAGAGCTGATAACAAGTTTTATGGGGGAGGAAAAGAGAAGAAACAACTAAATAATAACTTGCACGTGAAGATCCTGCCCCACCCCCACCAGTTTTGAGGCAATCCATTCCCCTAAAAACAATTCTTAACTAAGGTAGTGGATTTTATAATAATTGTTTTAGTGAAATGTGAATCAGATAGACACTAGACATTGATACCTTTCCTGTATTGATATTCTACAGGGTGAAAATGATTGTGATTTATATCTATCAACACTCACCCATCACCTTGTAATTAGGGCTACAATGTTCAATATCCAGAATGACATGATACACAACAGACCACTTATAACAGGTCATGTGAGAGTGTCAATTACTGTAGCCCTAGATCTGATCACCAAGCTACCTGTTCCAATTGATGATGCATATATTCATACAGTCAAACAAGCTCTTGGAACATTCATCACATGGCCATCACATCTTATAAAAAAACATATCGAAAATGGGGTATTCATTTCTAATTTAATTTTCAATATAATCCTTAAAAATTTAATGAAAAAATATCTGAACCAATGCATGTTATTATAGATAGACAAAGGAAAGGGGGTGAAATGAAAGACTGGTTCAAACCCAACTCAATGATCAACTAAATGATCAATACGATCCACTAGAAGAACCTTAACCCCCCTATTTTATATCCACATTTATTATCATTAATGGATCATGTGGATATGAAGTTTAAAGATGGTGGTACTCACATAATTGATTTCAGATCAAATATATACAAAGGGGAAGATATATAATTCATTGGTGTTGATAGTGAAACTGAAATCCTCGACTATGATTAGTTAGGCGGCTCAGTTGTAAATGTATACATGAGATATGTTTTCATGATTTTATTTTCCAAAAGCTTATATATTGTGTTAATTATGACTAAATACATTTCATATTTTTTGCAGCCATATATAAGAAAAATAATTAAAGTGATTACACCATGAACATAAATTTTCACTCGTTAGTCCTCATATCACCTCTATAGAACAAAAAGATATAACTTCCAAGAAAGAGGGTGAAATAGTGGCAGGCCTACTCAAATCATTTAACAGTAAAATTAAAAATTCCATACTCTTATTAATACCAATGATCCAGAGGTAAAACTCTATAATTTAATCATATCGAATATATTTTAATTTCTTTCATTACTTATTCCTTTTTTTTGTTTTTAGGAAACATTAGATCCTCATTGCAGTCAATTTGGATACTCCAAAGATTTATTTTATGGATTCAATGCATGGATATCTAACAAACAAACCACACATGATAGATTTTGTCAATTTGTAATACACTACATCCAAAATTTTAGAACTAAACATCTAGTTATATAATTTATATTATCTTTTAATGAGGATTCTATTATGATAGGTCAGTGCATGAATATCGTCTACATCATAGAATGAGTTCAGGGGAAAAGTACAAGAAACCTGAAAAGTACTATGACTAGATAAGTATCAGGGTATATATAATAATATTTCACTATCCAAACACATATAAAAAATTACTTATTTATTTAATGTTTCTGCAGTGTTTGAAACAAACAAACAATAAAGACTGTGGTTATTGTGTTTGTCAATTTATGAAATATATCGTATTCCATGAAAAAAACAGCATCCTTGAAGAGGTATTTTCAAAGATAATTTCTATTTAATTTAAAATACTTATGAATACTTTGTCTGTTTATATTTTTTATGTACTACCATGACTGCTAAAAACAGTCACATTCACAAGATGGTATAGATATTCTTAGAAATGAATGGGCAGCATACTTGATGGAATAATGTACAAATATAGAATGAAGGTGGTAAACTTCTCAAATAATTTTGAATTTAATAATCTTGTCTTCCTTATATTTCTCTTTGTTTGATGGTAATGTTTTGTTTTTTACGAGCTAAATGCCCTTCTAAAAATCATGGTCATTGGTGGTCCTTGTTTGCGCACGAAATGAATTTCATGTTGGTTGGTTTTTTAAAAGAAATTGGTGGTCCTCATTTACAGGGTATGTGTGTTATTGATAGACTAAAAAAGATAATGAATATATTGATGGGGTTTCCCTATCCCTCGAGTTTTTTATGACATCTTGAGACATAACGGGCATAGGAGCTTACTCCATTCTTCTCATTTTCAACAACGAGAAGGGTTTTTCTCCAAAAAAAACATTGATTCAATCTGCAACATTGGAAGTTACCCTCTTTAGTCGACCTAGTGAAGAACTAACTATCATATATTCATTTGGATGTCCTGAATATATGAAAGTTGGTTCTTCACCAGGTCGACTAAAGCTATGCTGTAGAAGGAGGATGTTACTCCATGTCAAGTGTACAGGGATCAAACCGATGCACAATGTGACTGGTATAACTCAAATTTCATGTTTTCAATTTGAAATGACATTTTAGTAAAAAAACACAACTAACATACTAAAAATTGAGGAAATTCATTTTGATTGTTTTGATACTTTAGGACAACGATCTATCAGACATTTGTGACATGTAGGAATCAAAAGAATCTCAATTTGATGCACGATGTCACTTTTATGACTCTAAATGTGTCTTGTTATTTAAAATTAACATTAATTCAAGTAAAAAAACACAACTGACATACGGAAAACTAAGAAAACGCATTTTTATTATTTTGATACTTTAGGAAAATGATTCATGAGCTAGTTGTGATGTGTAGGAATCAACCCCACCTCAATCTAATGAATGGTGTGACCGGTTTTAAAATTGAAATTTTACCTCAAAAGGTGTCACTCACTGAAAACCAATAAAATGCACTATGATTGTCTTTAAAATTAAGTACAACCATTTTTCAATCCTTTGTGATGTTTATAAAACATTACAGGGATCAAACTGATGCACGATGCGACCGGTATGAATCAAATTGCATGTTTTTGATTTGAAATGAAATTTTAGTAAAAAAAACACAACTAACATACTAAAAACTGAGTAAATGCATTTTAATTATTTTGATACTTTAGTAAAATGATCTATCAGTCATTTGTGACATGTAGGAATCAAATGCACCTTAATCCGATGCATGGTGTGTCACACCTAGACTTCGCATCGAGGTATGTTTATTTATTATTTATTATTTATTATTTTTATTACGTGAGTTTAGTTATCTTTTTATAATTTTTTTTTCTTCATTGGACAGCGGGATGAGCATGAAATTAGTGCGTGCATCTACGCTGATAAATGAACGTTGCCTTGGCAATGCCCGATGAGCGGGCAGGGCACGGGCGAAGCCGTGCGGGTGGACCTTTTTATCATTAATTTTTTTTTAAATGCATATTTTTATTCATTAACACCATTATTATTATTATTATTATTATATAACCACCTTTATTAATATATCTTATTAATTTCATTTACCATTTTATTTTTATTTATTTTATTTTAGGTGGTTTAGTCTTTTTTTTGGGTCCCTATTCCATATTTATTTTATTTTATTTTCTTTCCTTTTTCCTTTTCTTTCCTTCTCTTTTATTTTTTATTTTTTTTATTTTTTTCTTTCTTTCTCTCTTATTTCTTTTCTCTCCTTTCCCTCTCTCCCCACGGGCCACTGTTTACCCTAATTATTCTTCCTCCTGGAGCGCCGCGGCTCCCCTCCCTAACCCTAGGTGGCGCACCCTTCGGCCAAACCCACCTCGCCGGATCTCCTTCTCGGTCGCACCACCTCGCTGCTCCTCTCTTTTCGCGCCAAACTCCAACGGCCTCCCTTACTGCCTCCTGTACACCCTGGCCCAACCGGCCCTGCTACCTCCCAGCATTTCGCCCTCCTATATTTCGTCCGTTTTGCCCAGCCGAAGCTGCACCTCCACCCTTCTTCCGCTCAACCAGGCCACGACCCCTCCGCTGGCTGCCTCCCGCTCGAGCCGGCCTCCCCTGCCGCGCCCGACCTACCTCGCGCCCTCACCCTCTCCACCTGCTGCTACTCCCACTCGGCCAACCACCCTGCTACCCCCTGCCACCTCCCCCCTACATCCGAAGTCGCACCCACCCTTCCCCCATATCCTCCTCTTTTCTTTTGTTTTTTTTCTGACCAAACCTCCACCGACTCCTTTAATTTCCAGCATCGGCCTCCTCCACTACCTCCTGGTGCCTTGAGCCGATAGTCGTGCACCTCTCCTCTTCTGGATAGCCTTTCGGCACCCCCCCCCAATTTCATCTGCCCAGCCTTTCAAAACCATTTCGGTAGGTGCATAACACTTCAGTTGATTTTTCTACATATTTGGCGTTGTTGCGAATGGGTTCTAGTTGTGTTTAATTCATTTTTTTAATGCGTTTATGTTGTGCTTTGTTTTTAGGGTGTATTTGAGGTTTTTTTAGCTGCGTTGACGTGCAGTGGTCCTTACACATCAATTGTGTGAATCCTGCAACACATTGGTAGGTTTCTCCACACACAATTATTAACTGATGATCATTTGCATGTTGTCTAATTATTTTGGCACCTTGTTAATTTGTTTCTATTCTAGAAAATTTATTGTGATTATGTTTTCAATGTGCATTTAATTTTTTGGAAGTGTCTAAGTGAATTAGTCCATTTTTTTTTGAAATCCCACTTTGAACTGTTTATCAATGTTTTGTGAATTGTGATATTAGTGTATTAGGAAGAGTAGATGATGCATTTTATGTTTTTGCGTGGTGTAAAAATGCATTTTTCTCTAAAAAGGGTTTTGAGTAAACTTTGTACATTAAAAATCTCATGACATGTTTGGAAATTGTTTAATAATTTCTTTTAGTGGTTTGCAATTATCAAAGTGATTTTTTAAGTTTTGTAGCTAGTTTAATTTAATGTTTAAGCGGTGCATATTTAGTTTTTTTTGGTTTTGGTGTGTGTGGTTTCAAAAGAGGATATCAGTGTGAAAATGACATGTTTTTGTGTGTAAGCACCTTGTTTGGCTCTTAAGTGTAATGTGACATGTTATGTGAACTTTGATATTTAGGTGTGAACAAGGAGGGAATCCTAGGGTATTGGGTGGGGGGACTAGGACTAGTGATCTAGTGTTCCGGAGATGACTCGGCCCGGTTTCACCGGCAGGATTGACGATTGCAACACTAACTAAACATATGATATCTGAGGGTCGTGGCCTTCTAAGCCACATGTTCTGTGGGTCGTGGCCTTCTAATCCACGTTATCTGAGGGTCATGACCATCTAAGCCACATTTCACCGAGACACGTAGTTCTAGGGTCCCACCTGTTTCTAGTACCCATAGGGCCTCTCCCATCCTTTGGTGCTACTGGTTACTTTGCATGCACAATGACACGTGACATGTTACTTGAGTTACTGCCCAAAAAAAATGTGTTTACCTTAAACTGTTTTTTTTCTTTAAAGTCATTTTATGAAAACCATTTTTCACTAACATTGTTAAGTACTTCTTTCTTTATTTTATTTATCTTTGCAAATATATTGTCTTTTGATATTTGTGTGTGGAATATTTTATTGGTGATATCCTACTGGGCGATTGCTCACACCCTACTTACACCCTTGGGTGTAAGTAGATTTTTTTACGTCTGATACAGGTAAGGGTCCAACATTTGGGAGCAGTGGTCAAGTTGTTAGCATGCCTCTCTACGTGGCGTTTTGGTGGCGGCTTGAGGGTGGTGTCCTCACACCGGGCGACAGTTCTTAGGTTGGTTTTTTGTCACCTTGTTTTTAGTATTATTTGGGTTTTGGATACATGTGACTCAAAAACCTGTTTTTGGTTAAAGACATGTTTGGATGAAACTTTTACTTTTGTTTGGGTTATTTTGTTCGCTGCTTTATATTTGTTTACTTGGGTAAATTGTTCCCAAAGTTTATTTTCATACCCGGGCACTTTTGCCAGTCCTTGGGGATCGGTAACTCCCTTCGGGCCTTTCCGCGGGCCGGGTCGGGTGTCGGTTCGGATGGTGACCTGACTTGGTTCGTGACAAAATGGTATCATCGGGCATGTTTCTTTTGTCGTCTGAGTTATTTTATTTGGGACGAGTCTGGTTAGATAGGAGTTAGGATTGTCGAGGCTCAGAATTCTGGTTACAAGTAGGGTTCCTGGACAGCACACCTCGTGACAGACCCTGAGTCGCCATGGGATGTCGGGATGCTTGTTTGACTTCTCTTCCAGGTGGGACGTGCAGGCTGCAGACTGTGTGTGGACATTAGGCAGGGAAGAAGAGTTTGGTCATGATTCTATTTTTTGCATATTTTGTTTACTAAGGATTACTTATGTTGCTGAATATTTTAATTTTCTTTGGATATGATTTATTGATGATGTTCTTTTATGGCTATTTCTCCTTGCTGCAAGACACCTCCCCGTAGAGCTTATACGCACCCACGAGAGGAAGCTGGGGAGAGTTCTCCCTCGCCGCTTGATCAGAGATTGGTAGAAGACATGGTCCGAGCTGTCCAGACTTTAGGACAGGGGGCGACTCCTGCCCCCACCCCTATTCTAGTGATAGGGGATCAATCTGTCTCCAAGAAGGATAGAGCTCAAGAGTTTTTGAAGAATAAACCTCCTTCTTTTCGAGGTAGTTCAGAACCTCAGGAGGAAAAGGAATGTCTTGAGAAGATAGGACGCATGTTCAAGTTCCTTGAAACTCTAGAGGAAGTCAGGGTAAAGTGTTCCTCCTTCCAGCTAGAGGGATCCAGTCGCAAGTGGTGGGAATCCATGATTGAGGCTAGGAAACATGAGCATATGAGTTGGAAAGATTTCAAAGATATCTTTAATGAGAAATACTGTCCAGAGTTCCTTGCCTATACTAGATCCCGGGAGTTCATGGATCTTTCCCAAGGGGATCGGACAGTGATGGAGTATGTGAACTGCTTTGCTGAGTTAGTGCGGTACGCACCTGAAATTGTTTCAAGTGAATATTTGAAAGCTCGGATGTTCGAGAAGGGCATTCGACCAGAAATCCACTCTCAGGTGTTCTTGTTCAAGATGAGAACTTATTCTGAGGTGGTCGATCGTGCTTACTTGGTCGAGATTGACCATAGAGGGAAGTCGAGGTTTTCTGGATCGGTATTAGGGCTTGAAAGTGGCAGTTCATCTGAGAAGAAGAGGAAGCGTGATGAGCAATGGAAGAAGAGTGGTGGTAGCTCAGGTCATCCACCCATGCAGACTTCATCTGGGGATTCTGGTGCTGGTTCCGTAGTGTGCCATCAGTGTGGAAGGTTAGGGCACATCCGACCTGCTTGTCCATACCCTCCAAGACCATTCCATGGGTGTGGAGTTGTGGGACATCTACAGCGCTTCTGCAGGACTGCACGCCCTTACCAGAGTGGGGCTGGATCTGTGGCTTCCAGAGGGGTATCAGTTCAGTCAGAGCCGACCTGGATGACATGATCTCGGTTCGGTGGACGTGGTGGTAGGACCGGATCATCTTTAGGCCAGATCCAGATCAGGGCATAGCCTCAGGCGAGCGATCGTTCTCATGCAGGGACCAGACTTTTGCATGTTGTGGATCCGGCACCGGCGGGATCTGATGCAGGACCTTCGACTGTTCGAGGTACCATTTTTATTGAATCTTCTATAACTGCAGTTTTATTTGATACAGGTGCTTCAGTTTCTTTTATATCTTCCCATATTGTGAACTTATTGAGCCTTCCAACCAATCTTTTATCTGTTGCAATGGAGTTAGTAACACCGTTGGGTAAGAAAAAGGATCAGGGTCTTAGGTGCCCGTCGTGCGCACTCTCTGTGTCAAGAGTTGAGATGGACTGGGATTTCTTGGTCCTTGATATGGACCTGTTTAATGTGATCCTTGGCATGGACTGGCTGGTGCGCTTCCGAGCGCATATTGACTGCTATCGGCGCCGAGTCAGCTTTATGGCACCAGATGTGAGTCCTCGGTTATTTCATGGAGAATGGAATCCTCGGTCGGGCCGCGCGGGACCTCCACTCTCTGAGTTGGGGAATCTTTCTTATCAGTTGTCATTGCTCATACTGGAGGATGGTGGTGGTATTTCTCAGGGCGGTTTACCTCGTATAGTGGACGAGTTTCCAGAGGTCTTCCCAGATGATTTTTTAGGATTACCTCCAGAGCGGGACGTGGAGTTCTCGATTGAGTTGGCGCCAGGAACACAACCTATATCTCTTCCCTCATATCGCATGGCCCCCACCGAATTGAGGGAATTAAAGATACAGTTGGACGATTTGGAATCCAAAGGATTCATTCGCCCAAGCGTCTCTCCTTGGTCCGCCCCAGTTTTATTCGCGAAGAAGGCCGATGGAACCCTCCGGTTGTGCATCGATCACCAGAAATTGAATAAGGTGACCATCAAGAATAAATACACTTTTCCCCAGATTGACGATTTGTTTGACCAACTGAAGGGGGAAAAGTGGTTCTCCAAGATATATTTTCATTCGGGATACCATCAGCTCAGGGTGAGAGAAGCAGATATCTCAAAAACTATGTTCCGAAGTAGGTATGGTCACTTCGAGTATCTAGTCATTCCTTTCGGTTTGACGAATTCTCCAGTAGTTTTTATGGCACTAATGAATAGGTTGTTCCACCAATATCTCGACTCCTTTGTCGTGGTATTTTTGGACGACATCTTGGTTTATTCTGGATCTGAGGAGGAGCATGAGCATCACCTGCGGATTGTTTTGGGAACTTTAAGGGACCATCGCCTATATGGAAAACTCTCGAAGTGCACATTCTGGATTAGGGAAGTGAAGTTTTTGGGGCATGTTGTCTAAGAACAAGGGGTTTCAGTGGATCCTGAGAAGATCAGTATGGTGATGTCATGGGAATAGCCAAGGAATGTGTTCGAGATCAGGATTTTTCTTGGCCTGGCAGGTTATTACAGGCGATTTGTTCGGGATTTCTCACGTCTTGCCTCCTTCATGACCGCACTCAGCCGAAAAGGGGTGAAGTTTGAGTAGAGCCCACAGTTCCCAGAATCTTTTGAGGAGTTGAAGCGGCTGCTGACCACCACACCTGTGTTGAACTTACCAAAGTTGGGAAAGGGCTATGTGGTTTATTTTGATGCTTCAGGTACGAGCCTTGGATGTGTGCTCATGCAGGATGACCATGTTGTGGCTTATGGTTCTCGCTAGCTCCGGCCGCATGAGAAGAATTATCTGACTCACGACATAGAGTTGGAAGCAGTGATGCACGTCTTGAAGACTTGGCGTCACTATCTCTTTGGGGAGAAATTTTTGGTTTATTCTAACCATAAGAGTCTAGCTTACATTTTCTCTCAGAAGGATCTCAATTTGAGGCAGTGCCACTGGATCGAGTACCTACAGGGTTTTGACTTTGACATTGTCTATACTCCGGGTAAAGGTAATGTGGTGGTGGACTCTTTGAGCAGGAAAGTACCAGTGCAATCATTGAGGAAGTCCAGCGATGAGTGGACTTTGATGGGGATTTTTTCCCAGATGCACCTGGAGAGCAGGGAGCATAGTGGAGGTGCCTTCTTGGCTAGCATTCAGTTGACCCCAACTCTTCTGGAGTTAATTTAGTGGGAGAAGCCCGGAGATGAGTTGTGTCAGTGATTTATGCAGTTTCTTCATGGTGGGGAGGCCTCTAGAAGACTTTGGGGTTGCACATTAAGATGAACATGGCATACCACACTCAGACGGATGGCCAGACGGAGCGGGTGAATCAGATTCTGGAAGGCATGCTCCAAGCCTATGTGTTAGATTTCGGAGGCTCATGGGATAGCCATTTGGGATTGGTCGAGTTTGATTATAATAACAGTTACCAGTCTTCCATCAGAATGGTGCCCTTTGAAGCGCTCTATGGTCGGCCTTGTCGGTCTCTTTTGTGTTGGGCTGAGGTAGGCGAGACCTCACTCTTGGGATCGAGCCTTGTTCAGGAGACATCTGAAAAGCTTAAGCTGATTAGGCAGCGGTTGTTGACAGCTCAGAGTCACCACAAATCTTATGCAGACCAGAGGCGTCGGGATCTTGAGTTTTCAGTGGGGGATAGAGTTTTCTTGAAGGTGGCCCCTCATTTGGGTCACCGCCGTTTGGGGAAGCAGGGAAAGCTGACACTGAGGTATATAGGGCCTTTCGAGATTACTGAGCGGATTGGAAAAGTGGCATATAGGTTAGATTTTCCTTCATAGTTGACGTCGATTCACAATTTATTTCATGTCTCCCAACTTAAAAAGTATAACCCCGATCTGTTGCATGTGTTGAATTGGGAAGAGTTGGATATTGAGCTATATTTATCGGTGTTTGAGCGGCCAGTGTAGATAGTGGATTCTAAGGAGAAGGTGCTTCTTGGAAAGTCCATTCCTTTTGTTCATATTCTCTGGAATCATGGGAATTATGAGCGTGAGACCTAGGAGAGAAAGTATTGGGTTGAGAAGGATTACCCATTCCTATTCTCTAATCAGACTTTGAATTGACTTTCTGAGGGGGGAAATTTTTCATGGTGGGGAGAATTGTCACACCTGGACTTCGCATCGAGGTATGTTTATTTATTATTTTTTATTTTTTATTTTTATTACATGAGTTTAGTTTCCTTTTTATAATTTTTTTTTCTTCGTTGGACAGCGGGCTGAGCACGAAATTAGTGTGTGCATCTACGCGGATAAATGAACGTTGCCTTGGCAATGCCCGATGAGCGGTCATGGCACGGGCGAAGCCGTGTGGCCTGCCTGGTGTGCGGGTGGACCTTTTTATCATTAACATTTTTTAAAATGCATATTTTTATTCATTAACACCATTATTATTATTATTATTATTATTATTATTATCATTATTATGGAACCACCTTTATTAATTTATCTTATTAATTTCATTTACCATTTTATTTTTATTTATTTTATTTTAGATGGTTTAGTCTTTTTTTTGGTCCCTATTCCATCTCTATTTTATTTTATTTTCTATTCTTTTTCCTATTCTTTCCTTCTCTTTTATTTTTTATTTTATTTTTTATTTTTTTATTTTTTTCTCTCTTATTTCTTTTCTCTCCTTTCCCTCTCTCCCCGCGGGCCACTGTTCACCCTAATTCTTCTTCCTCCTAGCCCGCCGCGGCTCCCATCCCTAACCCTAGGCGGCGCACCCTTCGGCCGAACCCACCTCGCCGGATCTCCTTCTCGGCCGCACCACCTCGCCGCTCTTCTCTCGTCGTGCCGAACTCCAGCGGCCTCCCTTGCTGCCTCCCGCACACCCCAGCCCAGCCGTCCCTGCTACCTCTCGGCGCTGCACCCTCCTATATTCCATCCTTCTTGCCCAGTCGAAGCTGCACCTCCACCCTTCTTCCACTCAACCAGGTCGCGACCCCTCCGTCGGCGGCCTCCCGCTCGACCCAGCCTCCCCTTCCGCGCCCGACCCGCCTCGCGCCCTCACCCTCTCCACCTGCTGCTACTCCCGCTCGGCCGACGACCCTGCTACCCCCTGTCACCTTCCCCATACAGTCGAAGTCGCACCCACCCTTCCCCCTTAGCCTCCTCTTTTCTTTTGTTTTTTTCTGGCCAAACCTCCACCGGCTCCTTTAATTTCCAGCACCGGCCTCCTCTACTACCTACTGTTTCCTTGAGCCGATAGCCGCGCACCTCTCCTCTTTCGGACAGCCTTCTGGCACCCCCCCCCCAATTTCTTCTGCCCAGCCTTTCAAAACCATTGGGGTAGGTGCAGAACACTTCAGTTGATTTTTCTACAACTTTGGCGTTGTTTCGAATGGGTTCTATTTGTGTTTAATTAATTTTTTTTAATGCCTTTATGTTGTGCTTTGTTTTTAGGGTGTATTTGAGGTTGTTTGAGATGTGTTGACGTGCAGTGGTCCTTACGCATCAATTGTGCGAAGCCTGCAACACATTGGTAGGTGTTTCCACACATAATTATTAACTGATGATCATTTGCATGTTGTCTAATTATTTCGGCACCTTGTTAATTTGTTTCTATGCTGGAAAATTTATTATGATTATGTTTTCAATGTTCATTTAATTTGTTGGAAGTCTCTAAGTGAATTTTTCCATTTTTGTTTTGAAATCCCACTTTGAACTGTTTATCAATGTTTTTTGAATTGTGCTATTAGTGTATTAGGAAGAGCAGATGATGCATTTTATGTTTTTTCATGGTGTAAAAATGCATTTTTCTCTAAAAAGGGTTTTGAGTGAACTTTTGACATTAAAAATCTCATGACATGTTTGAAAATTGTTTAATAATTTCTTTTAGTGGTTTTAAATTATCAAAGTGTTTTGCTAAGTTTTGTAGCTAGATTAATTTAATGTTTAAGCGGTTCATATTTAGTTTTTTTTTGTTTTGGTGTGTGTGGTTTCAAAAGAGGATATCAGTGTGCAAATGACATGTTTTTGTGTATAAGAACCTTGTTTGGATCTTAAGTGTAATGTGACATGTTATGCGAACTTTGATCTTTAGGAGTGCACAAGGAGGGAAGCCTGGGGTATTAGGTGGGGGGACTAGGACTAGTGAGCTAGTGTTCCGGAGATGACTCGGCCTGATTTCACCTTCAGGATTGACGATTGTAACACTAACTAAACATATGATATCTGAGGGTTGTGGCCTTCTAATCCACGTGTTCTATGGGTCATGTCCTTCTAAGCGACGTTATCTGAGATTCATGGCCATCTATGCCATGTTTCACCGAGACACGACGTTCTAGGGTCCCACCTATTTCTAGTACCCATAGGGCCTCTCCCATACTTTGGTGCTACCGATTACTTTGCGCGCACAATGACACGTGACATGTTACTTGAGTTACTGGCCAAAAAAAATGTGTTTGCCTTAAACTGTTTTTTTCTTTAAAATCATTTTATGAAAACTATTTTCACTAACATTGTTAAGCACTTATTTCTTTCTTTTATTTATCATTGCAAATGTATTGTATTTTGATATTTTTGTGTGGAATCTTTTATTGGTGATATCCTGCTGGGCGATTTCTCACACCCTACTTACACCCTTGGGTGTAAGTAGATTTGTTTACACCTGATACAGGTAAGGTTCCAGCATTGGGGAGCAGTGGTTCAGGTTGTTAGAAGTCCTCTCTACGTGGCGTTTTGGTGGCGGCTTTAGGGTGGTGTCCTCACGTCGGGCAACAGTTCTTAGGATGGTTTTTGGTCACATTGTTTTTAGTATTATTTGGGTTTTGGATACATGTGACTCAAAAACCAGTTTTTGGTTAAAGACAAGTTTGGCTGAAACTTTTACTTTTGTTTGGGTTATTTTGTTGGCTGCTTCATATTTGTTTACTCGGGTAAATCGTTCCCAAAGTTTATTTTGATACCCGGGAACTTGTGCCAGCCTGTGGGGATCGGGAACTCCCTTCGGGCCTTACCGCGGGACGGGTCGGGCGTCGGTTTGGATGGCGACCCGACTTGGTTCGTGACACGGTGTCACTGGTATGACTCCAAATGTGTCTTGTTATTTAAAATTGACATTAATTCAAGTAAAAAATCCCCAATTGACATACTGAAAATAGATAAAATGCATTCAAATTGTTTTGATACCTTAGTAAAATGATCCATGAGTTAGTTGTGATGTGTAGGAATTAACCCACCTCAATCTGACAAACTTTGTGACCAGTATGTCTAAAAGTTTCCACTATCAGTTTAAAATTGAAACTTTAGCTCAAAAAGTGTCACTCAATGAAAACCAAGAAAACACACTCTGATTGTCTTAAAAATTAAGGACAATAATTCTTCAGTCATTTGTGGCATGTATGAAGCAGTACAGGTATCAAACCGATGCATGATGTGACCGGTATGACTCAAATTGCATGTTTTCAGTTTAAAATGAAATTTTAGTAAAAAACACAACTGACATACTGAAAACTAAGGAAATGCATTCTGATTATTTTTATACTTTAGTAAAATGATCTATCAGTCATTTGGGATGTGTAGGAATCATCCCAACATCAATATGATCCACGATGTCACCGGTATGACTTCAAATGTGTCTTGTTATTTAAAATTGACATTAATTCAAGTAAAAAAACACAATTGACATACTGAAAATTGATAAAAATGCATTCTAATTGTTTTAATAATTTATAACAATGATCCATGAGTCATTTTTGATGTTTATTAATAAGCCCCACCTCAATCCGACGTATGGTGTGACCGGTATGACTTAAAGTTTCTGTTATCTGTCTAAAATTGACATTTTAGCTCCAAATGTGTCACTCACTGAAAACCAATAAAACACACTCTAATTATCATAAAAATAAATTATAGTGATTCATCAGTCCATTGTGACATGTATGAAGCAGTACAGGGATCATACCAACGCACGATGCGACTGGTATAACTCAAATTGCATGTTTTCGGTTTGAAATGAAATTTTAATAAAAAAATACAACTGACATACTGAAAACTAAGGAAATGAATTTTTGTGGTTTTGATACATTAGAAAAATGATTTATTAGTCATTTGTGACATGTAGGAATCAACCGCACCTCAATATGATGCACAGTGTCATCAGTTCACTCAAAATGTGTCTTATTATTTAAAATTGACATTAATTCAAGTACAAAGACAAAATCGGCATACTAAAAACTGAGAAAAAACATTTTTATTGTTTTTATACTTTACTAAAATGATCCATGAGTCATTTTTGATGTGTAGGAATCAAATTCATCTCAATCTAATGAACGGTGTGACTGGTATGACTAAATGTGTTCATTGTCAGTTTGAAATTGACATTTTAGCTCAAAGAGTGTCACTCACTAAAAACCAAGAAAACAAAATTTTATTGTATTCCAAATTAATGAAAACAATTTTCTAGTCCTTTTTTATTTGTATGAATTAGTCTCACATCAAACTGACGAACGATGCGACCAGTATGACTCAAATTGCATGTTTTCGGTTTGAAATGACATTTTAGTAAACAAAAACAACTGACATGCTGAAAACTAAGGAAATGCATTACAATTGTTTTGATACTTTAGGAAAATGATATATTAGTCATTTTTTATTTTTAGGAACAACCTCACCTCAATCTGATGAACGGTGTCACCGGTATGACTCAAAAATGTGTCTTGTTATTTAAAATTGACATTAATTCAAGTAAAAAAATACAACTGACATATTGAAAATAGAGAAAATGCATTTGTATTGTTTTGATACTTTAGGAAAATGATCCATGAATTAGTTTTGATGTGTAGGATTAATCCCTACATCAATCCAACGAATGGTGTGACCGGTATGGCTAAAAGTGTCTCCTATCAGTTTAAAATTGACATTTTAGCTTAAAACGTATCACTCACTAAAAACCAAGAAAATGCACTTTGATTGTATTAAAAATTAAGGAAAAAAATTGTAAGTCCTTTTTGATGTGTATGAAGCAGTATCTCATCAAACAGATGCACGATGCGACCTGTATGACTCAAATTGTGTGTTTTCGGTTTGAAATGATATTTTAATAAAAAAACACAACTGACATACTGAAAACTAAGAAAACGCATTTGGATTGTTTTGATAATTTAAGAAAATAATCCATTATTCATTTGTGACATGTATAAATCTAACCCCACCTTAATAGGATGCACAGTGTGACTGATATAACTCCAAATGTGTCATTTTATTAAAAATTGACATTTTTTTAATATATTCTTTATATTAATATTTAATTTATTTCTTTATAGTATTACTAAAGTAATATGTGTTTTCTTATATAGGTGGAACCTTTTTCTAGAGTTGAGATTATTTTTTCAACAACTATTACCATCAGAGGACAATTTTTAGAGGGGACCACAGACGTCAAAAGAGAAAACATTAATGTCTTTAACTATTTGTTAGATTATTGTAAATGTAATTTTATAAAACATTGTTCAAAATGTATAAAGAAGGGTTTTTTGGTATATACCATGACTGAATATGTTTGTATTCATGATTTCAATTAAATGTATATGGTATTGTTTTCCAAACCTTTGTGTGTGCTGATTGTTTTATCATCATTTTCATCGTGTATGTGGTTCTTTTGTATATACTATGGGTAGTTATTTTATAGCAGATTTTTTCTAGTTTGTGCAGTTTATTTTTGTTGGTTTAGTTATTTTAGTATGTTGTTTGAATGATATTTATTTTTTGAAGGTTTTATGGGTGTCATGTTATATAAATAGCACACCCAAGTAGGGAAGCCTTTATCAGCACTCAAATAGCATTGATAAAGGACCCCTTTATCAACACTAATTAAAGCGTTGATAAATTGTGACTTTATCAGTGCTAATTAAAGTGATGATAAATGGGTACTTTATCAGTGATTTTTAGAGAACTAATAAAGGACCCCCCCCCCCTTAATAGCGACTCTATTATCAGCGATTTTTTAGCACTGATAAAGGCCTTTTTACTACTAATAAAAGAATTTTTTGTGGTAGTGACTCCATATAGTCATTGGAAGATAATCATAAATAATTACTTGAACTGAAATATCTCAATTTCTCTAAATATATCACTAAATTCTCTAAAATATAGTCATTGTAATTATGTAATTATACATAGTAGCATTGAATACTCATGCTCGACCAAGTTGGTGTCTCTAAATTGTAATTAGTAATGTGTCATAGTATGTCGGGAAGATCAATCCTTGAATTAGATCAATGACTTTTGGTCAATGTAGACTTCCTTCGTGTTGTATATTCATCATGTGTATGGTTGGATTAAATGAGTGATGTCTAAGAATCCATGTGTGATGGCTCCAAAACTTCACCAAATTTTCATCCAGGTTCAGTCAACAGCCAATGTCGATTGATTTTCTTTATGTGGTTGATCCAATACTTAAAAAAATCTCAACTATCTTCCTCACAGTTGATTACCCATTTCAGGATCACTTTTTGGTAACATTTAGTTTATCGTTTGATACTTCATGTGGTTGATCACTTGTTCATATGATTAATTTATTACTTTGGAATTTTTTCTTGGTGTTTAATAGTCTGTACATATTGTTGATGATTTTTATTTGCAGTTGATCTAGTGTAACAAATGGTTGATCCAACACTTGGCATTTTATCATCAAAAATAGTAAACTATCATAATACATAGAAATTTTTAGAATTATGATAAACATGATTTTTGATCAATAAAACAAGGAATTGTTAGACTAAGAAAACAATCATCTTTATTTAAATAATAGACACTATAATTTATTAATATTTAAATGTCTCCCAATATTTTATAAAATTATAGTAGAACTAAACTATAAGATTTTGAATATTCTATCTCATGAATATTATAGTGTAAATACTCTTTAAAACTTCTCCTCAGAGTCTAACTTATTTTTACGCCAATACTTAAAGAGTTTTAATTTAACATCCCCAGCTAACCCATTAGCTTGAGCAGAGTCAGAGGTACTACAAACCTTAAGTGATATCTCCAAGACACCAAAGGATGGAAATAAATTTCAAATACTTACCTAGAAGGTGGGGAATTATTTACCTTGTTAATAAAAAACGCTATCAAGATAAAAATAAAAACAACCAAAAACAACTATATGATGCATGAGTATTAATAATGTAATTCAAATGAAAATCAATAAAACAACAATATCAAAGTAGTAGTGAAAAATTATATCAAATAAACGTAAGAAAATCAAAGGATTCAAGATGAAATAATACTGAGGTGGAACTACTCCAACCACTCCACAAGAGGAACTCAAATATCCAAACACCAACTCGAGGAAGTAGAAACTTGATGATCCATTAGATAAGAATGAGAACTTTTCTTTACCTATGTCATGAAGAACAACACCTTAATACAAACCAAAGTACATATGAAAAGAATGATTAGTCAAACCCAATAGTATTTCCCTAAGAAACTTCCCAACTCATGCCACTAGGAAAAGAACACATTATCTCACAATTCCAAATATAATTTATAACAAAAAGAGAAACATCAAAATGGTTTTCCAATTTAAATCAATTTAATATGAGAAGTAGATAAATTTTTAAATCAAAGCCACCTCATACCAAAAATACATCCATACACTAACACACACATGAAATTTGAATGATAATCCCAATACTCAAAATCTATGATCCATCCTTCACAAATACATCACTTGGTGATATACCTACATTCCCCAATATGGCACTGAGTGCCAAGTCCGTACCAATACAGCTATATAAAATGAAAATATGAACACACTTCCTTATGTATGACAAGTTTCATACCAATTTATTCCACATAATCAACCATTAAATTTAAAATATTTCATCAAACATCTTGATTTCATTAAAATAAAACCATAATTTAATATCATAAATTAAAGTGATTTCCCAAAATCCATTTAAATTTCCATGTTTCTCACATCATAAACCAAAATAGTTTTCCTTTAATAAATCAACCAAAATTTCCTTTTAAATGAAATAAAAACATTTAATAAAAATAATACATTAATTTTTATAATAATTATAGAAGAGTTATAATAAAACTAACTTAATTCAATCCCACCACAAATATGAGAGAGAGAAAAAAACGACTAAAGCATCAATAATTGGCCTTCCAAAATCTCTACAATCATCTAGATGGAATTCATATAAGGTATCACCCTAAAAATTAAGATCCAAAACACTTAGTAAAGAAAGAAATTATAGGGTAATAAGAGGGATTTTTCGGTCATAAAACTCATTTAAATCCCTCCCAAGAAGATCACATGTGGATCAATAACTCCTCCCCCATGATCAGTGCATAAATTAACAGTTTTAAAAACTAGATTGACCATTAACATGGTATGGTGGTTTCCACCACATCATGTTACCTTTGATCATCAAACACTTAGGAGGCACAGCATGGATAGCCACCATATCCTTTTGCAAAAACCTCAATCATTTTATGCTCACCTCACCCTGGACCATGATGTGGTGAGGCCTCTCTAGCCATGTTTCACAGTGCGCCTCCCAGGGTGTCATGACCCTAACCATGTCCACCATCCTGAAATTTTAGTCTCCCCATGTTGAAAAATAACACACCCTTCAAAACATTCCCACCACCATAGCATGTTGATGCATGTAGTGAGGCTAGAAATGGCCAACATCTCTAGACCTCTCTAAGAAACTCACCTAAAATCCCTCAAACACAAAAAAACTCATAAAAAGGATTTAAAACACTAGAAGCATAAGGAACTTACCTAAAATTGGGGGGTGTTACATTTAAGCTAAGATCTTAGTTTTTCAACCACATTAACTCGTGGTTCCTTGGTCTGTTGAGTGGATTCCCAACTCTTACAAATCTAAATCTTGTATTTACTCAACTCTTTGCCTCTAAAGTTCCAAAAAACTAGTTGTGGGTATTTATTTGAAGAAAAACTTTTTAATTTAAACCCACCAATATTATAAAAAATCCCCAATAGTTGGATACACTCTTAATTATGGTTTTTGAGAACCCCATATATATGGTTTTTTTTAAATTCAAGTAATTAATCCTTTTGAATTAATATTACTTCGAGAGATTTTTTTTGTTTTATTTTATTAGTAAATAGAATCTTATTTATATTAATCATGCTTGTTACTATGTGATCACACAAAAAATTAACCATGCATAAATAAAAATTATTCATCATGTGTTTATTTATTTTATTTATGCATGCTTTTTAACTATATAATGTAATCATATATAATAAAAAATTCATAAAAAATAATTAATAATGTATTAAATATATATATATATATAGACATTATCATGTGTTTCTTTACTAATAGTTGATCCATCTAGTGGATGATAGATCAATATAAACCCTAAGACAATTCCATGAGTCATTAAAATGACTCATATTATAACTCCCTTTCATTCTCCTATACATTTATTCCAATTTTATTTCTCAAAGGTTCACATCTTAAACCACATAATCCTTTCGACAAATGCATACATACTCAATGGTGTAGAGGACACATGATTTATGAATTTCATTTGATTACTTAAAATGTGGACACACACACCCTTATACATATTTTTAAAAGATATGAGTGAATTTTAGATCACTGAATTAAATATTTAATAATTAATTATTACAATAATTCATCATTGCAATAATTAAATTGAATTAATTAAGAAAAATATGTGAATAATATTATTTTAGATTATGGTCGGTCTTAAATGTATAAAATTGAAAAATAAATTTAAATATACATAAATTTTACTATATTTGCTAAATTTTATGAATTAGAATAACATTAAACTAATTTTAATTCTAAATGACACATATTATAAATCTTGAATTTTTTTTACAAAATTTATAAATGTTTAAAAATATTTATTGTAAATTATTTCATAATTTTTTTGGAATTTTTGGACCTATCATCAGCTGCTATAAGGTAAACAAACCCTACTTGGACCTCGTTGGGTTGGGTGGTTTGGATTGGCCTAACCCAGCCTAGACCAAGCCGCAATGTGCACCACGTTTAATTTTCTAAATTATTTTTAGAAAAAATTACCCATGTTTAATGCAGGTGGTCAACATGGCATGGTTTCCTCAGTCAGTAGGAAGTCATAGAGCTTGGGTCCATGGGGACACCGTAGACCCATGTGGGAAAATGTTTTCTTCTATTTGTTCCCTGCAGCATGCTACCCCCCCTCCCTGGCGTGCCTCTCTAGCCATCACCCCCAGCGATCACTCACTGCCCACCCCCATCTAGTTATATTGATATATAAGTTTTTCAATATTTTTAATATCCTAAACTCATATTTATCTTTTTATGGTCATAAATCATTCATCAGACCGTTGATCAATGCATTGTATGTGTCATTGGGACTGTATCATCACCCTCTTCTTGAATTCTAGAAAATTTAGTTTATGTTTTAAATTAAATAATTACACAACCATTTTGATATCGATTGTTAATTCCGAGTGCATGGAAGAATCAAAAAATGGTAAAAATTTGTAAACTGAATCTATCATGAAATGATATATCTTACATGGCAGTACCCGGTTCCCAGAAGAGGTTCATGTATGAAAACTTTTCAGAATGAGAAACTAAATCAAAACAATACCTTGATTTATTTCAATATGTTTTTTTCTTCCACTCAAATATAATCGTTTTAGATCATAGGATCCAAATGTATAACCGTCTAAATTTTACTTGTGTAATTAAAAATCTTACCGATACATCGATCTATGAACTCTGAGCGTTATCACGGGGAATCAAATAAACTTTTGAAGTACTTATGAGTACCATAATAACACTTAATTTATTTGGGAAGAAGATCTTGGATTGAGATGCTTAAAATACTTCTTTCCACTCTAACAAATGATAGGGTTGAGGAAGAGGCACTCTAATTCATGCAGGTAATATTATAAACTATTTGGGATTATTTTGGCTTAGATAGTTAGGTTAAAACTTCTTAAAATTTCACTTAAGTCCTTTAAGAATTTTTACCTTCTAACTAAACCATTTACAGTACTTATGACCAAGTAAACTTTTCATGATTACCAAAAATATTGTTTTACTTACTCTTAACATTAAAATCTTGTTACTTGATAAAATATGAGTCATTAAATCAACTCAATTATCCCATATAATATTTTAACTAAGCTTGAATAATGAATGTTCATTCATAAAATATTTTTCACATCATTACCTAATACCTTGTGAATAACATGAATTAATAAATTAAATTATTTTAATTCCAAACTTGAATAATATTGAATTTATTCAATTACTTGGGATCTCTCACACTTGTACATTACCTAACCTCTATAATGGACCCACCATGTCTAAACTTCAATTCATCTTAATTGGAAAAACTTCTTAATACACTTAGTGTGTGACCCTTTAGGTCATCATCTTAATATTGGTGAGTGAATAACAGGACAAGATCGGTTTCTAGCAACACATCAAGGCCCCTGAAGGGATAATATTTAATTCATACACTATAGGAAATGTTGGTTTTTACAATAAGTAATTTTCAACTGATGGTTTTCCCGTCGCAAAAAGTTGTAGAAAATTTATTATTTATGATGGAGTATGAGGTCCATCACAAAAACTTGTTTCTAGAATTCTCATTTATGACAGACTACAGATTCCATCAAAAATGATATTGGTACAACGTCCACATGTGATCAAGAGTGGTTGGAAATTTTTTTTAGGTGGACTCCAAGAAGTCTTTCACAATTAAATATTTGCAACAAATCGAAAATTTCATCGCAAATATTGTGCTAGTAGATTTATTTTTTATGGAATATTCTGTTGTAAATAGTTTTTTAGATAAATGTGATATTTTTTCTAGTGGTTATTTATTGTGATATAATCTGGGTCTGTCACAAATAACAGTCGCCATTGGTCGTCATAAGTAGCCCAAACAACAAATTATTTGTGTTGGATTTTCATCTCAAATAATCCATCATAAAAAACTACAGTTATAAATACAACCTCACCCCCTTTTCAATTTCAAAGTTCTCCACCCATTCTGTCTCTCTGATAATCAACATTTTCATTTCTTCCAAAACTCAATTTTTAATTTGCAGATTGAGGTTTTACGATCCAAACTTTCGGTATATTTTAAATTTTATTTAAATTGATTTTTTAATTCTTTTTATTATATAATTTATTTGTTAAATTAATTTATAGTTTTTTTATATTTTCAAGGTTTATTATTTATTATAATTTAATATATATATAATCAACTATTTTTAAATTATTTTTAATTAATAATAATTAGTAAAAAATTGTAATGATTACTAATAATTAAGAACAATTGAGAATAATTTGGACTAATTGGTAATAAGTTGGAATAATTTCTAATAATTATTACAAAATTAATAATATGTGAAACCTTTTAATGATTAGTAAAAAAATTATAAAAAATATGAACAATTTAGAATAATTATGAATAATTAATGATAATTAGGTACAATTAATAATAATTTGGTTTAGTTCGTAATAATTAGGTATAATTAGTAATAATTTGGTACAATTATGTATAGTTAGGAATAATTAATAAAAATGTGTATTAATTAACAAAAATATAATCATTAATAAAAAATGTAATTGTGATTAAAAAAGAAATAACTAACAAAAAATGTAATAATTAGAAAAAAGTTGTAGTATTTACAAATAATTGTAATAATTAGGAATAATTACAAATAATTATTATAATTAGTATTAATTAGGAAGAATTGTAATAATTAGTAATAATAAATACATGATTTCAATAATTAGTGATAATAATAATTAATAATTTGGAATAATTAGTAATAAATAGTAATTATTAGGTATAATTAGTAACAATTAATAATTATTAATAATTAGCTATAATTAGTACTAATTTATTATTATTAGTAATAATTATGTATAATTAGTAATAATTAGATGAAATTATTTATAATTTGGAATAATTAATAAAAAATTAAAAATTAATAAAAAAATGTAATAATGATTAAAAACTTTCTGATTAACAAAAATTGTGATAATTAATCAAAATTTGCAACAATTAAAAATAATCTTATTAATTTGGAATAATAAAAAAATGTAATAATTAGTAATAATTATAAATAATTTTAATAATTAGTAATAATAAATAAATAAATGAATAATTAGTAATAATCATATTTATTAATTAGTAATAATTATTAATAATTAAAAATAATTAGTGATAACTGAAAATAATTAGTAATAATTATGAATAATTTGTAATAATTATGAATAATTTGTAATAATTATGAATAATTTGTTATAATTATTATTAATTATTATTAATTACGAATAATTAGTAATAATTATAAATAATTATTTATAATTATGAATAATTAGTAACAATTAGTAATAATTAGTAATAATTACAAATAATGGTTATAATTTGTAATAATTAGTAAGAAATAAGTATTAATTAGTAATAATTTGTAAAAATTAGTAATAATTATGAATACTTAGTAATAATTAGTCACAATTAGTTATAATTAGGTATAAATAAGAATAATTAATAAAAAAATGTTATGATGATTTAAAAATGTAATAATGATTAAAAATGTAATAAATTGTAAAAAATATAATAATTAACAATAATTGTAATAATTAGGAATCATTAAAAATAATTATAATAATTAAAAAAATTATAATTATAAATAATTAATTTTAATTGTAATAATTAGAAATAATAAAAAAATAATTTTGATAATTTATAATAATTATGATTAATTAGAAATAATTATGAATAATTAGTAACAATTAGTTAGGATTATTAATAACTTATAAGAACTATTAATAACTAATAACCACTATTTCATGGCACTTTCTTCTTCTCTATCAGATTAATCATAACCACTTTTATTTTTTTTAAATTTTGGACTCAGGAAGTGGACATTAGATTTTATTACAAGATCATGATTCGATAAATCAACTGAGAAATCCAAATGGTTCTAGAGTAAATATTGTCTACATTGAGGGTGTTGAAACATTTATATCATTTTAATCGATGAATTTAGAATTTGTTTCATAAGGGACAATTAAGTGTCTGTATAATAAATGCAATCTCAGAAGATTTGAAACATTTGATAATATTAGGTTTCATCTATTGCATTTTGGGTTTCAAAGAGATTATGTTTTTTATTATGGACATTGTGAATGAAATTCAAAAGAAAATCAAAAAAATTTATCTAAATTCATCATGATTTCAAACGTTAGTGCATGATGTTGTTGGACCATCCATTTAGAAAATAGAAACATGGGATGGTAATTTGAATCCTAAATTGGAACCATATTAACTTTATGAGTTGTTGAAATCTGCTAACGTAACAAATTAACCCAGTTTGACTAGACACGTCACCCAAGATGACTCTCCATAAGGCCTGAAACATTTTTTTAATCACCATGGGCTAGTGACAATCACCTAGGTTTCAGCACACATCACCATGGGAACTATTTTACCTTGAAATCACAACATGATATCTATCATGTATAATAAGATAATGATAAACTACCAGAGTATGTTTTGGAAGAAAGTTTCATGGCCATGATACATAACAAAATCAAACCATAAGGCTAAACCAGAAGACAAACCAAAATGAAACCTTTATGTGGTCATATGTCATCACTATCATCCAACACACCATGAGAGTGAAATCAACCAAAATAATTTTTCTAACTATATAAAACACTTACCTTTAATTTTATCTTAAAAAAATATGCATATAGAAAAAGGCATATATAGGGTGTCAGTAAAATGCCCAGTAGGATACCACAATGAATCTATATAATGTTTGTCACCATGGAACTGTTAGTTCTAACTTTAAAATTTAACAAGTTTCATAATACATTTTCACTAGAAAATATTTTACATAATACATAATTTTGTTTACATTAAGACATTACACATTCAAATAGACCAATAATATAACAAAAGTGCATAAAGATAAATAGAGGTAAATAATTATAGCATCCATAAGATAAAAATGTGAGCATCAAAGCATGAAACTTGACTAAATCTAAGAATAGGGCAGAAATGGGCTCTAGACTATGATAATATATAACTAGGAAATGTTAGGAACACTATTCATCACAAACATGAATCCTATGATATTGAGACATATCACGATCTTTTTATATCACAACTAAAACCCCTAGTGGTTCCATACTCATAAAATCTTGCATATGTCCATAACCCAATGAACCCATGGTTACCATGTGTTATGTTTTTTCAGAAAATAAATTGAGTAAATCATGCTCATAGTTTTTATAAAACATTTCAACAAGAAAATCATTACCTCTCCCATGATTGAAAACACATTTTAGAGTTAAAATCATTTTTTCATTTAATTGAACACATGAAGTTTGTAAAACTATTTTTAAATAAAAACGCATTTAAACCCATTTTTTATGCCATAAAAGATGTAAATGATTAAATCAGTCTTCAGTTATATCAAAGAAACCATTTTCACAAGCCATACCAAATGAAATCTTAATAACTATAATGTGTTCTTTGAGAAAGAGCCTTTATTTTGAGTCACATAACTCTCTAATATAGGAAACCAAAACTACTTCAACAACAGTGATTAGAAATAATGAGATCAAGTCCTCATAAGACTATTTCCATAAATAAACATCATAAATTTTCCATCAATACCTCTATATATGTCCATAATAGACCTTATAATTCCAAAACTTAGAGGATAATAGAGATTAAGGGGAGATCCAAAAATTGTAGGAAAAATTAGGTGGAAATCAGAATATACCTCAAATGGATCCACCAATACCGAAGAAAAATCACCAAGAGACTAAAGGGAGAACCATCTAAAATATCATGGAAAGGCTGGGTTGAGATAATGATGGATTAGGGTGAGATTTGAGTTACAAAAGATCAAGGATATCAGGGTAATTTTCTATTTTTAATAAATTCATATGGGTTACATAGTTAGGTCGTAATATTAGACAAACCATGCACTATTTTTGTGGTCTTTACTACCCCTTAAAAACTGAAGCACATGATTACCTAGGAAAACAACATAATTAGAGAAACTTTGTGAAAGATATTAAACCGCCTCTACAAAAAAATCCAACATTATACAAGGTTTTTCTAGGATCTCTCATGGTTATAAAAATTGTTCTCAAATTGTGAAAAATTCCACTAGAGTTAACAGAGTTATATCACATGGTTATTACTAACCATACACAAACCATGTATCTGGCCTATTTCTCCCAAAACTCGAAAATCAGGACCCCTACCTCCAAAAAACCTTTAAAATCATAATATAGACAATCCAAGATCAAGATAAAATATATATATATGACCCATAGGGTATTATAATTATCCTCACCAAGCCACTTTTTTTCACTAAAAAGTACTCAAGATTCTAGACTCAAAAAGAGATGAGGCCATTGTTGCATCATCATCAGTTCTTTATGTTCCCACATATCATGGATATCCCAACCACACTCCCATAGTACATGGACCAAGGGAATAATTTTACCATGAAACACTTTATTCTAATGATCCATTATCTTAATTATTTACTCAGGCACTAATGTTTTGGGCTCAAGATCAGTATATTCCCATTAAAAACACATAGGAATGGTCTTATTGGTACCTCCGAAATTGGAAAAAATGAAATAAATGATGAATCAAAGTCAATAAACAGGGTAAGTCCAACCAGTATTCCACCTTTCAAAGATGTTCAATGATCTTTAATGGTTTAATAAACCTCAATGTTAACTTACACTATCTTCACAAATGAGAATGTCTGAAATGAGGAAAAACCCTGAGAAAGACATGATCATCTACCGAAAACTCCAATGGGAAAAAATGATGATCTGTATAGTAATTTTGGATACTATGATATATATTTAACTTATTTCATATCAACTTAAATTTATTTATCATCCTTTGAATTGGGTTTGGTCTATCCAAAACTGCTCTCCCAACTCCACCTTACATAAAGGAGATCTACATGGCCTCCCATATAATGCTTCATAATGTTCCATTTTAATAAAATAATAATAACAATTATTATAGGAGAACTAAACTAGGGGAAAATTATTTTCCCATGAACCATATAAATCAAACATTCATGCTTTAAGTATATCCTTAAGAATTTTAATGACTCGATCTGTCTTTCTATCTATCTAAGGGTGATATGTCATACTTAACTTCAATTGGGTACCCATTTATTTTTATAAACCTTTCTAAAAATGATATTTAAATCATATATCTCTATCATAATTAATAGAATAAGGCACTCTATAGAGCTTCACGATGTCTTGGACATACGGGTGTTCAATATCTTCCACCTTCATTGTCTCCTTAATAAGAATTTAATGATTCAATTTCACAATCTGATCACTGATCACTAAAATCACATATTTCAAACTAAGATTATATAGTATTCTAATAAATAATTCCATATATATCTCATCCTAATTCCATTCTAAAATTGGTAAAGGAAGAAACAATTTTATAGATCGTTGGTGATTTGTCTTAATCTTCTAGAAAGTGTGGCATCATGATAGGACGTCTGGAATCGATCGCCTCATCCCCAGTCACTAACACTAATATCTCAAATCATGATACATATTAGTAGTACTATGGTGTATGGACCAACTAGAATAACGACCACTATTTATTAACTATTTTCTCTTAGTTATTAGAATTACCAATATACCTTGGAAACACAAGACCCCATCCAGAGGCTAAGACCAGTCACCTGAGTTCTCCCCGCTAAAAAGTATTTCACTAAATTTTTGAAAACCAGTGTCTGTTTATTGTCCATGAAAAATATAATCATCAAATAAAGAATTGACTTTGAAATAATATAATATCACAAGTCCATTAGCTTCTTCTTCATCTAAACACATCACTATGAACAGAATCACCAAAGACAATTTTTCCATTAATTCCTTCAAGTATTTAGTCGGTAACTTCATACCCAATTCATCATTGAACATAATCCATTTTCTAGGGGTATATGACATATCAAAATCAACACTATAAACATACTCAAGAAAGATTATATTTTTTGGGTTAATATATCTCTATGTAAAATATATTTCAGGATCTTATTATTTGAATATACAGTAAACTACTTTTTGAAGAGATGGTGGTGCCAAGTCTTGAGATCATGTATCACCAAAATAAATTGAAGACCATGGGTAATAAAATTATAATCATAAGGGAATGTTTGGAGAGATCCATAATCCACAACATGTTTCTCTTACATTAAAAAACATCTTAATCTCATACCTAAGGTGTTGTAAAAAATTTCATAATGCGAACTCGGTTCCAAAAGAAATAGAAATGGAGATGAATAAAACCTCACAGTTAGTTCCTCAAATGATCTTTGACACTTATTATTCCATTAAAACTTAAAACCTATATGGGTAAACTATGTTATAGGAGATTAAATCTTAGATAATTACCAAAAAAACACATGCGACATATAGAAAATCCCAAAAATATCGAAATATCAAAAACATTCAGAGGCTTTTCCTAAGACATCACAACTTAAATCTTTTTAGGACCCACTAAGATTCCTCTTTCAGATATAATGTGGCTCAAAAAAATTACTTATTAGATCCAAAACTGGCATTTAGAAATCTTCCCATGTATATGATGTTCTTCCAATTTTATAAGAACAATATCCAAATAGTCCCAGTGTACTTACTTCATCTTAGAATACACAAAAATATAATCCAAAAAAATGCCACAAAAGAGTCCAAGAACTGATGAAATATATTATTAATAAAATCCATAAACATTGCAAGAGAGTTAGTAAGACTGAATGGCATTATCAAATACTGATAATTCCCAAACCTTTTCCTGAATGTTGTCTTAGGAATATCATCCTATTATACTCTTAAATAACATCACCTCAATCATAGATCAATCTAGGAAAACCATCAGGGTCCCCTAAGTTGATCAAATATATCATTAATGTTAGGAAAATGATACTTTTTATTAAAATTTACCTAGTTAAGAATTTGGTAATCAACACAAAGATGGAGGTATCCATCTACCTTATTTTCTAAGAAAACTGTTAAATCCCAAGTTGACACACTATGATGAATAAATCTATTAGCTGTAATATCCTCATTATAAATTTTATGTTCTTTCAATTAAGTGAGTACCATAAGATAATATAGTAAATATATTGGATCATCCCTAGAATAAAAAAAATAGTAAACTTTTCCTCTCTATGAGTCAGTAACCCATAAAATCATCAGGAAATACCTCAAGGTACTCATTTAGTATAGTGAGAAGTGGACCACATAAATCCTGGTCGATGATGAAAAGAAAAATCCTCCAAATTTGGCATGAGATCATTCTGAACTTAGGAACAAAATTCCCTACTCTTCAAGATCTTGGATCACACTCACCCTAAAATACATGAGTAACCCCCATTATGAGATATAAACTAAACTCAATGATGATAAAAATCGATCTGAGCCTTAAAATGAACCATCTAATCCATGATAATTATGTGGTTGAAGATATCAGTATTCAGAATAGGTAAATACCATATAATTAGATGTTTGAAATATAGAAACATTTTTACCAAGGGATAAAAAAATAGCTACAACCTATTCTATATTTGAGATTCTAGTAACTCTTATTATCTAGGTGTTGAGGATGAAAAAAAGTTGTTCCACATATCGGTGAAGTCATTTATGTTACATAAATATTATAATTTATATTATATTAATCACTATTAAATAGTGGAAAGTATGTTTGGACCATGGGGGTATGATAGATGCACTAAGGTCTTATTTAATGTCCTAAACTACTAAAATATGAAACTAAAATGGTGAGAAATGGAACTAATATGTGTGTGAGGATAATAAATGAGTAGATAATGAGGTGTTAGTGGAGTTATATCCAGACTAAGATAATTAGTAAAATAATGATTCAAAGATAGAATGGAATTATATTTATTAAGCTTGATACAATAATTATGTTCATGGAATATGAGGTCAAAAAAACATGAAAACAACAAGTTCATTCACTAAAAAACTATTTTTCATCAGTAAACTCTCACCCAACAACTCTTACAGTTAAATATATCAATTTATTACCATAGGAAAATATTCCAAAACTTCTAAAAGATACTCTTAATCTATAAATAATTCAAGTAAAATCAAGAATATATTTGGAAGGATGAAGTTTAATAAGGGTGGGTAGAAGAACTAAAGAAAGAAAAAGGAAATGAAAAAATAAATTGATTGATCAAGATAATCCAAAAAAAATAACCATAATTATTCATAGTTAATATTCATGGAATTTAAACATAGATTTAACACAACAAAATAAAGATTCAAAATAATATAATGAGAAGATATATAGAAAATATTGTCTCTCATGTCGATTTTCATCTCATGTGGCTCGTTCTCCAATTTACTCTTGCTTTGGAGCTCTGGATCATGCTTCTAGAAAAATTCTCATGTTCTCAACACTAGATATTCCATGTTATCTTTGTTAGATGTTGTCCTAAAATTACCTCTAAATAGTGGTCCTCCCTTGAATGAATCCAGAAGCTCCTATTTATTTTTTCCTCTGCACACTGACTTAATTCTACTAAATTAACATGTCATTCATCACTACTGATCCTTCTTATCTTCATCATTCGATCACTACCCATGTCAATTTAGTAAAACTCTAAAAATATTTATATAACTAAAAAAAGAATTAATTTTTATAGATGTTCTCTAATTAATTTCATAAATTTTAATCAATATTTTTTAATCATTTAAAACCCAACCTTTTAAAACCCACGTGATAGTTTGAGATGTCATCATCTCCTTTCTAAATAATCTTGCAATCAAACTCCCCTTGAGAAAAGTGATTTCTTCCCACTTAACTCAATCCCTAAATAATTTTTTAGCACAACCAATTTTATCCAAAATATGTTCAAGTCCCCACTTCCTAAACTTATCATGCATTTAACATGACTTTCAATTTTTTTGATTTCTCATACCTTAACATATTATAGGCTCAAGATGGGTAATTAACTTCATCCTAGTCGAGTTTTAATAATTAAACATAGATTCCAAATTAGTGCTTAAACTCCTACAGTTTCAATTCCATTTCCACATAAAGAACCTTCACTACCCACAGTATTTTCAAGATTGGATCAATCTCATGGGTTCAAAAATAGAAATCAAGACAAATGATCTCAAAAGAAAATGATCAAACACCTTTAATATGAAAATATATGATCCTGAAGCTTCAATTTTCAAGATAATTGAGGCCTCATAATCATATTAAACTCAACCTATATAGAAATAAAAATGAAATTAGACAAAAAATAATGTTGCTGATCAATTATGGGTCCCATTTCCAAACTCAGGACCAACTAATTTCCATCTAGAGGCATCAAAAACTCCTCTTCTTCAATCTGTGTTCATCGGGACTCAAAAATGCTTCTTTATTAGTTACCCATCATAGTTTTATGTCTTCAAATCATCTTATTTGAAAATATGATAATACCATGATCATCACTTATCCTTATCACTTATGATTAAACTCTCACGGTTCATCAACTCCCTGGATCTGAGATCTCATCGAAATTGGGATTAATTAGCGACGCCCTCAATATTTACATACTCAGATTGAGGTAGGGTTTATTTCATGATTAACTCATATTCAATACTTATATAATTTTATTGTTAGATTTAATTCCCTCAATTTCATCCACATGTTTATAGGTTATCATCCCTAAAAATATATATCCAACAATCCAAGACCTCCTCAAATTTGACACACACTTGGTTCAGGCTTCCTAGTCTTTGTGTTCAGTTGCTGCTCGACCACATTATTCAAATGAGTATTGATCAAGTTTGGGTTTTTAGTTCACATCATCATGGGTCTCTTTTTATTTTCTTATATGTCAACCCTCTTATTTCAATTTCCCATGCCTGGGTATTTTCTTGAGTGTCTATTTGGATATGTCACTACTTTAGTAATTCAGTTATGTAGGAATCTAGATATGTGAATTATGAGAATACTGATACATATTAATCTTGATATGTGAATATTCTAAACTTAAAATTTAATTATGTATCTATTTGGCTATGAATTATTACTAAAGACAAAATTAAAACTATAAAAAAATAAAAAAAACCATTGAAAATGTAAATTTTAAATCCAATGAAATTACAACAATACATTCCCGCCATTTTAATTAACACATTTAAATAGTTTTAATTAAAAATTTATTTCAATAATAAATTGAAATTTTATAAATCACTTCAAGAATCTAATTTCAATTAAAGCACCATAAAAACATTGAAGAAATTTTTTTAAAAAAAATATAATAAAGTTAAAACAAATAACACTTCATTATTTAAGCATAAAAATCATCATTTTTCTATTGATATTAAATGAATTAAATTTTCATTAGAAAAATAATTAATATTCAATATTAATTTAAAATAAACACATTTTATCCATAGAAATACAATTAAATATTAAAAAAAGATATGGAAACATGCAATTAAATTAAGGCCACATAAAATTCCTCCACACTTATAATATTTCTTGTCCTCGAGAAATAAATTACTAAAATTCAATAGTAGAAAAAAAATATAAAATTTGAAAAACTGAAATTCCACAGAGAATTGATTTTGAAAATTATTTTTCCCCATAGAAAATTTTGAATACAAAAATGATTTCTCTCTTAAAACTAAGTGGTTTGGGTATAATATTTTATTACTATTTTACAAAAAAAATAATGTTTTGAAATTTTTAAATTGAATTAAACAAACATTATTATGAATTTCCCTGAAATTACATACTTCAATTTATCCCTAGGAGACTATAAACACAAATTTTATCACACAAATAATTATATGAAACTGAATGGACGCAAAAGTAAAATAATTACAAGGAATAATAAATAAATCATCCAACATTTTAAGCGAAAAGAATGGAAAAATGAAAGAATAAAGGAAAATATGATCATCCAAGATAATTATATTCATTTTATATCAAATTTAAAATCATATCCTATAATTTTCATTCAAATAAAAAGGTCTAAAATACAATTATTAATGTATACAATTATCTCAAAATTTGACTAAAAACAAATCATTTCAAGAGGGTGGGAAATTAATAAGACAAATTGAACCCATGGGGTAACAAATTATAACGGCTTCAAAGTGGAATCACAACTTTAAAAATTGATAAAAATCATCACCACTAAAAAATTTGTAAAAAATACTTAAAAACTCACAAGTTTTTAAAAAATTAAGGGTTTTCATGGGTTAAACATTAAAAAATAGTAATGTTTATTTAAGACTCATCCCCAACACATAAAACCCAACATTATATCCAATGATGAACTTCAAGGTGGATGAAACATTAAATACATTATGGTTCAAGTAGAGATTACAATTTATAAGTTCTAATCAATCCTCAAGGGTTACAAGAATGTTAAAGAAACATGATACCATAACTTTAAAGAAATTAAACAATAAAAATTTGAATGCAAATGAATTAACTTGTAATAGAATAAATGATTTTTTTAATTAGATCAATGATATAACACAAAAATCATTAACTTCCATAATCTGAAAATTTTTGATTCGAGTATCATTTTTAAAGTTCCAAGAAAGGTTTCAATTTTTTAAAATGATTTTTAATAAGTAATATTTAGAAAATCCTAATACCCAAGTATTTCAAAAAAACTCACAATATCAATTTCTAATAGAAAAAAATTACCCCACCCCTAATTACCAAACAATGGAATAATTTATATTTTATAATCAATTATTTATATTCCAAAAGAAGTAAATAATAATAAATCTATAATTTAAATCCAAACAGAAAGTAAAAATCGAAATATGAACTCCCTAGAAAATTAGTTTTATTTATTCCTTAAGATCAATCATTTATTACACTACTTTATCATTCCAAGATACATCTAGTATCTCTATAAAATTTCCTTTAGAGTTAAAGTATAAATAATATTAAACCCGTAAATTTAAAATCAAAAGGTTGAAATGAAGAGAACTGTGAGAGGGTTTGGCTATGAAAATTTTCAGAAAATAAAAAAAGGCTTACCAACACTAATTTCAAGAAATTATGAGCAAGGGTTCATGTGAGAATTCACTAGGTAGAACAATAATTGATTTTTATTACTAAAGTAAAATAAAAAACCAAAAAAAATACTCAATCATGGGTTTCCTCCTATACAGGGCTAGATTTAAAGTCCCAAGCCATACTCTCATAGTAACTAATCACAGTCACTTTAAGAGTGTGGTTTCCTAAGTAGTAACCATCACATATGTATTACCCAAATATTTTTAGGTGAAAATAGTTTTTATGGGAACTTTGAGTTCCAAAGTGTCTCTCCACTCTCTTAACAACTGCAAATTTTCCTAAAAAACACCCTTTATTGTCAAGGGATTGCTCAAAGGAGTCTCCAAGTAGAGATGAAGAATTATCACAAAGGAACACTTTATTATTTATTCAATACACTTAGATTATGGTTAAAAATAAGTGACTACCAAAAGCTCTATCAAGAAACTCATAATCTCATTAATAAAAAATATATCTTCTAAATTACTCTTTAAAAGAGTGTTGTCCAGTACTAAAATTAACTTACATTTGAAACTTTTAAAATTATATTAAAAGGATATAGAATAAATGGGTGCTTTAAGGGGTGTTAAATTATCATCATAGCTCTATAACTCATTTCCAAACTATAAAATATTAAAATCATGGGTGCAACGGATTGAGTTTTAGATGATAGGTTTTGGAAGTGAGTTTCTAGTAGTGTTTTGAATAAAAAAAATGAAGGCCTTCATACCATGTAATATCTGAGCCTACGGGCCTTGTAAGGGTTCCCCCCCATCCCTTGAAATAGGGGTTATCAAAAATAAATAAAAAATGAAGGCCTTCGGGCCATTCAGGTAGGCATTAAAATATAGGGAATAAAAAATTTTGATCATAAAAAAACACATAGTTAAAATAATAATGATTTTCCTTAAATTTTCCCTCAACTAAGAATAAAAACTCATCAATCACTCATTTTAGTAAATAATATCTACTCAATTAATCTAGTGCGTGCTCATCCATACCTTAAAGTTTAGTATAAAAAATTTAATCCCTAGAAACATATTATATTGAGTGTTTTGGTATAATTTTAGGGGGGAAATTGTTCGATTTAGCTCCATGAAAAATAGATTCAAGAAATTACTTATTTGAATGATTTTCCCAAAGTTTAATAACATTGGTTTCCATTAAATTGGATAAATCATTAGAATAATATTTAGTGTAAGGTCAAGGATATGAAAATTCATCGAACAATTTTTTATCAAGTATCACACCCTTATCATTTTCATCAAGCACCAATTAAAAGATTATTGGTTTTACACTTTCAAAAATAGTAAGATCACATTAACCAATTGTTTTAAATTTATCACAATCAATTATTTCAAGTTTTTTTCTCTCCACCAAAACATCCCCAAATTCAATTTCATATTCATTACTCAAAAATTTCATAAAAAATTGAATAGTTTCCAACATTTAATTTCTCATTTTTAAGTTTCAACCTAACCCAAGATACCATAGGTTATAAACTCCCAAATTCAACAAGTTTAGGTGTAATTATAATAATTTTTTGATGTTATTAAAATTCATACTTTGAATCTATTTAGTATTATTAATGCAGTTTTTCTAAATATTTCATTATAATCGAGTTATCATTCACTGTTTGTTTCTTCTTCACTTTCCACTAAATTTCCATTCTTGGGTTCTAATGATTAATTTTCTTCACTTCTTTAATCAAACTATTGTTTATTTTTCATTAGTTATTGAAACTCCTATATTTCAATTTTTAGATTTAGAATTATATCTTTGTGAGATTATTCAAATTCATCAAATTTATTATGAATTTTTAGAAACATTTATTTTAACTCAAATTGGTCATCAGGTTGAGGTTTATAAAATTCAATGTTTTCTTCATATTGATCAGGTTTTCATGGCTGGTTATAAATACACTACCAAGAAGTGTGTCCATAATACTGAAAAAACATATAAAAATCCACTCAGTCGATTAAAATCCCATAGATTACCATTTTTTAAAGAATACATAGTAAACTTAACTGAAAAAAAACACAATAAATTCAGTAATAAACAACCAAAGAAGTAGCACTCAACAATGATAAAAACTCAAAGTTGAAGCACATAAAAGTTGAAAAATATTTTCATAAAACTATAGTAGTAACACACGCTATAAAAAAGTAAAATTATAAGCTCAAAAAAACATGAGGCTTAGAAGAAATTTAAATTTAGAACTCGGTGATAGTGAAAAAATAGATTTTTTTAAATTTTTGTTTGTTTTTTTTTCAATGTTTTTATTTTTTTCCTAAACCGAAGACACTCATGTTAATCCTTCACTCTAAATGGTGTCCAAATATTGATCGATGTGGTTATTTAATCACCGTAAAAATTACAATATATATTCTCATATTCACTACTAGAAAGTGGAAATCATGTTCAAACCATATGGAAGGTGGGAGTGATTCTTTAAGGGACTATCTAATGTCATAAACTACTGAAAACTATAAATAAAATGATGAAAAATGGATGTGAGTAGTTTTTGTGAGAATGATGAATGAGGAGAGAATGATGTTTTAATAGAGTAAGAGCTAACCTAAGTTAACAAGCATGAGAATGATTAAAATATATAATATAATTATATTGATTAATCTTAATGAAATGGTGATTTTCATAGAAGATGAAGTTAATATAACTTGGAAACAATAAGTTTATTCACTAAAATAACTATCACTCATTAGTGAATTCTCACTCAATTATTCCTAAAATCCAATCTATTGATTTATTACCATAGTAAAATTGTCTAAAAAATTATAAAGTTACTCTTAATATCTTAATAATTTGATTATAATAAATAATAGATTTGGAAGGATGAAGTATAAGAATAGCGAGTTAAAGATCTGGAGAAAGAAAAGGGAAACAGAAACATGAATTGATTGATCATGATAATCCAAAAAAATCCCTCTTAAATTATTCATTTTTCTTGTCAACAAAATTCAAAAACATAGCATAAACACAATCAAATAAATATTCAAAATAAGATAAAGATATGTTTAATAGTAAATCTTTTCTATTGAGTTTAAGTTTATCTCCCTCTACTCGATATAAAATTTAGTCTTGCATTGAATATAGAGCTCATTATTCTAGAAATATTATTTTTCTCTTGACTCTAGAGATTCCTTGTTAAATCTATTAGTTATTGTTCCAAAGTTTTCTCTAGATAGTGGTCTTCCCTTGAAGGAATCCAGAAGCTCCTATTTATTTTTCCTCTCCACATAAAATTAATTATTCTAAGTTGACATGTCATTCTCCCCTAGTATTCCTTATTATCTCTATCCTTTAGTCACTACACATGCCACTTTAATAAAACTCCCCAACTAATTTTTCCACTGGTATAATTATTAAATTTTCCTATTTTTCTCTAAATACTTTTAGTAATTTTAAACATTATTTTTTTTATTTATTTTAAAAAATAACTTTTATAACTCACATGACAGTGCGAGCTATCATCGTTTCCTTACTAAATCATCTTACAGATGAACTCCACTGGTGAAAATTGATATCTTCCCACATAAATCAATCCCCCTAAACTTGTTCATCTCAACCACTTCTACCCAAAATATGAATAATTCATCACTTCTCAGGATTCTGAAGACTTCAACATTACTTCTTTTTTGGTTTCTCAAACCTCAAGATCCTCTAGGCTTGATCTCAATTATTAAATTCACCCCAGTCAAGTTCACAGAAGTAAAAAATGATGCCCAATTGGTGCTAAAACTCTTAAAGTGTTGAGTCCTCTCCCACATTAAGCACCTTCACTTCCCATGGTATTTTCAAGCCTAGATCGATCTCACAAGTTATCAAATAGAAATAAACTATAGTTCTCTTAAAATGAAATGATCAAATTACTTTCATGTTAAAATATATGATCATTAATATGAAACATTCAGGGGTATTGAGGCTTCACCGTGTCTTAAACTAAACCTATGTGGTGAGAAAAAATCAAAAAAAAATCTTTCAATTCTATAGCTTGGTCGATGGTCCCATTTCCAAACTCAGAACCAAATAATTTTCATCAAGAATCATATGAAACTTCTCATTTTCATTACAACATCACCTGGTCTTAAAAATAATTCATTAGTACTTACCATCATAGTTTCATGTCCAAAACTCGTTTTTTGAAAATCTGAGAATACCATGATCATCACTCAGCCCCATCACTTACGATTGAACTCCCATGGGTTTCTAACACCCTATATCTGATCTCTCATTAGAATTGGGCTTCATTGATGAAACCCACAATCTTTCCTTGCTTGATATAGACTTGGGTACAATATGTGATTACCTCATATTTGAATATTCTTTAAGTTTAATTGTGGGTCAAATTACTTCAATTTCAACCCCTTGTTCATAAGTTCTCATCCCTACTGATCTTGTGGAAAATAGGTCTTGACCTCCTCAAATTCATTGCACCCCTAGTTTAGGATTCTTGGTATGTGTGTTCAAGTGAGGCTCGGTCATCTTCTATAAATGAGTCTTGGTTAGTATTGGGTTCTTAGTTCACAATATCTTAGGTATATTTTAATTTTCTATTATGTAAATATTTCTCTTACAATTTTTCTTATGTGGGTATTTGTTTCAATGGCCATTTGGATGCATCACTACTTTAGTAATTCATCTAGATGGGCATCTTGATACATAGTAATCTGGATATATGAATTCTATGAATATGTATACATATCAATCTACCTACATGAATCTTTTTCACTTAAAATTAAATTATGTAGCCATTTGGATATGTGAGGAACCTGTAAAATTCAATTATGCATCCCACTTATAGAAATATATTATGTGGATTTTTACTGAAACCAAAATTAATATTGAAAAAAATTAAAAATAAATTAAAAATGTAAATTTAATTTCAATGAAATTCTAAAAATTCATTCCATCCATTTCAATTAATACATTTTGACAGTTTTAATTAGAAATTGATTTCAATAACAGATTAAAATTTGAAAAATCACTTCAAGAATCTACTTTCAATTAAAGTACCATAAAAACCATTCAATACATTTATTCAAAAAATATAATAAAGTCATATACAAGAACACGTCATCATTTAAGAATAGAAAATAATTGTTTTTATATTTATATTCAATAAATTAAATTTTCACCAAAAAAATAATCAATATTAAAAATTCCCCCAAAATATGTACTTTTTATCTAAATAAATCTAATTAAATTATCAAGATAGATGTTTAAACATGCAATTGAATTAAGGCCACATCAGTTACCAAAGACTTATCCATCTTGGCCAGAAGAGAATGAGTATAATTTAAAAGGAAGATGTTGTAAGATATTTAACACAACTAAAGAGAAAATATGATTTTATTTTTAAAAATTTATAAAAAAGGAAGGATGGTTAGTGGAATTCATAAAAAAATTGAAATTAAATCCACTAGACCACTTGAGCTCATACAATATCACATATTTGGTTCTATGAGACATCGATAAAAAAAGGTGATTTTTTTACTTAATTAATTTCATCTATTATTTCACTCATATGACTTGTGTAATTTTCATAAAACATAAATAAAAAGTAGTAGAGTTGTTAAAAAATTCCAGATCGGAAGTTAAGAATTAGATAGGTGTATATATATTAAAGCTAATAATGGTAAATAAAAGGGAGTAAAAGGAAACTCTTTTGAGACACACTTGAAGAAACATGGAATTAAACATCAATACCACTTTATATACACTCCTAAATAAAATAGAGTATAAAAAAGGAAAAATAGAAGTCTTGTTGATATGGGAAGAAGCATACTCACTAAGTATAAAATTTCAAAATTCATTTGGTGAAAATATGTAAGTAAAATTGCACATGTTCAAAACAGATGTTTACTTTGATTTGAATAAAAAATGACTCCCTATGAGATGTCGTACAAGAAAAATACAATAGTGAAATAATTCTACGTTTTTTGGAGTTTGTTCTAAATAAAGATAAAAAATTCTGACTAAGGAAAATTTGAGGAAAAATTTGAAGAATGTGTTTTCAAGGTATATTTATCCAACAGATAGAGTAACATGTACTAAAATAAATGACTATATAATTTGGTTGATTCTTTTGATATTAAAGTTATTTAATACCTTCCTACCTTAATAAAATTTATTGAATATGATGGGGATGGTGTGATAGAAGATATAATGATTACTTCAAGATAATTTAATGAGAATAAATATGACTCAGAAACTAATCTTATACAAGTTTATTATGATTAGTCCAATAATGAGTAAAGTAAGACTAGAATAAAATTGTAAAAATTATAGAATTTAAAAAAAAGGTTTAATCTAATAATGGAATTGGAGATCAGGAAGCTCCATCTCAAACTAGATGAAATTTAAATTTAAATATAAAACATCACTTATCTCATAGGTGTAAAAAAAATTATAGGAATGGAATGGGTGTTCAATAATAAGATCAAAAAATATGGACAATATTCAATAAAAAATGGCTAGTTTTTAATTACTATTCACAAGTTGAAGGTGTTTGTTTTGAAGAAACTTTTACCCATGTAGCAAGCTAGACATGAGACTATCAAAAAAATGTTGTTGTTTTTCATAAAAATTATAAAGTATTTTATATGAAAGTTAATTAAAAAATATTTAATAGTGAAATTGAGTTTAAAGATTATATTGAGCAACCCAATGGGTTTATAAATGATAAATATATAACTATTGAGTGTAAATTGAATAAATCCTTATATATATTGAAAATAATACATGGGATTGGTATTCAAAACATGATTGTTTCCTAAAGTAGTAGAATTTTTGTAAATAAAAATATTATAGAAAATTGTATGTAAAAGAGATGGTTACTGGTACCCTGAGTGTCATTGTTTATTTTTATGATATAAAATTTACTGGTGATAGGGATAAAGATTTTACAAATTTTTTTAAAAAAATAGAAAAGAACATTGAGATATCAATGATCAAATAGTTGAACTTCATTCTGGTATTACAAGTTCAATGGAAAGGAAGATACATCTTCCTCTCACAAGAAAATTATTCCAAGGAGTCACTATAAAATTTTTTCATGATGTATTCAAAGGAAGTTTCGAAACCTATTTATGTTGGTATGAAAATTAATTAAGATGAAGTTGGTTAAATTGTAAATCAGAAGGATTTTTGGAAGTTGATCAGAATTTTACTCGATCTTACTACTATAAAACCAGATTTTCATATATTTTAACTTTGTATTCAAGATAACATAATTATTTCAAAATAATTCCACATTTATATTAAAGGAACAAAAAATTATGGCTTAATGTATAGACTGATTAATTAGTTTACCTTTGTTGGATTCAGTAATTCTTATTGGGTGGGAGATTACAATGACTAAAAATTGACATCAAGAGGAACTATCTTCTTTGGAGAAAGTTTTGAGAGTTTTCATAGTAAAAAAAACAAATTTATTTAACTTTGAGTATAGTATAAACAAAATATATTTTTTCCACCTAAGAATGTATGAAAATGATCTGTATGAAAGTTCAGTTGGAATATTTGATATTGAATGTTAAAACACCAATGAATACTATTTAGGATAATCATAATGCCATTTATTTATCTAAAAATCTTGTACAACCTTCCATATCTAAACTCATTTATATTAAATATAATTTCATCAAGGAGAAATGTTTTAGTGGGGATGTAGTTCTTGAGTATGTTTCAAAAATATCAAATTACAGATGTTTTCACTAAAGATATACTAGGGGAAATATTTTAAAAATTTAGGATAAAATGCATGTTCAACATCCACCCCTAAATTAATAAAGTTCTTAAAATACTCTCATGATCCTTTAAATTCTATTGAGATAGAGGGAGAATAAGTATAACTATATACTCTATCTTTTGTGAATATGGAGTTAGTAATATCATAGAAAAGGGGAGTAGGAGATCTTGAAATTAAAATTCTAAAATTGAGATGATTAAGGTAGATTTTTTCAATATCATGATCACAAATTTATTATCACAAAGGGATGGAATTCCATTAAAAACATTTCTCAATCCACTAGTGTGGTGTCATTAAACTATCTATTAGAAAGGTTTTGGTTTAATAAAATATTAAAAAATATTTTTTGAAAATGTTTCCAAAAAATCCAAAGGAGGAGATTAAATATCCTTTGGGTTGATTTTGTAAATATTTTTCTATTTTTTCTCAACATTTTTTTTGTGAATGTTTTTCGTTTCATGTGAAAATGAGTTACATCTTGTCATAAAAAGTTTGAGTGAAAATTGGTTATTTCTTATCAGAATAATTTTGAGTTACTTCTCTTACTGATTCAAAAGATGATTTTCCAACCCTTAATGTTTCTAAAATCATGATTAGTAAAATTTTGTCATAGTTCATGGTGAATTTTACTCATGAATATTATGGATAGTGTTGTATAAAATTCAATTTTTATTAAGTTAAGACTGTACAAAAATTAAAGTTGTGATATCATGGGATTATTTTTGTATAAATTTTTCTCTCTGATGTTATTATTGAACACAAAATTATCAAAAAAAAGACTATAAATCTAACATAAGAAGATTTCATAGGTTCACCAAATAGAATAGCATTGGACAGAGTAAAGTTTTGAGGAAGTTTCTAGAATTAGTTTAACAAATCAAGTTGATTGGATAAAGAAATCTTGTGATTATATGAGATAGAGAAATTTATTTCTATTAGATGAAATTTTTTAGAAGTTTGACTATACAAATTTCCAAGAAGTTATTGGATATATGATTACCAAACATAGATAAATAACAAGTTGTATTGGATGGAAAAGTATGATGTCATGGGACACAGAAATTTGAAGTCCATCATATAGAGGAAGAATCTAAAGAGAACCGTAGAGAGAAATCCTAATTTTATCATACCTATCTGATCTTAAAAATATGATTAGATAGAGAAGTTTTATATAAGTTCTAGATGGAGTAAAGTTTTTCAATACTACTAGTTATAGAAATATGAGATTTTTTACACTAGATAGAATCTTGAGGAATTTTATATAAACCTTGTGAATTAAATTATAGTGATGATGTTAAGAAATTCATTCAATGATCATAAATCTAGCCAAGATTTTTGAAAGTTTTAAAGAGATCGTTGACTTTGATATTTGAGGAAACTTTTATGATGAATGTTAACTCTAAAGTTACATAATATTTTAAGGCAGTCAAACAAAATTTGAGTTGAGTAGGAAATTCAAATTAGAGCTCGTGATTATTCATGGATTTATGGAAGAATTATACCTATAAAAGGAGGAGATCCTATTCATATAATTAGTTTTTTTTTAAGAGTGAAATTATTTCATTTTTTTAGAGAGATGAGTGTGAGTAGCTGACCAATAATTCACTTGGTTGAAGAAGAGAATACTAGAATGATAGGTTTTGAGGAATGTGTGTGTCACGACTCGTCCCCTGGGGCCTATTCCGTGACTACCCCAAGCCCGCCTTCTATAGTCTAGGGGCTGGCGACTAGCACTGAAAGGCATACTCCCTAATTTGGGAAGGAATTGCCCTTAATCGTGTACAAACACATGGTCCAAGAACACAACAAGAAACAACTGTGAAGTACTGTAGTAGTAAAAGAGTGCTGAAAGTGAAAGGGTCCGGAATATAAGACCAACTATAAAGATACAAGTACAACTGAAAATACAATAAAACTGAAGGAAAAAAAGGAAAACAGCTATTGGGTAGTCCTCTGAGGTTCCTAGCTGAAGGGTAGGTATAGATCGCCTCCTCAGCACTCTACATATGTCAGTCTCCTCCACGTCACGTCACGCCGAATGGTCCATCTCCGAGCACCGTCTAGTCCTAGATCCCTCAGCCTCGATCAATGTTGTATGTCGTTTGCACAAGACACGACAAGGTTCCGGCGAAGCCCATGTAGGGGTGAGTATAACGATACTCAGTAGGGATCCTGAGACCCCTAAGGTCTCCTAAAGTTCCACAAAGTAAAATCCACAAAACAATACATCAACTCTACTTAGGTATATGCCCATACATATACCTAAGTTATCATGATATACTCATCTCATACATGAGGAAATAATACCACAAAGGTAACACCATGAAGTCATAATATTCAGCTCACACAGGTATAAGTGAAGTATAGAAGTATAGATGATTAGTCGCGAAGCTAGATCATCTTATTCTGTAAAGATGCACTACTTCTGATTATATGGATTCTTACCCGCACAGGATTGATGGGTTCTAACCCCCGCTATGACCCACATAGGATCTGACCCTCATAGGATCGGTATGCGAGGACCCACACAGGATCACTGAGCGCTGACCCACACAGGATCGGTATGTGCTGACCCACACAAGATTGATAATCGCTGACCCACACAGGATCTGACCCACACAAGATCGGTATGCGCGGACCCACACAGGATCATTGAGCTTTGACACACACAAGATTTGACCCACACAGGATTGGTATCCGCTAACCCACACAGGATCGCTGAGCGCAGACCCACACAGGATCGATAGGTACAAACCCCCGCAATGACACACACATTATTTGACCCTCCTAGAGTCGATAGGTAACTAACCTCTGTATTATCTATCTCCAACCTCTGCCTCACTGCCAGCCACTGGGTTCCGGCACTAAGCATGCTTGATTCCGGGAGGTTATTCTCCTCAAGCCATAGTTCGATACTTCAACTTCTACAAAGTTCCACGAAGAAGTATCCCAAAGTTATTTCACGTCATAAGGGACCTAACGCAATAGACGGCGTGTCAATCGGACACCAAATCTGTAAGTTATTAGTGTTTCTGCACCGAGGGTCTGGTTGGATTTGGGGTTCGATCCAACCCGGACATACTCCATCTTTATCAAAAACTCAAGTGGAGTATACCAAAAGGACCATCTCGATCCAAGGATTCCAGCGTCGTAGAGGGTTCGTCAAGCGGACGCCCGGTTCTCAAAATATGGCCATAAAGACGAAAATGGGTCTGGATGGGCCCAGGTCTGGTCCGACCCGGTCGACCCGACCCGGCCCGCGAAGGGGACGGCCCAGCCCGACTCAGTGGAACGGCCCATTGGCACAGCCCACTGGGCATGGCCTGGTGGCACAGCTTGCTAGCATGGTCTGCCCGAGCTAGCACCGAACGCGCAGCGTCCCCCTTCCTTTCGAAATGGCAACGGGCAGTGCCTTTAGGCCCTGCCAAGTCACCACGGGACCTGAGCAGGTCTCTCCAAACCTCAATGGATGAACGGTGTTCCGGCCAGTCCTCCTCCCATTGGAACGGTTGCGTGTCGCTGCTCCATCGCGGCTAGCATGGACGGCAGCTCATTGGCCTCCACCGCAGCCAAGTGACCACGGCCTCCTGCTCCATCGGCGGCACGAATGTGCGCCACCACTCCACCACACGGTCGGCCAAATTTCGTCCGCCACCCTGCCCCACCGTGGCCGATGGGCCATGGCCTCCTCATCATCTAGCGATGTGGACGCGCGTCGCCCTTCCTTCCTCGCGGCTGGCCAGTTGTCGGCCGCCTCCTTCTTCCGCGAGACATTGCGACTTCATTCCAAGCCCAAAAATTATGTCATTTTCATATTCACGATCCCTGGGTCGAGGGATCCGTGTCCATATGCCGCGCTCAGTAAAACTTTCTGTTTACAGCATCATTAAATATTTGATGTCGAAGAACGCACAAAGAACGCGCGAAGAACAAAAGATAAATGGGGCAAGGTATATGTGCGGGTTGATGGCCTTGTTTGTTTGGACATTATCGTTGTGAATCTGGAACAAGAAGAATCAACAAAATAGATTTAATAATAATCAAATTAAAAACCCCTACCTCATTTTCCCGTAAGATATGTCATGAGGAAGAAGATGAAGTTAATGAGATGGTGACGTCGATGTTCGTCGCTCTCGTAAGATGTTTCCGATCCGGGCTTAATCGTTTTCCTCGTTCACCGATTCCGAAGGATTCTATTCGTTGGAGAGTGTTATTCATTGAAGAAGATGATCCTCCAAAATCCCTCCCCAAAACTCCTCTCCTTTTCCAACATAAATTCTCCCACAGGAAATGAGGAGGAAACTTAATATGTTAAGTTTATTAATTAAAAAATTAAAGGTTTTCTCATTAATTAAGTTGAATTTGGCACAATAAATTGGGAGGATTCCAAGGGTTAACTCCACATTAAATAGGGAGTTCAAGGGGTCGGTTGGTCCCCACCACTAAATTCAAATGGGGGGTTTCACAAAGAAAAATAAAATAAAGATGATTTATTTTATTTTCATTCATTTAACACACCCACGAAAAGTCCGAAAACTAATTTCCACCCTCTACCTACTGCGGGCGACGTGAAGGTATCCTTAAGCGAATATCGGCGTTGCAGGTTCAACGGTGTCCTCAGATTTCAATTCTGAGCATTGGTTCAAAAGTTACAAAAAAACCGCTCGTACATTTACTGAACGTACTTAAAAAATATTCATAAATTCATTCTGGGCACTCCAGACCTTCGAATCATGCACTGTCAAGTTTTTAGGACTTGAAATATTTCAATATAATTAAAAAAAATTACCTGGAAAAATCTGGGTCTTTACATTCTCCCCACCTCAGGGCTTTGCGTCCCCTAAAGTTACAACACAAACTAGGGAAACAAGTGGGGGTACTGAGCATAAATCTAAGCATCCCTCTCTCATGTGCTCTCCTGGAGGTTCTCGTGCTTCCAACGAATGTGCACCAGAGGTATCGACCTCCCATGAAGGACTCTCTCCTATCGATCCTCAATATCAACTGGAACCTTTGAAAACGTCACCCCATCATCGATGTCTAGCTCACCCGAGTCAATGATGTGCAAAGGATCATGTACGTATCTCCTTAGCTAGGATACGAGGAAAACATTGTGCACCCGGTGTAACTGAAGTGGAAGAGCTAAGCAGTAAGCCACCTCACCAACTCTTCTGAGAACCTGAAAGGGTCTGATGAACCTCGGAGATAAATTCCCACCTCGGCCAAATCTCTGCAAACCTCATCGAGGTGAGACCCACAGAAAGACATGGTCACCATCCATGAACTCAAGAGGTCTTCGTCTCCTATCATCATAGGATTTATGTATTCTCTATGCAGTCTTCATCTGCTCCTGGATGATCTGCACCTTCTCCGTGGTAGCCCATATCATCTCTGGTCCCACAAGTTCTGACTCTCTTAGGTCAGTCCAGCACAGAGGTGATCTGTAAGGTCGACTATACATTGCCTCGAATGGTGTCATATAGATAGTGGAGTGATAACTATTTTTGTATGCAAACTCCACTAAGGGCAAGTGATCCTCCCAGCTATAGTCAAAATCAAGGATGCAAGCACGTAGCATGTCCTTGAGGGTCTGAATGGTCCACTCTGTCTAACCATCCGTATGAGGATGGGAGGTGGTTCTCAATATAAGCTGCATTCTGAACGCCTCCTGCAACCCCTTCCATAGCCAAGAAGTAAAACGTGCATCACGATCGGAGACAATCATAGATGGAACTCCATGAATCCGCACAATATCTTTCACGTAGAGGCGTCCCAAGCTCTTTACTGATCCCTTCTCTCTAATAGGTAGGAATTAGGCTGACTTGATGAGTCATTCAACGATCACCCAGATAGAATCATGAACCCTAGTCATGCATGGAAGCCCCATCACGTAGTCCATGGAAATTCCATCCCACTTCCACTCTGGCACCTCAAGTGGTTGAACTAAGCCCACTGTAACCTGATGCTCTACCTTCATTTTCTGACAAATGAGGTACCGAGAGACAAACTCTGCTACAGATTTCTTCATTCCTGGCCACCAGTGCTAACGCCGGAGATCCAGGTACATATTTTACACTTCTTGATGTACCACTAGAGGGGAAGTATGGAACTCCCTCAACACTTCCTCCCATAGAGACACTGGTGCCATAGTATGCCCTCTGAAGAGGATGACGTGCTCCCCACCTTCAGAAAATCCATCAGGTGCCTATCCTGTAGATATCTGAGCACATCAAGCCTTGCAGTCAGCATCCCCAAGATGCGCCTCCCTGACTCGATGAAGGATTGATAGTCAGAGTTTGAAGATAAGATGCTACATCTTGATCCACGTAGGATTTCCACAAAGAGGATAGCTTCTATGTTTCCTCACTCAGTAACTGTATAACAGATCTCATACTGATTGCATCTGCTAATACATTACCCTTTCTAGAATTATAGACTTTCTCGAAGTCATAGTCCAAGAGGAACTTAAGCCAACGCCATTGTCTCAGGTTCAGGTCCTTTTGAGAGAAGATATACCTGAGACTCTTGTGATCAGAGTAGACTATAAAACTTTTTCCCATCAATTAATGTTGCCACATATTTAAGGCGAAGACCACTGCTGCTAACTCCAGGTCATGGGTAGCATTGTTATTCTCATTCTATCTCAGCTGTTAAGAACCATACACGGTCACTACTCACTCATGCATCAGGAAACATCCAAGCCAGGTCCCTGATGCATCGTAGTAGACTATAGACCCAACGTCCTCCTCTGGTAGTCTCAAGATGGGGACACTCGTCAGTTTCTGCCTCGGTTCCTGGAAAATATGATGGCATCTCTCCGACCACATAAAGGGTTACCCCTTCTTCATCAATGATGATAAGGGTGCCTCAAATCTGTAAAATTTAGGTACAAACCTCTGGTGGTAACCGGCCAAACCCAGTAAACTCCACACCTCCGTCACACTCCTGGGTGGATCCCAAGTAAGAACAACCTCGATCTTCATTGGATCCACTATAACTCCAGCCTCTGAGATGACATGTCCCAGAAAGTGGACCTCTCGTATCCAGAACTGGAACGTAGAGAGATTACCATAAATATGGTGCTCTCGGAGTGTGTCCAGAACTATCTGTAGAAGATAGGCATCCTCCTCCTCCGCCACTGAGTATATCAGGATTTCATCGATGAATACTACCACAAAGCGATCAAGGTATGGATGGAAGATACTATTCATGAGTCACATGAACACTTTTGGGGAGTTGGTCATGCTAAATAGAATAACCAAGAACTCATAATGGCTATACCGACATCTGAAGGTCATCTTTTGTACATCCTCATCTCGTACCCTGAGTTGGTGATAGCCTAATCTGAGGTCTATCTTTGAAAACCATCATGATCCCTTCAGCTGATCAAAAAGATCGTCAATCCTTGGAAGTGGGTACTTGTTCTTCATGGTCACCTGTTTGAGGCGCTGATAGTCCACATAGAGTCTCAAACTACCATCCGCCTTCTTGGTGAACAAAATCGGGGCTGCCCAAGGAGAAACACCGGGCCTAATGAACCCCTTACTCTGCAAGTCCTCCAACTATACTCATAGATCTCTAAGCTCTGTGGGATCAATCTAATATGCCATAGTAGATATCGATGTCTTCCCGGGGTACAAGTCGATGTAAAAGTCTACCTCTCTGTGAGGAGGTATACCCAGAACATCATCTGGAAAAACATCAGTGTACTGGTCCACCACTACAGGATAGCTCAGACTCTCTACATCAACCACTCCGAGGGTATGGCTATCCAACTGATGTGTGATCAGCTTCACCCTCCTTCGGGTAAGTCCATCATGCACTACAAAGGTTACCTTCTTACCAATGAAGGAAAACCTAGTCCTGTCCATGCGGACACACCGCACTTTGCGCCTAATACAGTCGATCTGAGCATGGACTGTGGATAACCAGTCCATACCCAAGATGATGTCGTAAGGCCTCAATGCTGCTACTAAAAGATCCAAGCCGAAGCTCTCGCCACCTAGAGTAAGCGCACACTGCCGGAACCAGTGCGTAATTGTCAAATCTTCTACCGTAGAAGTCTATAGCCATAAGGATCAAGCCAACGGATCCACCAGAATCTTTGACCTCCGAATGAGGGCTGTGGAAATAAAATAATGACTGGCACTTGTGTCTATAAGTACTACAGATAAGGTGGATTAGACACAGATCATACTTCGTATCATCTCCAGAGTGTCGTGGTCGTAGGCCTCAACTTCGTGATGCTGACATCATCCCTGTCCACCTGCTCCCTATGGTAGGGGTGGACCACCTGATGATGGTGTCAGTAGAACCTCGAATTGTCGCCCACCGCCTACTTCATGGCATGCTCCTCTGCCATGTTCACCTCCTAACTACAGACCACCTCGATCAAATATTTTCCTCTGCTCAGGTGGTCTTTCGACTGTCTGTTGGTCTTCTGTACGGTGGGTTGGGTAGTCATGATCCATGTGACCCTGCCTGCCGCACGAGTAACATTGCATGTCCCTCGCCTGTCCTACTCTGTCGTGAGAGCCCCGTACCACCAAACTTGTATCTTGTGGTCGTCCACCTCTAGGTATGGTCCTCTTGGACCTTTGTGTCATCTGTCTACTACCAGCTATCGATGACTCTGCTATGTGTCGTCTGGTGGTGGGTCTCGCTGTCGGTGACTGATCGGCAAGGAATCTCTCCACTAAGAGTGCTCACTCTAACACCCCCGCCTTCATCAGGATGCTAAGAGAAACCATCAGAGCTCTAATATCCCATATTATCTCCTGCTCGAAGGTCCGGGCCATGAAGAAAGGTTCCCGCACCATGTCAGTGGAGTAGCACGAGATATCGGTGAACCTCGCCAAATACTGAGCAACAGTCATGCTACCCTGCTGTAAGTGGAGAAGCTCTTGTATAATAATTGAGCGTAAGGTAACTGGGATAAACTCTTCCCTAAAAAGGCTCTCTAAGTCCACCCAGATTAGAGTGACCTCTTCATGAACCTGGAGCATCAAGCTCCACCATCTTCTCGTTGTTGCTTGTAGAAGACTGACGACAAGGATCACCATGAGATCAGTTGGTGTCCCTACCATTTTAAAAACTCTAACCACAGCCTCCAGCCAATCCTCAACTGCCTGTGGATCTGTATCACCCCAGAACATTAGTGGCCTCTGGCACTGGAACTCATGCAACGCGCTTAAGCGGGGTGCACCCTCTACTGCTGGGGCTGGTGGCATCGGCTGCCCAACGGATAGTGGTGTTGTTGGTACACCACCCGTTGGTACAACTGCCGTAAGAGGGACCTGTACCGAAGCCTCTTTTCTCATTGGGCTATCATCACATACTCTAACTGGAATCATGTATTTTATTCTTCATGGAGTCATCCTGAAAAGAAACAGGTGTTCCACGGTTATTAAGTTTATACCTAGTGAGCTGAATCAAAGAGTTCACAAAGAAAACTTTTCAAAACACATACGCAATCAGTGTTTTCATGAACTAAGTTGGAAATCAGAAGTCAGGGTCCTGGTGTATATATACGACAGCCACCGCACCAACACTGGACTACTTGAACTGAAAACCACACTCATAACACTTAACACTATTGCCACATAGAAAAGATCAGAGTTCTAGTTCTTCAGTAGAACCGAACTCCTCTGATACCAATTTGTCATGACCCGTCCCCCGGGGCCCATGTCGTGACTACCCCAAGACCACCTTCAATAGGATAGGGTTTGGAGACTAGCACTGAAATATATACTCCCTAAATTAGGAAGGAATTTCCCTTAATCCTGTACAAACACATGGTCTAAGAACACAATAAGAAAAAACTGTGAAGTACTGTTATAGTAAAAGAGTGATGAAAGTGAAAGGGGATAGAATACAATCCCAACTATAAAGGTACAAGTACAACTGAAAATATAATAAAACTAAAGGAAAAAAAAGGAAAAAAACTACTGGGTCGTCCTTCGAGGTTCCTACCTGAAGGGTAGGTACAGATCGCCTCCTCAGTACTCCACATCCGTCAGTCTCCTCCGTGTCACATCACGCCAAATGGTACACCTCTGGGCACCATCCAGTCCTGGATCCCCTAGCCTCGATCAATGTTTTATTTCTCCTACACAAGACACAACAAGGTGTGGGAGAAGCCCATGCAGGGGTGAGTATAATGATGCTTAGTAGGGACCCTGAGACCCCAAAGGAATCCTAATGTTCCACAAAGGAAAAACCACAGAGCAAGACATAAACTCTACTTAGGTATATGCCCATACATATACCTAAGTTATCATGATATACTCATCTCATACATGAGGAAATAATACCAAAAAGGTAACACCACAAAGTTATAAGATTCATCTCACACATGTATAAGTGAAGTATAGAAGTACAGATGATTAGTCACGAAGCTAGATCATCTTATTCTGTCAAGAGGCACTGCTACTAATTATATGGAGTCTGACCCACACAGGATCGATAGGTACTAACCCCCGCTATGACCCACACAGGATCTGACCCACACAGGATTGGTATGCACAGAACCACACAGGATCACTGAGCGCTGACCCACATAGGATCTGATCCACATAGGATCGATATGCACTGACCCACACAAGATCATTGAGCACTGATCCACGTAGGATCTGACCAACACAGGATTGGTATGCACTGACCCACACAGGATTACTGAGCGCTAACCCACATAGGATCGGTATGCGCTAACCCACATAGGATCGCTAATCACTGACCCACATAAGATCGATCGGTACTAACCCCTACAATGACCCACATAGGATCCGACCTGCCCAGAGTTGATAGTTAACTAACCTCTGTATTATCTGTCTCCAACCTCTGCCTTAGTGCCAGCCACTGGGTTATCGCACTAAGAAAGCTTGATTCTGAGAGGTTCTGCTCCTCAATCCATCGGTCGATACTTCAATTTCCACAAAGTTCCACGAAGAAGTATCTCAAAGGTCCATCATGTTATAAGGGACCTAACACAATAGATGGCGCCTCAATCAGATGCCCGTTCTGTAAGTTATTTGCATTTCCGCACTAAGGGTCGGGTTGTATTTGGGGTTCGATCGAACCCGGTCATACTCTATATTTATCTAACACTCAAGTGGAGTATACCAAAAGGACCGTCTCGATCCAAGGATTCTGGCACCGTAGACAGTTCGTCAATCGGACGCCCGGTTCTCAAGATATGGCCATAAAGCTGAAATAGGTCTGGATGGGCCCAGGTCTGATGCGAATCAGCCCAGATGGCCTGGGCCCCGGTGAGCCCGGATGGCCTGGGAATTTTCAGGCTCATCCCGTAAAGGGGAGGCCCGGTGGCGCGACTCGCTGGGAGCGGCCTGGTGGTCCGGCCTGTTGGTGCGGCCTGCTGGCGTGGTCTACCCGAGATGGCGCTGAAGGGGGAGCATCCACCTTCCATTCGGAATGGAAACGGGCAGTGACTTAAGGAGATGCCAAGTCACCGCGGGACCCGAGTGGGTCCCGCCGAACCACAACGGTTGGTCGGTGTTCCAGTCGGTCCTCCTCCCAACAGCATGGTCGCACACCGCTGCTCCACCGTGTCTAGCATGGGCGGCCACTCTTCGGCCTCCGCCGCGGCCTCCTGCTCCACCGGCGGTGCAGATGCACGTCATCGCTCTGCCACAAAGCCGTCAAGATGCTGACCACCACCCTGCCCCGCCATGATTGACAGGACGCGACATCCTTATCATCCGGCGGCGCGGACGCGTGCCGTCCTTCCTCATGGTCGGCCAGGTGTTGGCCGCCACCTTCTTCCGCGATCCATTACAGCTTCATTCCAAGCCCGAAAATTATGTCGTTCACATATTCACGATCCTCAGGTTGAGGGATCCGTATCCATATGTTACGCTCGGTAAAACTTTTTGTTTCTAGCATCATTAAAAATTTGACGTCGAATAACGCATGAATAACGCGCGAAGAACAAAAGATAAAGGGGGAAAGGTATATGTGCGGGTTTATGGACTTGTTTTTTTGGCCATTATCGTTGTAAATCCAAAACAAGAATAATCAAAAAAAAATAGATTTAATCATAATCAAATTAAAAACCCCTACCTCGTTTTCCCGTAAGAAATGTCGCAAGGAAGAAGACGAAGTCGATGAGATGGTGACGTCAGCGTTCGTCGCTCCCGCAAGATGTTTCTGATCTGGGCTCAAGCATCGTACTCATTCTCTGATTCCGGAGGATGCTCTTCGTTGGAGAGCGTTCTTCATTTAAGAAGATGATCCTCCAAAATACCTCCCCAAAACTCCTCTCCTTTTCCAACACAAATTCCCCCACAAGAAATGAGGAGGCGGCTTAATATGTTAAGTTCATTAATTAAATAATTAAATGGTGGCTCGTTAATTAAGTTGAAGTTGGCACAATAAATAGGGAGGAGTAAAAGGGTTAAATCCACATTAAAGAGGGAGTTCAAGGGGTCAGGTGGTCCCCACCACTAAATTCAAATGGGATGTTTCACAAAGAAAGATAAATTAAGGATGTTTTATTTTATTTACATTCTTTTAACACACCCACAAAAATTATGAAAACTAATTTACACTTTGGACCTATTGCGGTCGAGGTGAAGGTCTCCTTAAGAAAATATCGGCGCTGCGAGTTCAACGATGTCCTCTTATTTCATTTTTGAGCACCGGTTCAAAATTTACAAAAACTCACTCGCACATTTACTGAACGTACTTAAAAAAAGTTCAGAAATTCCTTTCGGGCTCTTCAGGCCTTGGAATCATGCGCTGTCAATTTTCACAGACTCGAAATATTTCCATATAATTAAAAAAAATACATGGAAAAATTCAGGTCTTTACAGTGTGAGAGTCCTGAATGAAGTGGATTAGAAAAAGAATAACAAGACATTGGTGTACCAAACATAGGTTTATTAGACATAGATTCATCATAAAAAGGTATATCAGACAAACATATTATAGGTTAAGGTGAATCGGTGAGAGGGGAACTAGATAGAGAGATACCATATAGATAGGTATCAGACAGAGAATTTCATGATAGATTTTTTTTGAGAATCTTTCAATGTTTTAATATCTCACTAACTTTGAAGAATAATAAAACTTTATAACTTGTGGGAATTGGTATAATTTTCTATCGAGAGATATTAGGATCTTGAAAGAAATTAGATAATTTTTATTCACTTAATTATATAGTGGATATTCGTGGATGGACATGAGTCAACACAAAAAATACTAGGTTCCCACATTGGACTGAACATTGTAAAAACATATCTACCTTAAATTAATTATTCATATTTTCATGTGTATGAGTTTGGGTTTTAAATTTGATAGAGGATCAAAACTCTAACAAGTTGTAGAGGATAATATTTGTAGAAATTAAGTTGTAAAATATCATCATTGATTTACCCCCCCCCCCCCCATCAGTGGTTTATATAATCCTAGGAACTTCAAAAATAAAATCATTGATATTATTATGCTCGAAAAACCATTTTAGAGTTGAAACCATCATTGAGTCATTTCATCAAACACATGAAGTGTGTAAAGTATTTTTAAATAAAACTCCCTTTAAAACTATTTTACTTTCCACAAAATATGTGAATGCATAAATCAACCATAATTGATATATAATAAACAATTTTCAAAATCTAATCCAAATAAAAACATAAGAACTATAAAATGTTCCATGAGAAAGAACCATTGTATAGAGACACCTACCTCAACAATGGAGGAAACTTAGATGCCTTTAAAAACAACGATATGAAACAAATAGATCAAGTCCTTACAAGCATGGATCCATAATAAACATCATCAATTATCCATAAAACCTATAGATCCATCCATGATATACATTATAGTTTAAACACTTGAAGGAAAAGAGAGATCAAGGTGATATCTAAAAGTGAAAGAGAAATAAGGTGGAAATCAGAACATTCCTTAAAGAGATCCACCATGACCAAACGATTATCACCAAGAGATCAAAGGGAGAACCTCATAGAACATAAAAGAGAGGTTGGGTTAAAAAAATAATAGATTAGGGGTAGATTTTGTTTTAAAACTAGCAAGGGTTTCAGGGTAATTTTTTATTTTCAAGAAATCCATACAGGTCGCATGGTTAGGCTGCACAATTAGAAAAAATGTGTGCTAATTGTGTTGTAAAAACTCGAGATTTTATAAGATATATTCTTTTTAATGTCTTTAATATCTTCTATTGTACACCACACCAAGATTATCTTGCGCTATACGCGACACCGTATTAGCTTTCAGTATATGCAACACTAATCTTGGATCATGTTACACACAATTTCAAGTTTGTTTGACAGTAGTTATTCTACACAGGATTGAGTATATATATATATTCAATTTATTAATGAAATATTGTTTGATTTTGTTATACGCAACAACAAAGGAGTCGTGCACTAAATGCAACCCTGACTTGGCTTGCATTACACGCAATCGCGACCTTCCTCGATAGCGTGTGTTGTACGCAATACCGGGTTTTACTAAACAACGATATATTGTTATAATATTATTATGAACTAGCCGTTATAAATAGTATTAACTATATTTTTAATTTTATAACATTATTATTCATCTTACACATTTTCTAGAACATGGTATAAGAACAAAATAAATTTTTCGGGTAAAATAAGTATTTTTCAAAAAATGCAGTTTTGTCGCCTTTTGATGGCGTACCCACTTTAAATCTAGTTTTTGACATTTTTATAAGTTCAATTTGACAAAATAAAATTCTTCTTTTTAATAAAGAAATAAAAATTTACTTTGGATGAATTTTTCATATTATTCTGGTAACTTTCATATTTTGATGAATAGTAAAAACATGTTATATTTTAATTAAAAACAACTTTTTTCATCGCAATAATTTATATGGTTAAATTATAATATTGAATGGTTTTAAATAATAAATAGAATATATTTTTATCATTTAATATAATTTATGTCATTAACATTAATTTTACATTGAATTCATAGGTAAAAACATTTCAATCTTTTGCAATGTTTTAACTTTTAAAACACGTTTTCTTAACAACGGGATTAATTTTAAATTAATTTCTGAAACTTTTGTGTATTTAATTTAGAAAAATTGATTCTATATTTGGAATCATTGGGTCCAAATTATGTTAATAACTACTTTTTATTTTTTGGCATTATGAATAGTAACTACAGTAAATTTTATTTACCATAGTAAAAGGTAAATCGGGTAATTAAGGGTAAATATAATATTATAAAATTACCCTAACACTTGTCTTAATATAATTGGATGCTTATATTTCGTCCTAAGGCATATTTGGGTCGAAATGGAATCCATTGGAACACACTTGGAGGTGATTAAGACCTTTAGTTTATTTTATTTAAAGGAAAGTGAAATATGTCTCACTCAACTTTAATAATTAAAGTATTTTTAATATAAATTTATACATAATATAAATTTTGTTATAAATACTCATTTTAAAGATAAATTTTTTTTCTTTATCATGGTAATTTATTTGTAATTTTTAAGAGTTATTTAATTGCCTTATTATCTTATACATTAATGATGCAGAAATTATTTATTTAGTGAAAAATCAATAATATAGTTTTTATTGAAATAGTAATACATATCAAAAGGCCCAAAAATCTGCACAAAACTTATTATTAGTGTATATATAAACACTAATAATCCACTGGAATAATTTTTGACCATTTGGATCCTTATTAAGGCGATTATGACACTTATAATATTTTATTTTAAATGATTCCAAAGTTGTCACCTTCATAATTTAATAAAGATAACGATTTTCATGTTGTTATTTTAAGATGATAAATTAGAGTAAAATTATTATTATAAAATATTTTATATTTATCTTCATCAAAGGATTTTATTTTTAATTTTTATGCAACAAATAAGTATATTAAATAATTATACAAAAAATGTTGTACTAATTATTTTATTAAGAGATATACCAAATAAATGGTTTTAAAAATATTAAAATAAACATTATATGAACTATTTAATGTTCTCCACAAATTTTATAGACAAATTTGACGTGTTAGGAATCTATTAAATATTTTAGTTCGAATATATCCTCTGTGTAGATTTTATTTAAATTCAAATAAATGAATAGTTCCAAAATTGACACTACTGTTATTTTATAAAAATAACATATTATTAAATTGTTTAAAAATCACAAAAATATTTAAAAATTATAAATTGAATTTTATATAGTCGAAAATGTCATAAAGTATCCAATTATGGAAAATTAACAACACATAAGTGATTATTTATAACCATTTAAAATTTATAATTTTATTACCACAAATAAACTTAAATAGATTAAATAAGGATAAATCAAAATGATAAGGTTTAAACTAAGATCAAAACATGTATAAATTTAATTTTTTGATGAGATTAAAACCCTATATCATCTAATCTTAGAATTTAGTCATTTTTGGAGGTTTTTATGTGGGGTTTGAATTTATATTAAACTAATATTTTTGAGGATTCCAAAGGTGCCCATCTCCTCCCTTATAAAAGGGCACCTCCTCCATCTCCTCCTCACACCACTTTGAGCCTTCAAGCTCGTAAAAACCCTGCCAATTTATCTTCTCCACTTCCATAGAAACATCTTAGAGGTCCTGTTCTACTTCAAAGACCAATCTTAGTGCCCTAAGAGGAGGTTTCAAATAGGCGTATCGAAGAAGAGGTAATATCCGTTACCGATTCTTTCAAATTTATTTTTTCTTCTACCTCCTCTTATTTAGTTGTTTCATTATATTGTAATAACATCAGTATCACTAATATAATGATATGTTATTATAAATATGAAACAACCCCATTTCACCTTCTATCCATCCTAAGGAAAACAAAATCATCGCGTGTGCGTACGTACGGAATACCGTCTCCACGCCGTGGTGTAATCTATTTTCCACCACCACCTTACTTGGATGGGTATAATGGTGTAAAGAATAAATAAATATGATTATTATAACATAATACTGATTCTAAGATATTATATCATTCACTCCAATTCTATTCAATAAATATGGGAACGATATCATCGCTCGTGCGTACGTACGGATTACCGTCTCCACGACGCGATGAGATTCATTATCCATGTTAACCATACATGAATGATCATAAAGTTTATATAATGAATAATAATGAAATATATGAAATAATAATTCTACTGGATTTATGTATGTATATATATATATGTATGTCATCTATTTAGTTTCATTCAATTCAATAAGGAAACGAAAACGTCGTTCATGCGTACGTACGGCCTACCATCTCCATGAATGGTGTATTTCATTCCTTTTATTGATCTATAATATATATGTATATGATGAATATATATTATATATAAATCATGTTTTACATTCTGGAATTATTTAAATCAGGATATAAGTAATAATATCAAGAACGACAAGTCGAAACACATACGATAAATGAAATGATTTTACCCAAAACGCTGCTTTAACATGGAATTTACAAAAGAACGGGCAATATAAAGTCATAAGTGAAACATATATGATATCATAACAATAAATATGATTATGTAATAAGTCAATGACATTATTTAAATCATTATACAGGAGGTTCGGATCCATACGAAGCATATCGGACCTAATGTAAGGGATAATGTTGCGATCTCAATTGTTTTCTATCCGAGATTTATTATACGTAAGTATTTACGGGTGTTATATTTATCATCCATGTCCAAGTTTTATGAAAAAAAATTCATGTATGTTTAAAGTCCTTTTTACCCATTTTTTACTTTTACTACATGGTGTGTAAGGAATGTTTTTTTTTGTTTACCATACAAGGTACTTTTTGACTTTTCCGAAAAAAGTACGAGAAGAATGTTATTTTTAACTTATACGACGTGAACAGTTTTTTACGGTTTCATAACGCCTCATTTTCATGAATCTTACTTTACAAGATTTTATGAAAATTTTCAATAAAATACTTTTATTTTAAAAGTGCATGGCATTTTGTGAAAAGAAAATTATTTTGAAGAAGAAATGATATTTTCCTCAAGAATTAATTTCAAGTGTTTTATCAAAACCATTTTCCATATAAGATGACATTACATCATATGTGTCTCTATGATTTAAATGGTTTCAATTTTCTTATTATTAAATGATATCCGTTTCTTTTATATGGATTATGTGATGATGAGATGATGTTTATGAAACCCATTTTATTCTTTGGGCTATGATGAATGTTATAAGTTTATTTTGTGGAACAAGTAAGAATGATTTCATTATGAGATGGGTGGGACCTATATCTCCCTCCAATGCATTTGGTAAAGATTTATATCTCATGATATTGACATGGTTGGAACGGTAAGTTAATCCGGTTCAGTAATACAGGACTGGAACGAGGAGTGAACTCGATTCAGAAAGGGACTTTGTCCACTAATATGGTCTTGGCAGCAATGACTTGGCTACTATGGAAATCATATCATGTGCTTAATGGTTTCCACAATCACATGTTTTATTCCCATGCTATTTTATCATGATTAATGTTTCTTTATGATCTATGCCTTATATACTGCCATGTTTTATGTCATTGCTCAAGATTTTTATGTTTAAACATTATGTTCATGTTTTTAAGTTCAAATGTATATGATTTGTTTTATTTTATCCATGCTTACCCTTACTGATCATTTGAGATCACCCTTTATATGTTTTCTTTTCCCTAGGATGTAAAGAAAGGTTTTAGGTAAGAAAACAAAATGGGAAGATCTTTATGGGAGATGTTGAAGATCTTTCACCATGATTAGAAGATTACGTTACGAGTTTCCAAAGACACTAAACTATTACGGTCCTTATGTGTCTGTTTTTTTTATGTATTAAGTATTCTGAAAAAGTAATGTAATGTCCATGTACGTCAAGATTCGGGTCTCTAAAGTTGGTATCAAAGGAAAGGTTTAGTTAACCTTTGGAAACTAGGATTCGAAAACTTTAGTGAGATCCCTAGAGATATTTCTAAGGTATGTCTAGGGATTTCCCTAAGTTTAAGTATAAGTATAGGTTATAGTCCTAGAATTACAATAATTATCTTAGAATTAAACCTAAGATGTTAGATATTTAAGTTACTCCCCCTTTATTATGTTGTTTTACCTATCATGATTTTTTCCTCTCACACTATTCTTTTTGGGTTTTAGAAAATGGCTGGAAATAGGAAGATTCACGATAATGGAGAATATGATGGACAATGGAATGATATTATTCATGATCAAGAAAATGAAATCGGATTTGGAAGGCGAAAAATCGTTGTTATGCCTAATCATCAATCTCATAATATGATCAATAATCTCAGCTTTGGTAAGTTTCCTGACCCAGCTAATAAGAGAAAGATGGAGTTTCATGATGATCATAGAGGAAAGAAAGTTCAATTTCCCTCATGTAAGTCATGTGGGAAGAGGCATCAAGGAGAATGTTTCAAAGGAACTAGAAGACGCTTTGGGTGTGGAAAAGAAGGACACAAATCTAGTAATTGTAAAGGAAAAGGTTCAATTAACACTATGGACAAGGATAATGGTACTTCTAAGACAACAACAATGGTTAAGTGTTTTAAATGTGGAATGTGTGGGCATTATGCAAACCAATGCCCTAAGGGAAAATCTCATGAAGAGAATCTGCATGGTCATATGAGTAGTATTTATGTGGATGATGATGAAGAGACAACAAATGAAATATGAGATGTAAGAAATAATGAAGCTCAGTCAGTGGTTTAAGAATTTAGTGGAATGATTGTATGTTTATAAATAATAATGTATGGTACTTTGGAATAAAGAATCATCTAAGGATTGTTACACTATTTTTTTTTCCTAAAGTATTTGAAAGTATATGTTGAATGGTACCGGTAACCATAGAAGGTTATTCAGATATTTTTGGAAAGTATATGATATGCGCATAATGAAGGGATAAGAAGATAGTGAGATGTTTGATTGTATTCATGAGCTCATGACTGATATAAGGACTAAGTGATATTATGGTTTGATTATATAGATTTTTTTGGGATTTTGGTATGTGGAAAGAGTTAACTTTTGACAGTATTCATGTTTTCACTAAGGTTATATGGTAATTTATGTTTCAAGAGAATATGTGACTAAGGTATTCATGTGTTTGGAATACAACCAACAAGATATATCATATGATATATGTGGGATAAATGCGTGTATTCACATTCTTGGTAGATAACCTTTCTAGTAATTGTTTTCTTTATACTATGAGCTTGGACCGAAGTATTTTAGATAAGCCTAAAGATTGGAATGGATTATGTTGGACATAAGTTAGTACTGTTTAAGGATAGAACTTTTTTCGATGTTATTGATGGGATGTTATAGTAATGTAGTTTTAGAAAAAGGACAACCTGCAGGATGGGTGACAGCCCATCGCGTCGGACAAGGCTGTGGGAATCAAACCCACAACTGAAGTGTGACTGGCCTTTATCGCATACCAATGGCCTACAGTAAGTCCCTGGTTAGTAGAAACTAGTTTTATTTTATTAAGTGGCATGATAGATGAAGTATAAGTTCATTTTTGGAATCGTATACGATTAACCTCACCATAGATGCACTTATGTATATTTGATAACTTTTTCTAACCTTTTGTTTGAAACAAATGGAATGACCCATCATTCTATCACATGATCTGTTAACACTTCACGAATAACAAATTCAACTTCATTTATTTAAGAGATGAAGTGGAAATTGTTCAAAGCACGAACAACAGTAATATTGTACCAAAATCAAGTAAGTATTTCTTCTAATTCAAAATTTTCAACTTTAGGGAAATGATATTGAAAACCAAAAATGTTGTTCTAGTGCTCTTATATCTAATGAATCAGATGGTACCTTATATCATCACAAATTTATGGCTTTGTGATTGATGGATTTTTCATATCCATGTTCTCTACCACTCTCCATCAGAACTTGATGGTTATATTTTTCTTCCATATCCATATTTTAACCTATGTTCTCCTATATAGAAACCCAGTGATGAGTTACTTTGGGTAATCATTACGTTTCATACTTTAGTTTTTAAAATTAAGTTTTAGTATTCTTTTTTATGATGTGGGTTTCTATGAATAGTAAATGATTTATAACCCCAACGAATTTTGAGGGATAAATTCATTTTAAGGGGGGTAGAATGTAACAACCCGAGATTTCATAAGTTATATTCTTTTTAATCTCTTTCATATCTTCTACTGTACGCTACACCAAGATTATCTTGCGCTATATGTGACACCGTATTAGCTTGCAGTATATGCAACACTAATCTTGGATCATGTTACACACAATTTCAAGTTTGTTTGATAGTAGTTATTCTACGTAACATTGAGTATATATATATATTCAATGTATTAATGAAATATTGTTTGATTTTTTTATACACAACAACAAAGGAGTCATGCACTAAACGCAACACTGACTTGGCTTGCATTACACGCAATCGTGACCTTCCTTGATAGCGTGTGTTGTATGCAATACCGGGTTTTACTAAACAACGATATATTATTATAATATTATTATGAACTAGCCGTTATAAATAGTATTAACTAGATTTTTAATTTTATAACATTATTATTCATCTTACACATTTTCTATAACATGGTATAAGAACAAAATAATTTTTTCAGGTAAAATAAGTATTTTTCAAAAAATGCAGTTTTGTCGCCTTTTGATGGCCCACCCACTTTAAATCTAGTTTTTGACATGTTTATAAGTTCAATTTCACAAAATAAAATTCTTCTTTGGAATCAATAAATAAAAATTTACTTTGGATAAATTTTTCATATTATTCTGGTAACTTTCATATTTTGATGAATAGTAAAAACACGCTATATTTTAATTAAAAACAACTTTTTTCATCGCAATAATTTATATGGTTAAATTATAATATTGAATGGTTTTAAAGTATAAATAGAATATATTTTTATCATTTAATATAATGTATGTCATTAACATTAATTTTACATTGAATTCATAGGTAAAAACATTTCAATCTTTTGCAATGTTTTAACTTTTAAAACACGTTTTCTTAACAATGGGATTAATTTTAAATTAATTTCTGTAACTTTTGTGTATTGAATTTAGAAAAATGGATTCCATATTTGGAATCAGTGGGTCCAAATTATGTTAATAAGCTACTTTTTATTTTTGGGCATTATGAATAGTAACTACGGTAAATTTTATTTACCATAGTAAAAGGTAAATCGGGTAATTAAGGGTAAATATAATATTATAAAATTACCCTAACACTTGTCTTAATATAATTGGATGATTATATTTCATCCTAAGGCATATTTGGGTTGAAATGGAATCCATTGGAACCCACTTAGAGGTGATTAAGACCTTTAGTTTATTTTATTTAAAGGAAAGTGAAATATGTCTCACTCAACTTTAATAATTAAAGTATTTTTAATATAACTTTATACAGAATATAAATTTGGTTATAAATACTCATTTGAAAGATAAAATGTTTTTATTTATTATGGTAATTTATTTGTAATTTTTAAGAGTTATTTAATTACCTTATTATCTTATACATTAATGATGGAGAAATTATTTATTTAGTGAAAAATCAATATTATAGTTTTTATTGAAATATTAATACATATAAAAAGGCCCAAAAATCTAAACAAAACTTATTATTAGTGTATATATAAACCATAATCATCAAATGGAAGAATTTTTGACCATTTTGATCCTTATTAAGGTGATTATGACACTTATAATATTTTATTTTAAATGATTCCAAAGTTGTCACCTTCATAATTAAATAAAGATAACAATTTACATGTTGTTATTTTAAGATGATAAATTAGATTAAAATTATTATTATAAAATATTTGATATTTATCTTCATCAAAGGATTTTATTTTTAATTTTTATGCAACAAATAAGTATATTAAATAATTATACAAAAATGGTGTACTAATTATTTTATTAAGCGATATACCAAATAAATGGTTTTAAAAATATTAAAATAAACATTATATGAACTATTTAATACTCTACACGAATTTTCTAGACAAATTTGACATGTTAGGAATCTATTAAATATTTTAGTTTGAATATATCCTCTGTGTATATTTTATTTAAATTCAAATAAATGAATAGTTTTAAAATTGACACTATTTTTATTTTATAAAAATAACATATTATTAAATTGTTTAAACATCACAAAAATATTTGAAAATTATAAATTGAAATTTATATAGTCTAAAATGTCATAAAGTATCCAATTATGGAAAATTAAAAACACATAAGTGATTATTTATAACCATTTAAAATTTAGAATTTTATTACCACAAATAAACTTAAATAGATTAAATAAGGATAAATCAAAATGATAAGGTTTAAAATAAGATCAAAACATATCTAAATTTGATTGGTTGATGAGATTACAACCCTATATCATCTAATATTCTAATTGAGTCATTTTTGGAGGTTTTTATGTGGGGTTTGAATTTATATTAAACTAATATTTTTGAGGATTCCAAAGGTGCCCCTCTCCTCCCTTATAAAAGGGCACCTCCTCCCTCTCATCCTAACACCACATTGAGCCTTAAATATTGTCTAAACACTGCCAATTTATCTTCTCCACTTCAATATAAACATACTAGAGGTCATGGTATACTTTAAAGAACAATCTTAGTGCCCTAAGAGGAGGTTTTAAAGAGGCGTATCGAAGAAGAGGTAATATCTGTTACCGATTCTTTCAAATTTATTTCTTCTTCTACCTCCTTTTCTTTAGTTGTTTCATTATATTGTAATAAAATCAGTATCACTAATATAATGATATGTTATTATAAATATTAAACAACCCCATTTCACCTTCTATCCATCCTAAGGAAAACGAAATCACCGCGCGTGCGTACGTACGAAATACCGTCTCCACGCCGTGGTGTAATCTGTTTTTCCACCACCACCTTACATGGATGGGTATAATGGTGTAAATAATAAATACATATGATTATTATAACATAATACTGATTCTAATGTATTAGATCATTCACTTCAATTTTATTCAATAAATATGGGAATGATATCATCGCTCGTGCGTACGTACGGATTACCGTCTCCACGACGCGATTAGATTCATTCTCCATGTTAACCATACATGAATGATCATAAAGTTTATATAATGAATAATAATGAAATATATGAAATAATAATGCTACTGGATTTATGTATATATATATATGTATGTCATATATTTAGTTTCATTCAATTCAATAAGGAAACGAAAACAGCGTTCATGCGTACGTACGGCCTACCGTCTCCATGAACGGTGTATTTCATTCCTTTTATCGATATATAATATATATGTATATGATGAATATATATTAGATATAAATCATGTTTTACATTCTATAATTATGTAAATAAGTATATATGTAATATTATCCACAACGATAAGTCGAAACACATACGATAAATGAAATTATTTTACCCAAAACGCTGCTTTAACATGGAATTTACAAAAGAACGGGTAATATAAAGTCATAAGTGAAACATATATGATATAATAACAATGAATATGATTATGTAATAAGTAAATGACATTATTTAAATCATTATACAGGATGATCGGATCCATACGAAGCATATCGGACCTAAGGTAAGGGATAATGTTGCAATCTCAATTGTTTTTTATCCGAGATTACTTATACATAAGTATTTATTGGGGTTATATTTATCATCCATGTCCAAGTTTTTTTAAAATAAAATCATGTATATTTAAAGTCATTTTTACCCATTTTTTACTTTTACTACATGGTGTGTAATGAATGTTTTTTTTGTTTACCATACGAGGTACTTTTTGACTTTTCCGACAAAAGTACGAGAAGAATGTTATTTTTAACTTATACGGCGTGAACGGATTTTTATGGTTTCATAACGCCTCATTTTCATGAAGCTTACTCTACAAGATTTTATGACTATTTTAAAAAAAAATACTTTTATTTTAAAAGTTCATGGAATTCTTTGAAAAGAAAATGATTTTTAAGAAGAAATGATATTTTCCTCAAGAATTCATTTCAAGTGTTTTATCAAAACCATTTTCCATCTAAGATGACATTATTTTATATGTGTCTCTATGATTTACATGGTTTGACTTTTCTTATTATTAAATGATACCCATTTATTTTATATGGATTATGTGATGATGAGATGATGATTATGAAACCCATTTTATTCTTTGAGTTATGATGAATGTTATAAGTTTATTTTGTGGCACAAGTAAAAATGATTTCATTATGAGATGGGTGGGACCTATATCTCCATCCAATGAATTGGGTAAAGATTTATATCTCATGTGATAGACATGGATGAAACGGTAAGTTAATCTGGTTCAGTAATACAGGACTGGAACGAGGAGTGAACTCGATTCAGAAAGGGACTTTGTCCACTAAGATGGTCTTGGCAGCAATGTCTTGGCTACTATGGAAATCATATCATGTGCTTAATGGTTTCGAAAATCACATGTTTTATTCCCATGCTATTTTATCATGATTAATGTTTCTTTATGATCTATGCCTTATGTACTGCCATGTTTTATGTCATTGCTCAAGATTTTTATGTTTAAACATTATGTTCATGTTTTTAAGTTCAAATGTATATGATTTGTTTTATTTTATCCATTCTTACCCTTACTGAGCATTTAAGATCACCCTTTATATGTTTTATTTTCCCCAGGATATAAATAAAGGTTTTAGGTAAGAAAACAAAAGGGGAAGATCTTTATGGGAGATGTTGAAGATCTTTCACCACGATTAGAAGATTACGTTTCGAGTTTCCAAAGACACTAAACTGTTACGGTCCTTGTGTGTCTGTTTTTGTTATGTATTAAGTATTTTGCAAAAGTAATGTAATGTCCATATACGTCAAGCTTCGGGTCCCTACATGCGTGGTCCCTGTTACCCCTTGAAAACCAAAGTACATGGTTAATAGAGAATAGTCACATGTTTAGATAAACTATTCATAAGTCATGATACTTCCTCTAGAACCAAACCTAACCATTTTCATAGTTTTCCTAGGATCTCACATGGTTAGAAAAACCATTCTCAAACTATTCAAAATTACACTGGAGTTAACAGAACCACATCACATGGTTACCGTATGGTTACTCCTAACTATACATAGACCATGAACCTAGAATTATTCTCCCAAAACCTCATATTATTGACCCCTTAATCCTAAAAACCTTTAAAACCTTAATATAGAGAAAAAAAAGCTCAAAATAAAACATTCGAGTGACCCAAAGAGTGTCACAATAGAGGAGGCCTTATATATTGGATGCAATATAAGTAAATTTGATGATGTTATAAAATTTATGGCTATTAAATCAGATAATAGAATGTCAAATAGTTGTTTTAATCAAATAATTTATTCATTTAAATCATTTTTACCTGATATAAATACATTTGTTTCAAATTTTTATGAATGTAATATGTTGGTCTATAATTTGGGTTTTAGTAATAAAAAGATTCATGCATGTTCAAATGATTTCATCTTATATTATATTGAATATGAGTTGTTATTTAATTTTCCTACATGTGGAAAATCTAGGAAAAATGGTATAATAAAGAAAGTTTATATTGGTTCTTGTTAAATAATTGAGGTATTTTCTGCTTACACCTATATTGTAGCATATATTTTTGTATTATAAAATAGATGCATTGATTACCTGGAATCGATCATTGGTCAGTATGTATATAAATAAACTTATTTAAATTTATTTAATTACTAAATTTATATTATTAATTATTTATAGTTTTTATGGTCTCTGATCATTGTTATCTTAAATGCCTCCATATGACAGGAAGGGAGATTTGTATACATGAGTGTTTTCATTATTTTTTAAACAATATTAGGAAAAGATCCATGGATAAGGCTTCTATTATAGTTTTTGATTAGTCTTGATTCTATCATCGACCTAACTACATCTTATCCCAGACTTGGGATGGATTATGCTCCTGCTGTGTAAAAGAGACTTTTCAGAGGAGATCATCATCAGTTCAACAAAACTGGGGGAGGTAGTCACACATAGAGTTGGGAGTCATATATATTGTATTCATTGATGATTTATGGTAAATATTTTTTTTTTAATTTATATATAATTTTAATGTAAAATACACATGTTATATTTATATTTTTCATTATTGATCTTGATGTTATCGAGTTTTATGTTTATAAGAATATGTATATTGATCCAATTATAGGTGAGAGTACTGGTGATAACATTATATTGTAGTTAGAATATTTTTTGTTTTTTAAATTAATTTAAATTAATTTTTATATTATTATAATTTCTAATTTAATTTAAATGAGACATATGATTTCAGGACTTATTAGGCATGAGAGATTCAGACTCATACAGAGGATGAAGCCTCTTGTGAGTCAAGTTTTAATGATGCATCTTGGATGTAGGCATCCTTACATGGTATCAATAAAGGGAGGGTGATCGAAATTGGCTCACGATATACACCTTCTAGTTATTATGGTGATTCTATGAGTTCAACAGATAACTCGAAAGGAGTTTTTATAGCCTAATCATCAGCTACTAATTATGATTAGTGATAGTGATATTAGGATGATATTATACAGTGCATGCATATAGAACAGGAAAATCATTATCGGTAGGAGGAGTATAAACATGAGGATCAGCACCAGTAGTATGAGAAAATAATCTAGTATATGTGATGAATCATTCATGGTTTAGGGATGTATTTCCTTACACCTGTCCCTTAATCTAATCCCCCTCCCCCATATATAATTTATAATGTTTTTATTGATAAACAAATTGTCTTAAATAGTTATTATTTTTCTATAAATAGTTTTATATATTCTCACTATGTTTTATTTATATATTTATTTTTTATTTGGGATGGATATTATGATCCATCATAAATGATTTTTCACAATGGACATTTCAATCCATCATGAATGGTTTTTTTGGTGGATAGATGATCCCATTACAAAATAGTTTTTGTAATTTTTTATGGGTGGAATTTCTATCGTGGAAGCTTATTTTGAATTGATTAAAATGCCAATCATAAAAAATATTTATTTTTAACAGACCATTTAAAATAATAATTGTTGCAATGATACTTCCTACCATATGTATTTTTCAATGGAATCTCATCAAAATTAAATATTTGTGATGAGATTTCATCACAAAAATACCCATAAAAAAATATTTTCCTGGTTATGATAACTAAAATAGCCTCTCCTGTGAAAATAAACTATATAAAATAATATATTTGTATCCTGATATCACATAAATAAGGATTTATATCTTTATTTCACTATCCTTCCATGATTTATTTGTTATTCTCATTGACTATACTAGATAGACTTACCTTCTTATACCATGGGCATCGATTAAATTAAGGTATTACGGCCCTAGTTAATAGCCCCTAACATAACTACTTCTTATTCTCAGAAGTGATAAATCATGTCTTGATCATTAAATCAATATCATATCATCAATTATGTACCTGATACAAGCTATGTCACCATAGACAAAAATTGTTATTTTTTCATCATGCATAAAGGTGTGTGATCAATTATATATAATAACAATGATCTCAAGTCAAAAAACCAACACATTTTTTCATTGATAGGTAAAACCAATGACACTCAAAACATGTTATGTTCCTATGGATAGGTCTACCCTCATGATCTCATATAATTAGGATCACCATTTGTGAACTCTATGTGAATAATTACTAATTCTTACGAGCCACCCAACATTTAATAGTTAAACATCACTTGTATCCATCAGTAAGATGTATCTAAAACATATGTAATATGTTTAAAATTAATTTTATATCATATTGAGGTTATTATTATAGCTAAAAACTATTATAACCTTTTCATATGATATATAATAAAATTATACTACCATATATAGAATACACATAGTGTAAGGACCTAGCCTTAAATGTTACATATTTTGGTGATTGAAAACAAGAATTCATGATACTATAATCCCAAGGATCTTTTAGATTTAGAGTTTTAGAGAATTATGATAACAAATTACATAGTGAACCCAAAAATTAAAGGTGTACACTTATTTTCAGTATCCATTTTTTTCACAAAACAAAACATGGTTTCTCTTCATAAAAATATTCACAATTTTCTCCTTAATCTCATTGTTGTACCTATTCACTTTTAAACCCTATAAAAAAGAATTTAAAACTTGGAATGATCTCAAAATGTAAATAAGTAACATAAAATAAAGGACATTATTAGTCTATTGAAAAACCATAAAAACATTATCATAATAACATACCTTTTTACCCTGAAAAATGAATCATCTTTTGAAAAATATCATTACATTGTCCTTTGAAAATGAATTGATTTCCATAAAACTCATAAGAAAGAATTTAAATGTTTAATAAGTATCTTGGGACATCATTTTCTATATCACTCATATAAATGGATTAAACAATATGGCCAACCTCCAGATCCAGAGTACCCAATGCATTGGAGGTTATAATGTAACCACCAATCCTTGGTTTATCACGTAACCACCCTTTATTGGTTTATCACAGAACCACCCATAATCATAAAAAATTTACAACAACCATGACCTAAACATAAAACTTGAAATAATTCTTATAAAATACTTATCTAATAAAATAAAATTTCCATTTTAAAATCAATCATTTTAAAAAAACTGCACACATACAATGGAAAACATTTTCTTGGAAAGTAACCATATAAACTTATAAAGTAAGCTTCAAAATATCAGGGTAAAATTAAGGAGGTAAATTAATTTCATTCCATATATTTAAAAAACATTAATTTTTTTCTTTTTAAAAATGATTTCAAAGAGAAACTTTAAAAGAGAATTTTTAAAAGAAATTCTATTACATAAAACCATAAAAATATTCCTTTTAGAAAAAAAATAAAAAAAATTAGAAAATTAAATTTTAAAAAGAATCATGTAATTATAAATAAATTCATAAAAATAATTTTAAAAATGAGTACATTAAGTAGAAAATTTTATAAAAAAATCTTTAAAACATTTGAAAAAAAGGTTTTTTAGTTAAAGAGTCCCTTACAAATATCATATCATTGAAGTGACCATTAATCAAATTAATATATTATATTTATATTATATAAATCCACATAAAAACATATAAATAAAACATAATATAATAAAAATTCATTTCACACATAATATTATCACAAAATAATAAATAATTATAATTTTAACTCAAGGAATTTAAATTGGGTTAAGAATTCACTTAAAATTGTGTAATCAGTCTAATTGTATTCCACATGAAAGAATAACATTTAAAAAATGTAAATATAGTTAGAATAAATAAATTCATGATATAAAATGTAAAATTTTAATTATTAACACCTCATAAAATAATATAGGTTCATAATAAAAATATATGCCTCAATGAAAGAAAATTGAGATGAAGTATCTTATTAAATATTGATAGTATAATGGAAGTACTTGAAGATCCATAAAATGGTTTAATGAGAGAAAAAGGTGTATATAATCATTTTAATGTCAAAATTATAGTAATAGGGTTGTGTAAAATCATATCCCATAATTATGAATTTGAAATCAAATGCATGAAATAAATAATGTGCTTGAATGGAAAAGAAGAGAGAGAGATATATCTCCCTTACCTTATGTCTGAATGTGTTCTGTAATTGATATTAATGTCCTGAATAATAAAATTATATTAATTACTTACTTAATTAAGAACCTATTCTATGTATATTTGAATTATTATAGTTTTATTTCATTCATTTAAGGCCATTTTGGTGAGTTATAGAGTTCAATTTTGTTGTTCTGAAAGCATCCAATTCATGGTTTCATGGTTGTTTCACTTGTGTATAATTACGGATGTTTCTTGTAAAATTAGAATATTAATCCAAAAGTGTAATGAAATTGTATTAATGAACTTATATAAGTTTAAATGGTACCATATATCATTTTCTTCTGACATGAGGATGATTTATTTGATAAAATGTTAATGATAAATTTTAGTTTATTTTGGCGGTTTTTCGGACCATCTTAAGCTAGTTTCATTATATTTAATATTTTGTTTATATATTAGTTCCAAAACATGAAATAAGTTATAATTAAATTATTAAAATATTATTTAACCATAATAATAGTTTTATTATTATCCTTTAAGGTGGTAATAGAAAATGAAAACTCATTATACATAGATACGGTTAACTGCCATAATTTGGATAATGGTTTCATTTCTTTGAATAAGAGGGGATAAGAAAAGGGATGGATATAGATATTCCATAAGAAATATAACATTATATTATATGAAATATTCTATAGTTATTATTACTTTATGTATTAATTATATGAGGAGAAGTTATAAGAATAAAATAAATTAAAAGAGGTAGTTTGAGAAAGTTACCTCTTGAATATCACCTCCTTAAAGGATCCCTTCAAGAACTTGGAATTGGTATTTGGGTGAGACCAGTAACACTTGGGAATGGGGATATTGGGGAGGATATGGTTTTTCATATATTTTAATATATTTAAGTATTTTTAGGATAAAGTTTATGGTGAAGAGTGGTATTTATACATGAGGAGGGGTTGTTTTAAGTGATTAAATAATTATTATTTTATATTTAAATCCAACCACCTTTGGGTCGCATTAATTATAATTAATTTAGATTATAATTAATGTTTTAAATTATGGTTAAGGTCGATAAATATATCGACCACCCATTTAAATTTTTATTTTTTATGTATTTTAATCTTTTATATTTTAACTTTAACTTTTTTCGTTATTTTACCTATACTATGGTAAATCATTTTTTTTACCATAGTAACATTTTTGAGACTAAAAATAAAATAAACTTAGTACCTCATTTTTAACATATTATTACAAATATGGAATCCATTTTTTCAAATTAAATTCATATAATTGAAAAAATTAAATTTAAAACAAAACACGCAGACACGATGCAAAAGAGGGTTTTCAACAAGTGTATTTTTCAAGCAAAAGATGATTTTATATTAACTCTATGAATAATAATTATCATTCAATGAAACTAAATAAATATTTAATGATACATAATATATATATATTTCACTTAAAAATTTTCCCCATTAGTGATTATTTTTATTAATTAAAAAGAAGAAACATTTGGTACTTTAAAACATATTTCAAAAAAATCATGTTTTTAAACCCGAAAAATAAACTTATTCTAAAATACAATATAATTTTGATTAAAAATAATTTAATTGGGTAAAATATAACTAAATAATACTTATGTTACTTTAAACCATATTCAAAACATAATGTGACTTTTAAATTTTTTAATTTATTTAAAATAAGTGACATTTTTACAAGAAACGATATTTTTCACTATTGACTAAAAACCCAATATTTCCCAAAAAAACCCAAAATTTCAACCAAAGTAAAACATGATATTATGATTTAAAAAAATAATTTCATTTTATGGAATTCATTTTCTAAAATTTTAAAAAAAAAATTAATATTCACTCATAAAATGCAATAAAACCTATTTTTTAAGAGAATGTATTTTTTGAAGAATAAAATGGATTTCTAAAAATATAGTACTTATTTAAAATTAATTAATTAATACATTATCAATGAGTATGAACATTATATATTTCATAATTTCATTCATACTACTAATTCCCACTAATTTCATGGCTAGGTTATAATGGTCACATTTAAATAATAATATTTTTCCATTTGTTTAAGCTCGATGTGGCATATCTTGTGCAATATTGAACATAGTGTTTCATTATAAAAACTCAGAATGTTACATCCCCCCTAAATAAATTTCATCCTCACAATTTTAACTCAAGATTGAAAACTAGGGTTTTGACTTTTCAAAATAATTTTTTTGAAATCCCACATTGTAAAAAGGATCAATAAAACTTCCACTTGAAAATTGAGAAAGGAAAGTATGAAGGTCACTTGAGATAACACATACTAGGTTTCCATGTATAAAAATATAGAAATAGAAGAGAAAATATAACACCCATGGAATTATGGATAGTGATAGAGAAAGTGGTCATGAGAAATTTGACCATCATAAGTCTATGATAGGTTAAAAGGACATTTATTTCTCGATAATAAAAGAAAACGAATAACATTTTTGTTCAAAAATATTTTTTCTAAAGTTAAGGAATTCTTTTACTAACTAGACTAATAACATAAGAAAATACCATTACTTGAAAATTATAATTTCATTCTCATCTTTTCTCCAAACGATGAGTATTTGAGATCAATTTTTCATACCTAAACCTTCAGAATCAACTTCTATGGAACACAAAATCTAAAAAGTATAACTATTTATTCCTTCTATCTTTAGGCATTAACTAAAACCAAATTGGTTAGTAAAATATATAATCTTACAAAATGAATAAACATTTATAGGATGAAAAACTACTTTAATCCCCAAAATTTAATAGCAGTACCAAAAGTTTAACATGGATAATTCAAAAAATAACTATCCTTAAAATTCCTCAAAATATTATAAACTAAAATTTGAAACCCAAAAATCAAGAAGGATTTGATCACATAATATTTGAAGATAAATTTAATATTTATCTTCAAATAATATCAATCTCTCTTAAAGTCTCTTACCAAAATCAAATTTCCCTATTCATGTTATCATTGCAATAAATAACATGAATCACCATAAATAAAATATATTTCCAAAATATAATTCATACTTTTTTTATCAAATAAAATCCCATAGTATTCAATTTAATGATAAGATGAAATTTTATATACATTCAGTTATCATTTGATTAAGTATTATCCATGCTTTTCTTTATAATGCACTAGGTATATATTGATTGTTTTGGGAAATAGGTTTCTAAGGTTTCAAAGTAAAGTCTAGAGAAAAGGACAAAAAATGATTGTTACACATCATGAAACTCACTTAAACGATGAGTAGTCATCTCTCATAGAATATGAAAAGTCGTGAATAACTTCATGAAATAATTATAATCCATGAAGTGATTACATGGAATGATTCACAAATAAACATCATGTAACTATGAATTTCAATTCCTACATTGAATATCCAGACCGAAGGAAGATTCACATCATAGAGACCCATTACATGTCATGAAAATGGTCAACTTACAAATCCCAAAGATCTAGGATGAGATTCACATGAGATTTGTACCAAATTCAAAATTCATAGAGAAAATATTGGATCTGAATTACATGATGCAAAAAAATTTACACATCATGTAATATCCCAAATATCTACCTCTATCATGTGTAAAGTAGATAGAATGTTAAACACAGTTCTTTGGATTATCTCATTTTCTCTAATTTTTCTATCATTTTATCTTCTTCTTTTTTTCTCAAATAAACTTTAATCCATTCCTTTCATTGTTTTACATCAATTCAAGCACCATTGATTAAACTTTTCAAATATTTCGTTATTCTTTTATATCACCAATATTAATTACGTGCATTCTTCATATCAATGACCAATAGATGATGAACCCTTGTTGTATTCTTCCCTATTCTTATTCCAAGTAAGTGTTTGGTTAAAGTTGTTATTGATTCAATTTTTAAATTTATTATTCTTGAATTCATGATCTTTAATTTCTTAATCTCAATTTTTATTGGTAAAATCAACATGTTTTCAATTCTTTACCTACTCATGATCAATTCTACCATGAGTGGATAAAACTCTTAGGGTAGGGGTTGAGGATAGGGATGTATGATTTTAATTAAACTTTAATTATCAACTTGGTAACCCTAATTATAATAATCATGTTAAACAACAATTTTTTATCCAATTATTTTAAGAAACCCTTTCCATGGGAAGTTTGAATGAATGACCCTGACTTGATTATGGTGGAATAGGTTATGAAAAATAGCCTATGAACTTTCTACCTTAGAATCTAGGCTTAATGAATCTAGGTTGTAGCTATCTCTAGATCAAGGAACAGTTTAATCTTATATAGATCTATCTATTTTAACCATAGTAAACTAGTGTCCTTTTATTTCTTTGCAGGATAAACCTTAGGATCATACCAAGTTAGGAGTAAGATTTTCCTTTTACCTGAACCCCAAAATTTATCATGATCCCTTATCTATCTCTGATATTAATCACAAATACCTTAGCATTAGTTTTTTTCCAAACTCAATCAACTTGTGAGGACTCCTACGCATATGGTTTTAAGCCTTAGTTCCTATCATCCAGTCAAAATCCCCATGGGATCAACCCTGCACTATCACTATACTATGCCTTAGTAGCAAGAGTAGTTTGGGAAATAATAAATATAATTTGACCGCAGCCCACGCGAATTAAACAACGTGTATGGGTGTGTCAAATTTGGAATCATTTCCAAGGAACTTAAATATTGTGTTATGGCATGGAAACCTATGGCAAGAACCAAGGATTGCCTCACTCATTCCCCCTTTCTCTTTTCTTTTCTTTTTTTCTTTTCTTTCTGTATTCCACTGTGTTCTTCTTAGTTGAGGCTTAGTGCATAAATAAAGGCCCTTTGACTCATTCAATGATACTTAACACACATTAATGGCTTACCTTTGAACCAAAAATCGAAAGGTACATATATGCACACTGCTATTTAAAAACGGTCGACCATAGCAATCATGTGGGTCCCAACCCACCAAACATGAAACCTGTAATACATGGAGAGTAGACCATACATAAAGAATGAATCATTATGGATTATGGCTTGACATAAATCAATGGTTCTATACCCATCATTATATTCCCTCCTCTTTAGGTAAATACATTTGATATAAAATATATACTCAATCATATGATCCAAAATATGGACCAGTTTAGTAGACTTCAAAGTGAAAATCCCCATGAACATGTCTCAAACTTACAGGGATTCTGTGATACCTTTTTCAACTGGGGATTATCTTCTGATGATATAAGACTAAGATTATTTCCCTTTTCCTAACAACATCGAGTCAAGGATTGGATCAAAAGTCAAGTTTCTGATTCTATCATTAATTGGGATTATTTATCCAAGAAATTCCTAATCAAGTAATTTCCACCTATCCTCACTTGTAAACTTCATAATGAAATCTAGAATTTCACTCAAACTGATAGAGATTCAATATGAGAATATTGGAATCATTTAAAATAAATCACCCGTAAGTTCCCACATCACGGGTTTGATATGTGAATACAACTACAAACATTTTATCAATGAATCCAACCAGCTACTCGCACAGTTATTGATGTTACCACTGATGGAGGTCTAATGTTTAAAACACTCGATGTGGGCTGAGAAATTTTAGATGAAGTCCCTCATAATTTGATTCTATGGCAGAGAAATCATGGACCACCTCATCATGGAATTCACCAGGTTGAATAAAATACTCAACTAGCTGCATAAGTAGAGGCCTTAACTAAGAAGTTGGAATCCTTTCAACTACCTGTTGCACCAACTCACCCTCCAACTCTGGTAATGGAAATTAAATCCTGAGAAATGTGTAGTGGACCACACCTATATCAAGACCATACAGTAGGCATTTAGGAATAAAAAAACCCAATAATGTAATTACATTAATTACAATCAGCAAAATCAATAATTTTAGAAACCACAACAATATTATCAACAGAGGCCAGTTCAATAGCTGTAACAAAGTAATCAAGGGTATTATAGGTAAATAATTGTTTAGTCACCATTTAGGAACAAAGGATCACTAGGATAACCACCAATTAATCATGTTCCTAGACCACTATAACAAGTAACACAACAACCTTTTCCTCCTATAGAACAACAATAATTTCAGCCAGCACCACCAAGACCTCTATAATAGGCCATTCCTCTTAAAAAAATCTGTAAAATCTACTTTCAGACTTTTTCAAAAGGAATATTAGAGAATGAACACCCAATAGATATAAATTCATAATCAAAGGGTGTATTTTTGTAACCTTGATCATAAAATGGTTCATATCTCAAATAACCTATTAGAAATATTTCTAGGTACTCTATATAGTAATATGAAGACATGCCCAAGGGAAGAGGTAAAGGTGGTGGTTTAGAGGAGTGGAAAAGTGATGGAATTTCATCAAGCATGTGGAGGTGAATAAAAACAAGCTATGGAAAACAAAAATCATACAACATCCATAGAATAAAATAATGATGAAAAAACAACTGAAACTGCTAAAGATATTCCTCAAGAAGCACCACCTTCTATAGAAGCTCCAATTAAAGAACAACCCAATGATGATGTTTACATTTCACCACCACCTTATAAACCACCTATCCCTTTTTCGGAAAGAATGATTCAAGGAAGGATTTAAGGGAAATACAATAAATTTTTGTATATGTTCATGAAATTTCACATAAACATTACATTTGCTGAATCACTAGCTCAAATGTCTTTCTATGTGAAATTTCTTAATGAAGTACTTTCTAACAAAAGAAAAATGGAAGACCTAGGAGTCATCTCACTAAATGAAGAGTTCTATACTGTTTTCACTAGAAAATTCCACTAAAAATGAGAGATCCTATAATTTTATCAATCTCATGCTCAATAGAATAATATAACTTTGGAAGAGCCTTGTGTGATTTAGGATCTAGAATTAACCTCATGCCTATGAGTGTATTCTAAAAACTAGGATTTTAGGAAATATAACTTACTAGAGTGGCACTCCATTTAGCTGACTAAACATTAAATTATCCTTAAGGACTTATCAAGCACGTATTATTCGAAGTTTTCAAGTTAATTTTTTTAGAAGAATTACCCATTTTGGACATGGAAGAGGGAGGAGACATTCCAATCATCCTAGGACAACCATTCCTAGACACTGGGAACGAACTAATTTATGTAAAACAGAAAATAATCATATTCTGAGTAGGTGATTATTAATTTGTGTTTGACTTAACGAAATTGTAAAAACAAATAGATGATTCTTTTGACTGCCAATATATCTTTCTCATATAAGAAAGAGATAACTACTTAGACATTGAATAAGAAAGTGACAAAATTCCCCCTGTTGAGGAGGAGGGATATGACTTTGAGTAATTTAACTACATAGAACTTCTTACAAGGGATAGCATCACACCATTCATACCCTAAGTCATTCAACCACCAAAACTAGAACTAAAATCCCTCCCCAGTACACTCAAGTATTCATTTTTGGAGATTTTTGTTGCATTACCAATCATCATAAACTCCGAACTGACACAGTCACAAGAGGAAAAATTGATAGAAGTCCTAAAAATACAAAAGCAGTAAATTTATTGGGGGTGGATGATATTAAATGGATCAATCCGGCTTTATGAACCCATAAAATTTTACTATAGGAAGGTGTCAAACCTAAATGAAAACCCTAGAGGAGACTCACCCCACCAATGAAGAATGTTGTTAATAAATGGGTACTAAAACTTTTGGATAATGGAATAATTTTTTCAATATTTGATAGTAAGTGGGTGAGAATGCTGGTGGTCTTCCTAAATAAATGTGGACTCACAATTGAAAAAAATGATGAAGATGAAATGATCACAACTCACACCATCACTAGATGGAGAGTATGTGTGTATTACATAAACCTAAATGTATAAACCTGGAAATAACATTTCTCCTTTCCCTTGATGGATCAAATATTATAGAGACTAAAAAGACATGAATTCTATTGTTTCCTGGATGGATATTTGGGATAAAACAAAATTCACAAGTCTATTTGGTACCTTTTCCTATAGGATCATGTAGTTCGGTATGTGTAATGCACTAGTGACCATTCAAAGGTGCATGAAACATATATTCCATGATATGGAAGATTAATTAATATAAATTTTAATGGATGAATTTTCATTTTATGGAAGATCTTTTGAGGTCTTCCTAAGAAATATTGAGTTAGTCCTGCAACACTGTAAAGAGAAGTGCCTAATTTTAAACTAGGAAAAATGCCACTTTATGGTTCAAGGAGGCATAGTACTTCGACACAAAATTTCCAAGGATGGAAAGGAAGTTGATACTTCTAAAATAAAATTGATCAAAGATTTACATGAGCCCTCAATAGTCAAAGGAATAAAGAGATTTCTTGTCTATTCAGGTTTATATCAGTGATTTGTGAAAGATTTTTCAAAATTTTCCCACCCTCTGACACACCTATTATCAAAGGAAACTTTGTTTTAATTCACTGATTAATGTCATAGGTCATTTAACACTTTAAAGTAAATCCTGGTAGTAGCTCCTGTAATCATTTCAATAGATTGGGGGAAAGAGTTTGAATTGATTTCTGGCGCTAGCGACCTCATTGTTGGCACTATTATAGGACAGAGATTCAGTCAAATATTCTACCTCATCTACTATAACAGTCACATACTTTATGAACCGTAGGTAAATTATACAACTAAATAGAAGTATCTCTTATTATTTGTCTTTTCTTTCAATAAATGTTTCTCTTATCTGGTATTTTCCAAAGTCATTGTGTATACTGACAATGCTACCCTATGATATTTGATGAATAAAAAGGAGTTCAATCCAAGACTGATGAGGTGGATCCTATTGCTCCAAGAGTTCGAAATCATCATCAGGGATACCAAATGAATGGAAAATGTTGTCACTAACCATCTATCTCAACTTCCACTGCCCCTTATAAAGGATAATGATGATCTAGACATTGAGGTCATCTTCGCCGATAAAACTCTATTTAGTATAAAAGAACAACCATGGTTTTTAGATATTTAAAACTATATCTCCATGGGATTATTACACCCATACATCTCATATCTATAAATAATAATATTTTTAGTTTAATCTTCACACTACTATTGGGATGAACCACTCCTTTTTAAGTATTGTACTGATGGATTAATACAACTTTGCATCCCATAAGAATAAATCCAAAGGGTGTTATACATGTTTTATATGTCACCAACTGGAGGAAATAATGGACCAGAATTTACAGTAAAAAAATTATATAGAGTGTACTTTTCTGACCCACACTCCACCAAGATGCAAGGGATTATTTTCAAAGTTCTGATCAGTGACAATGAACTGGCACCATTATAAAAATAATGAAATGTCCCAAAACCCATTCATAGAAGTTGAAATCTTCTATGAATGGGGAATAGAATTCATGGGACAATTTCTCAATTAACATGAAAAATCCTCTATCCTTGTTGGAATTGACTACATTTACAAATGGGTAGAAGATGAAGCTACAACACATGACATGAAAATAGAGGTTATTAATTTCTTGAAAAAAAATTTGTTTTCAAGATTTGGATTTCCCAAACTACTCATTGGTGATCATGGAATGCATTTTACTAACCAATTTTTTAATGTACTATTAGAAAAATATGGAATCAGGTATAACACAGGAACTCCCTACCACCCACAAATAAGAGGGAAAGTTTAATTGTTAAATAGGGAAATCAAAAAAATCCTCTAAAAGACCATCAACACAAGTTGAAGGGATTTGAGTATGAATTTAGATGATACATTATGGTAATAAAGCACTACATACAAAACACTCATTATTACCACACCATTATAATTAATATATGGGAAGCCATGTCATTTTCTAGTAGAATTAGAGCATCACTCATATTAGAAAATTAAGAAGCTCAATTTGGATTGTCAAAAATATGGGGAATATAGTATTCTATAATTGTATGAATTGGAAGAAATAAGAAATGATTCTTATGAAAATTATAAGATCTATAAAGAAAAAACAAATAAATGGAATGGTTAACGCATTGAGTGACACATTTTTTTTCAATGAATAAAGTCTTATTGTTCAACTCAAGATTAAAACCATTCCTTGGGAAGCTGAGATCTAGATGGTTAGGATCCTTTGTGGTCATACAATTATTTTCTTATGGGATCATCAATATTCAAAAGGAAGGTAGGCCACCATTCAAGGTCAATGGTCAATGATTTAAAATCTATCAAGAACCCTTCCGTGAGGGGTGTGTCATCAGCTTGAAATTCATCTGAGAAATGAAGAGTCAATCTACCAACATTAAATGGAGAGATCACAAGGAGGAAACCTAGGCTAGGTCACCTTAGGCTATATTAAGTTATAATAAGCTTTAGGATATATTAGGGCATTCCGAGAGCAAAGGAGAAGGCTTGAGTTTCAAAATGAGCATAAAGAAACAATTACATGTCGTGTAACCATCATTCACGACATGTATTTTTTCATTGCAAGAAATAGTTTAAAATATAAAATTACATGTTGTTTACCTTAAATACACATCATTTAATTTCCATATAATTTTTAAGTCATGAACTTAGGTTTCATGACACCCAACCTCCCCCCCCCCTCCCGTCATGCACTGAACCCCTGCCACACCTCCCTCCCATCGCTCGTTTCTTGAGCCTCCCCCTTCCTCCCTCAACCTCCTTCATCTACACCTCCCTTCATCAAATCCTACCTCTAAAATGAAATCACAAAGACCATTCAAACTCCTCCTACCAATCCCACACTTTAGACACATGATCTTCCACTAGTGAATTTTTGACAATGTGTTGCACCTCCCACACCTCGTGCATCTTCTTCCTCTACTTATGTTACCATTAATGAATAGAAAACTATTCTAGTGGACTCTTAATACAAATATAATGGGTAATTTTAGGATTATTACCCACACATATACCCCATTATAAACTTCTTAAACCCCAAACACCATGTTTCACTCAACTAGATGCAGGAAAAACCAATGAGGACCAAAAAAACTCTTAATATGGCCATCCTCACACGCCTACAAATCATCCATGAGGTGTTCCAGCTCCTCGAATGCCTACATATCTTCTATATAATCAATTTTCATGAGGAGACATATCAGGAGATATTTCTCAATTTTCTGGTCATTTTTTAGGTCGGAGTTGATTGCCTCCGCTTTAGATTAGGCAGAAGACCACACGAGCTTTCTTTTGAAAAGTTTGGCATAGGCCTTGAGATTTATACTGATGAATTCCCCACATCTGAGGTATTCCCCACCTTGTAGCTTGATCCATCCAATTCATATTCAAAGTAGATATATAGGATGGTTTCTTAGGAATATCACACTAATCTTGATCCTAGGATTACAAAGTCCACCCAACTCCATGGTCCAGCACTCTGCGTCCTTCATAGGGCATTGATGCATGCTTGGTATGCTCGTTTAGAGTCTCATGACAGCATTATCCAGATGGATGTAATCATCCTCAATGCAAACATGGTCATCCTAGGTGTCAACATGGCCTCTCATTTCTCTTTTTATTATAGAGCGCATGCTTATCGAATGCAAGGAACACTGATGGGTGGATATTTCATCACCCATTTATCCCATCATCTCGAAGTATTTGACGCCACCCTTCCACTCATCTCCCTTAGTCCTATAGATTCCATGGACTTCCTACTACTAAAAAAGATGTAGTTGCTAACCTTGGATGGTGACACCTACCAATGGGTTCAGGCTGCTGACAAGGAACCTGGAGATCATGCAGTTGACCCTACACCAGCTCTATTTACCACCTCCAGACCAGCCCCTGCAGTTTCCATTACCACCCCTAAAACCACCCATTTTCCTCCATATACCACCACCACCTACCATACTACTCCACCCACCACATAATATCTAGCATAACTTTGGGATATGCACCTATACATTCTATAGAATCTGTGTTGGATCTCCCATCACCTATATATCTGTTTTATATAGTTCTCTCATTTCACTACCCCAACACCTCCATCATCCCAGACAGCTTCTCATCCACCACCGGCCTCTTCTGACCCTTCATCATCTACCATACATTCCCCAACTATAGTCTTAGGAAACCTACCATCAGAGATGATAAACCTTGCTACCTAATAGGAGTATCTGGAAGAGCAGGACAAGAGTTTCAAGGGCCCAACAGCCATCCCCATCCACTGAGGTTCCCTTCATTCATCCAGTTACCAGACGCACTTCCACACTCTGTATCAGTAGCTCACCACCACCCACCTCAAACATAGATACCAACACTAAAGAACCACCTTCCATAACTGATCAACCATCCTCTTCTACTATTACATCCATTAATCATGTGGGGCAGTTACAACCACACTCTGTTCGAGAGCATACTATAGATGAGCTACTTGATGGTTTTGATTTATCATAGTCTACCCTAGTTCCCTCCCCCATTTTTATATGTTTACAAAGTGCTCATTTTTATATTTTCTGTATTACCTTTCATTTTTATATCATTATACTTTCTCTATATATGGGATAGTATTTTTTCTATTTTACTTGGATTATTTTTCAATATATTACACTATTAGAGTATTCATGTCTATCTCCTCTACTTATTCTATGGTAATCGATGTTCCTGTACCGACACTAGCTACCCTTATTCTATGGATGACTCAGGATCTAGCAGATGTCAATTTCCAACTTTAGGAGCTATCACTAGAGATTTGTGCTCAGTATCCATCACCACCACGAGCACATATACATTTCCTATCACACCAGATCCATGATTTGTATTCTCTTGAAATGATTATTCCTAAAAAATGACCATGAGATCTAGAGGATAATACCACAAGTAGCTACAGAATATAGAGAAGATCAGAGTCTATAGATGATAATGAGTGATACATTGGTTCATCTGTCTGGCTGATAACATCATCGTTAACGCTTTATGGGAGGTAACCCATATTTCATTTCTTTTTCTCATTATTTGTACTTATGATTTTATTTTTTTATTCCTTTTGTATCTTTCTATTTTTCTTTATCAGTCACTTTGAGATTTATTGTATACCCATACTACATTTATATAAAATGTCTTTCATTTCTATTCACTGTGTTCACCTACCTATTTTACTGGTTACAAAATTTTTAAAAACTGTGGACTAATGTTTTATACAATGAATGATTTTTATTTCTAATCAAATATACAGGTATACCAACTCAAAAATAAAAACAATCAAGTTTCCCCATGTTATGAAACTCATTATAGGGATCTCTCTATTCCTAAACATTACTTTGAAAAATTTCCATTTCCATAATATACACTTTATTTATCATACCCCTCCCATGGTACTTTCACTGATAGTGAGGAAACTATCTCATTTTAAGTGTGGAGGAGTCTTTCTTGAGTTTCAATATTGATACACTTGAATTATTGGTTGTTTACATTTATCTAGGAGACATTTTTCATTGAAATTATGCTTTAAACTAGAAACTCATTGCACCCATTTAAATAAAAGAAATTTTTTTATTGAAAATTGTTAGAAATTCATATTTTTCTCCTAATTAGATTTTTAAGAATGGTTGATGAGTTTATTAATTTAATTCAAATTCAAATTTTTTGAAATTTCTTTTAATTGACTTATTACTTGATTTTATATGCTGAGTGATTTTCAATTTTCAATATTCACTCCCATTCCTGAGAGGATTCTGAGCCAATGATTTCATATTAATTTATGAGCATATTTCTTTAGTGACACATGGGACATGTAAACCTATCAGAACATTTGTTCAAATCTTATAGATTCTATAACCGAACAAATACAAGTTTAATATGATTGAAGAAATATTTATTGAGCTACTTTTTTGTGAGACCCACCTTACATATTTCCTTCAATTAGCTTATAGTGTCCATGAAAACCCTTAGTATGATGCATCTATTCCAAACTGATTATACCTTCCTACCTAACTCTTTCAATTATACATGACTTTAATTTGAAAAAGTGTGGGAGAAGTTTTCCAGCCCGTAGAAAAGGGTATATTTTACTTAGTAGATGCATTGTGGGGCTTACCAGACTATTTTATTTTGATCCATGTTTAATTATTAGTATTTTACACCTATCATATTCCTTTGAAAAATATAAAAGAAAAAGAAAAGGATGATTGGGTTATGTATTAGAAATGTCAAAAATCATCATTTTTAAACTGTTGAATCCCCCTCAGGATCATATTTAGTTAGGGGATTGATGTGAGATCTGTCTTAGACATGAATTTTGAAAAATAAATTACAAGAAAAGAAAAATAAAGGAATAGGATACCTTTTGGACTCACTTGATATATTCATGGATCCACCTTGAGCTGCTAAGATTATGGGCTTCAATTGGTATGGGAGGAGTTATTTAATTACACTATTCATGACATTCATACATTATACTTTGGATCTTACCCTCCTTTTTAGAGATTGTTATTTTCCCTATCTACCCACCTACCCTCAACCTCATAGTCATTTGAACCTTTTTTTTAATCCCTCGTGATTTATTCTGTATTTGTCTTTATGAAGTAAATATGATATAACCAATGCAAGCCTATGGTTAGGAACATGTATTCAGGGTATGATCAAAACTCCAGTTTTATTTTACCCTAAGTAATGAGAGAAAATTCATTTTGAGATAAATTAAAAATGGGTATATAATTTAAGGAACCATTAAGAAATTGTAACTAAAAGATTAAGAATTTGTTTTAAGAATTAAACTATGATTTGGGACTATATTTCTATATAGGGACGATTCTTGAGACTGAATTTTTCTACTTACACTTAGTTTTATCTATTATATTATAATGAATGTTTCTTATTTTAAAAATTTCTTACCTTTTGAATCCCTGTTGAGATGATTTTATCTTGAGGAAAATTATTTTTTCAAGTGTGGAGGAATTTGATAAGCTAAAATTGAATATATATTCTATTTTCATTTGATTAATGATTATCCAAGTTTTACTTGATAATGAACCAGGTATGTTTTGATTATTTTAGGAAATAGGTTTCAAAGGTTTCAAAGGAAAAGCTGGATAAAGGGACCAAAAATGATCATTACACATATTTAAACTCACTTACAAAACGTGTAGTCATATTTCACAGCATATGACAATTCATAAATCAATTCATGAAATAATTACAAGCCATTAAGTGATTACATGATGTGATTCACCAATATATGGTTTGTAACATTAGAATTTAAATTCCCACTTTGAAAATCCATAATGAAGTAAGATTCATGTCATGAATACCCATTACACGTCATGAAAAGATTCAACTTCCAAATCTCAAAGATCCGGGACAAGATTCACATGATATTCATGCCAGATTAAAATTTTTTGCAGAAAATATTGGATTGGAATTACATGATGTGAAATTTTTTAAACATCATGTAATATCCCAATTATTTACCTCTAGCAGACGTGCCGAGAATAGAATTTTACACACACTTCTTAATATTCTCTCTTTTTTTCTCTCATTTTTCTCTCATTTTCTCTTCTTATTTCTCTCTCAAATAAACTTTCATCCATTACTTTCATTGTTTAAAATTTTTTCAAGAAACATCGATTAAAATTTTCAAATCATTCTTTGTTCTTTTACATTGCCAAGTTGAATTACATGTGCTCTCCATATCAATTTCCAATCAATTATGAAACATTTCTATGTTATTCCATTTTCTTGTTCCAAGTAAGTGTTTGGTTGAATTTTTTTTTATTCAAGTATTAAATTTATTATTATTTAATGTAAGAACTTTAATGGATTAATCTCAATTTTTATTGGTAAAATCAACATGTTTTCAATTCATTACCTTATCTTGATCAATTCTACCATGAGTAACTAAACCACTTAGGGTAGGGGTTGAGAGTGGGGTTTCTGATTTTAATTAATCTTTAATTCTCAACTTGGTAACCCTAAGGATAGTAATCCAGTCAAACAAAAAAATTTATCTAATTATTTTAAGAAACCATAACCATGGAAAGTTTGAATGAATGACCCTGACCTGATTATAGTGGAATAGGTTATAACCAATAGCCTATGATACTTTCTCCCTTAGAAACTAGGCTTAATTATTTTAGTTTGTAACTATCTATAGATCGAGGAATGGTTTCCTCTTAGATATATTTAGTTATTTTGACCATAGTAAACCAGTGTCCTTTGAATGATTCACAGCCTAAACCTTAGGACCATACCAAGTTAGAATTAAGATTATCTTTTTACCCGAACCCTAAAATTGATCATGATCCATTCGCTCTCTCGGGTCTTAATCATTAATCAATTAGAATTAATTTCTTCCCAAACTCAATAAACTTGTGAGGAATCCTATTCAGAGGGTTTGAAGCCATAGTTCCAGTCATCCAGTCCAAATTCCCATGGGATTAACCCTGCACTATCAATATATTATGCCTTAGTGACAAGTGTAGTTTGGGAAATAATAAATACCACAGCCCATGTGAATTAAACCATGTGTGTGGGTACATTATTTACCTTATTCATAAAAGGTTCTTTTGAAATAAAATTGATCAATAAATCCCAAAATCAATTTCCAATCTCATGGTTATCAATATAATAAAACATATGATACCAAAATGAACTTAACCTTTATCCATTTGATAGTTTAAAGAAATAAAATAAATTTAATAATAACCAAGAAATTTCATAGGATAGTGGTAGGTTCCAAACCCTTATCATCCTTCAATAAAAGGTTCAATCCCTACAACCTTTCCATATGTGATGGGTTGTTACCCGGCCTTTGAGCTGTCATTTTTCATAATATTTCATTCGTATAACGTTCCTATGTATATAATGAATGTCCTTAAAAAATAACCTTAATAATCAAAGATCATATAATATTTAAAGTTAATTGATACCTTAAAACACATGTCCAAAAAAGTAAAGTCATGCTTTAATTTAAACAAAATATTTACATGTATAAAACCTTAACAAAACATCTCCCAAAAATTATCACATTTTATCCTCTTTTCAAAGGTATTTATTCCTTCTAACATATGTTTCACAATTTATAAAAAAACCTACTTTATAAAAATTATTAGGCATTCCATGGTTCCCATAATATTTATAAAATACCACTATATCATAAATTTGAAAACTTAATACATAAAAACATCTTTATTCAACTTCTTTATTAAACCATTAACCATGATTCTTTATATTATTACTTCATACTTTATTCTTACAATCAAATATATGAATTATATCCTTATGATTCATCAATATAAACCCAAAAAATGTTTCATACTTTGAACATGATAAAATAATTCATACCTTAAATCCAAACAAAAGGACTTCTTTGATATCCCCTTTATCTTCAACTACCATAAAGTAAATGGTCATGTTCTTTTTGAAAGTTCCATTTTCGATATAATTGGAAATATTGAGATTTTAAAATCAAATGAAAAATATACCATGACCCATAAAATTTTTGAATAAAAGAAAAGGTGTTAGATAATTGAAACTATTTATTACAGGTGATTTGAATTCTCAAAAATCTATCAAAATCATTTGATCGAGATTTTTCAATAATAGTGATAATCAAATCACATGGAAGGGATAATATGGTTGTGGATGATCTCTTTCCTTATATCTTGATAAATGATCCTTAATATATATAAATGAATATCATTGAAAACTTAAATTAATTATTACATGTTATAATGAAAATTTTCCTTGAAAATACAATACCCTTATAAATTCCATAATACTTTAGCCTTCAAATCCTTTATACATAAATCGATTACCTTTCTAAATCCAATGTCCAAAAATATAATTAATCTTTTAGAACTCGATCACTTTAAACCAAAAAAGAGGTTTCTAGGAATTTGAACATATAATCATCCTTAAAAATGTAAACTTGTGATGATATCCATAACTCTTAAGAAAACCATACAAGAAAACATCCTAATATTGAAAGTTTTCTAAACCATCCTTTGATACCAACTATAATAACCAGGTCTTAAACATTACATATTCTAGTGATTGTAAACTAGAATTCATATTATTAAAATACCAAGGATATTTTTGGTTTGGAGTTTTAAAGAATTAGTAAAAAAAATACATATTAAACTCGTACATTACAAGAGGATACTTATACTCAGTATCCTTTTTTTTCACCAAACAAAACTTTTTAAATAAAACATGATTTCTATTCATGAAAAATCTTCACAGTTTTATCCTTGATCACATCCTTGTAACTACTCTCTTTTAAAACCTGTGAAAAAAATTTAAAACTTAGAATAAGCACAAAATCTCAGTAAGGGACATAAAAGAAAGTAAACCATTAGTCTAGTGAAAACCCACAAAAATATCATCTCAAAAACATACCTTTTTTCCGAAAAATTAATCATGTTTTCAATAAGACCACTATATTAACTTTTTAAAATCAATTAATTTCCATGAAAAATCATTATAAAGAATATAAATATTAAATAGGTATCTTGGTATATCATTTCCCATACCACTCTTACAAATGGAGTAACCAATATTTCCAACCTCTAACTCTCTATTACCCAGTTCATTAGTGGTTATAACATAACCACCCATCCTTGGTTTATCACAAAACCGCATACCATTGGTTTATTAAGTAACCACTCATCAGAATAAATAATTCCCATGAACCATAACATAAAACATAAATCATAAAATATTGCATTATAAAATACCCTTTGATGAAAATAAACTTTCCATTTTTAAATCAATCATTTTAAAAAACTAGGCATGTGCAATGGAAAATATTTTCTTTGAATGTAACCATATAAACATGTAAAGTAAGATTAAAAATATTAATGAAACCTGAAGGAGTGAAATTCCATTCATTCCATATATGTAAAAAAGCATTCCTTTTTTACTTTTGTAAAAAGTTTTTAAAGAGGAAATTTAAAAGAGTATTTTTAAAATAAAGTACCTTACATAAAACCTTAAAAATATCCCTTTGGAAAACCTTTTAGAGAAATTAGAAAATTTAAATTTTAAAATACTTATGTCTATATAAATACATTCATACAAATAATTTTAAAAATGTGTGCATTAAAGATAAAAATTTAGAAAATAAATATTTGAAACATATAAAAATAAGGTTTTTTAGTTAAAGAGTCCCTTTCAAATACCATATCATTGAAGTGATCATTAATAAAATGAATCCATTATATGTATATAATTTAAATACACATAAAATAATTGGAAATAAAATATATTATAATCAAAATTCATTTCACATATAATCTTATCATCACATAATTAAGAAGTAGAATTTTAACCCAAGGAATGAAAATTGGGTTAATAATTCTCTTACCACTTTGTAATCAATTGAATCATATGCCCCATGAAATAATAACATTTAATAAAACTTTAAATAAAATGATAATAAATAAATTCATGATATAACATGTAAAAGGAGAATTATAAACACCTCATAAAAGAATATAGTTGTATAATAAAAAGATACACATCAATGAAATAAAATTGAGATGAAGTCACCTGCTAATTTTCGGCAGCATAATGGAAGTACTTAAAGACTCAAAAAAATTGTTTAATAAGATATAAAGGTGTATCTCATCATTTATCATCAAAAATAAATTAATAGGGGTGTGAAACATCATATCCAATCATTGGGAGTTTTAAATAAAATTCATAAAATAAAGAAGGAGTTGAATGGAAATGAAAAGATAGATAGGTGTCCCTTACCTTATGTATGAATGTGTTCTGAAATTGATCTTGATATCTTGGATAATAAAATTATATTCATTAATTACTTAATTCATAACCTCTTCCACATATATTTTACTTATTATAGTTTTATTACATTCAGTTATGGCCATTTTGGTGAGTTATAGAGTTCAATTTCATTGTTTTGGAAGCGTTCAATTCATGGTTGCATGGTTGGTTCACTTGGTGAGTTATAGAGTTCAATTTAGTTTATTTTGGTGGTTTTTCTGACTGTCTCAGCCTAGTTTCATTTTATTTAATATTATGTCTATATATCAGTTCCATAAAATAAAATAAGTTATAATATACTTATTATAATCATATTTATCCATAATAATAGTTTTATAACCATCCTTGAAGGTGGAAATGGAAAATTAAAACTCATTATCCATGGATATGGTTAACCACTGTAATTTGGACAATGGTTTCGTTTATTTTAAAAATAGAGGATAAGAAAAGGGATGGATATAAGATATTCCATTAGAAATATAAAATTATAGTATATAAATTATTATGGATTTATTATTCCTTTATAGATGAATGGTGTGAGGATAAGTTAGAATAAGAAAAAAAATTAAAAGTGGTAGTTTGAGAAAGTTACCTCTTTAATATCACCTCCTTGAAGGATGCCTTAAAGAAATTGGAATTGGTATTTGGTATTTGGTATTTGGGTGAGGCTAGTAGCACTTCTACATGGGTAGAGTGGTGAGGATAGGTTTTGGAATATATCTAAATATATTCAAGGATTTTTAGGAGAAATGTGGTGGTGGGGAGTGGTATTTGTACTTGAGGAGGGGTGGTTTTAAGTGATTAAATAATGATTATTTTATATTTAAAGCCAACCACATTTGGGTAGAATTAATTACAAAAAAAAATTGTTTATAATTAATGTTGTAAATGATTTTCAAGGTCTATAAACACATAAAATTCCATTTAAATTTTTATTTTTTAGGTATTTTATTCTTTTAGCTTTTAACTTTAATGCATTTCATTATTTAACTTATAGTACAGTAAATCATTTTTTATCATGGTAAGTTTTTTATGCATAAAAATTAAAATGACCTTACTAACTAATTTTGACCTTATAATTAAAAATAAGGAATCCATTTTACCAAATTCAATTCACATAATTATAAAATTTAAATTTGAAACAAAACCCATAGACGCCACAAAAAATTTAGTTTTCAATAAGTGTATTTTTCATACAAAAGATGATTTTACATTAACTTTATAAATAATAATTATAATTTCATGAAAATAAATTAATTTTTAATGATAAATAATCTATAAAATTCATTTAAAACATCCCCCCATTAGGGATTATTTTTAATAGTTAAAAATGAGAAACATTATGTACTTAAAGTAGTTTTTAGAAAAATCTCATTTTTAAACCCAAAAATAAAATTATTCTAAAATACAATATAATGCTTATAAAAAATAATTTAAGTGGACTAAATATTAAAAATAATACTTATTTTACTTTAAATAATATTCAAAACATAATGGGGCTTTTAAATTGTTTAATTTATTGAAAAAAATTATATTTTTACAAAATATGGAATTTTTCACTATTCACTGAAAACCCAATATTTTTTGAAAAATACAAAAAATTTGACCAAATTAAAACTTTATATTGTGATTTAAATAATTAAATTAATTTTATAAAATTAATTTTCTAAAATTTTCAAAAATATAAATTACAATATTCACTCACGAAATGCAATAAAACCCATTTTGTGAAGAAAATGTATTTTTTGAAGAATAAAATGTCTTTATAAAAATATTATACTTATTTAAAAATAATTAATTAATACATTATAAATGATTATTAACATTATATATTTTATAATTTCATTAATATTATTCATTCCTTCCGATTTAATGGCTTGGTTATAATGTTCAGATGTAAATAATAATGTTTAGTCATTTGTTTAAGCTCAATGTGGCATATCTTGTATGATCTTAAACATAGTGTTTCATTTTAAAAACTAAAGATGTTACACATAAGTAATATCACTATAATGGTAAGTGTAAAACATGTATATATAAAAATAAATAAATAATATGATAATTTAAAAGTGAAGATTTGTGTTGGGTCTAGGGAACCCACTCTCAAAACAAAAAATATATAATAGTTTACTCAAAGTATTACTCTATTTTTAGAACATTTTTAGTATTAAGGTGAGTAATTTTTTATATATTCCATAGAATGTATGATATTTTAATTAATTAATTTTTATTGTATATTTTCTAATAAATTTTCTAGAGTAAATCATTTCTTGTGTTGGAATTGACCAAATAATCCTAAACATTTTAATTGGTAAATTTTTCATATACTTTTTCCATAATTTTGTGGTCCTTCTGCACCACCATCCAATATTTCAATTTGATTATGGATATAAAGGTCTCTATATAGTCTTTTTAATTCCTATGGTTAATTCCATTAATTAACAAAGGTCTTTTGTAGTTTTTTCATCAACGGATCCAATAGGAGGGGTGGATTGACAAATTGAAATTTTAATGTGAAAATGTCTAAAAACAATTAAATTATAAAAAATAGATTTTGAGGATTGTTTTTGAAATAAAGAGAGTAAATATTTGGAAGTTATTTATATAGTATAAAATATAAATAAGTTTTTATAAAATTTTATAAAAACCATATAGATTGAAATTTAAAAATGGATATAATGGTTTTGAAAAAAAAAGTAAGTGAATAAAATAAAAATAAAAAACTATTGCAAAAAATGAAAATTAAAGTAATAAAAATAAATAAAAATATGGTGGATATAATAATAGATAAATAATTTTATATAAAATTCCCAATTTCCAATAAAAATTTGTTCAACAAAGTAGAATACATAAGTTCTTATCCTCTCAACTTATTTACTTATTTTCTTTTTTTCTAACTTATTCAATTAGAATTAAAAATTGAGTAATTATGGTAAATTAAATTACAAAAGAGTGGTTATTTGTATAATTTTGAAGTAATAATTTTAATAATAATATAATACACAATGAAAATAAAGAATAAGTGGGAAATAAATTTCAAGGAAAAGGATTTTTTCTATTCATAAGAAATTTAGAAAATCATTGAATGGTGGAAGTAAATATTAATTTGAACTCAAATTATTTCTTTGTGGATTAGTTAATTGGTTGGGATCCTCTTGATATTTTTTATAGGCTTAAGAATATAATAATTGGATCTTTTTGAATGTTCATTGTTACATGTGATATTTAAATTTTTATGGGTCCAAAATTATTCAATGTTAATCAAAAAATTAAAAGAGTGGTTGATAGTTGTTGAATAATTTTGGATTTATTTTCTTTAAATATAGTTTTTAGTGATTATGTAATGAAATATAAATCTCAATGAACTATTTGGTGATTCTTATAATGAAATTAACTTTATTTCATGTTATTCTGTTTATATTTATTTCAAAGTCTTAACTTCCTATCTTTAAATATAAAAGTTCAAAGTTAATATCTAAAGGTGAAGTAAAATACTATTGTAGATGAAATATATAAGATTTTTAGTATTAAAAATGGCTGGAATAAAAAATTATTTAATTATTTCTCCACTTTAGATAAATAGAATGTTTGGTGATTTTATTATTAATTTTTAAGTTTATCACTTTGGTAAGTCATGAATCTAATCCATATTATTTCTAATAAGATTGATACATTAAATTTTTTATTGAATAATATTCAATTAAATAATTAATAAAATATAAAAATGAATTATGATTATCAAAAAAAGGGAATTTATAGGTTTTTATTCACAAAATGACTCAACACTCTGATAATTTAGAGTAGTCTTCTTCATATAATAAAAGAAGATTTTATAAAGGGATCTATGCTCTATAACATGATCATTAAATAATTTTTTATAAAGAAACTTATTTTTTATAGTTTTTTCACTCCATTTATCCTTATTTTATTAATGTCTTAACACATCATGAAGGTTTGGTAAGTCCTATGTATTAAATACATGACTCATTATATGGTTGATTACCTAAGGAGAGGCAAGTATTTTGACCAGTTTTGGTGGTGTTTATCTAACAAATTAGGTGAAACAAATAGATATAAATTATAAGTTTATGTTGTTCATTTTTATATATCTTTTACCTTAAATATTTCTACACTAATCATGAAATGGAGTTTTATTTTTATTTCATTATATTTAAGTCATAAAACATGTTCACAAAACCTATCAACAAGGAAACCAAATAATTTTATGACCTGTATTAGGTAAATCCTTGTCATGATGTCTATAAATATCAGGAATAATTCATTGTTTTTAAACCTCAAACAATAAATTTAAATTTTTAATCAATAATGGGAACATGGATAGATTTATTTGGATTTTGTTTGAGGACTTGGGTGTTTTGGAACTGATAATGTTGATGTATTAAAAATTCATTGAGACTTTGAACATTTATTTTCTCCATCATAAATCAAGATTAAATTGGTTGGTGTCAAATATAAATACTAAATTGTTAAGTTCATATAGATAAAATTTTTATAATACTTTATTTTATTACTCATGATATAAAAATGCATCTTTTTTCTTGAAATGTATTTCCTAAAATCTTCCAAGATAAAGATTTTTTTCATTGAATAATCATAAAATGAGTGATATTCTAAAAAATATATCATAAACCATGTTAATAAAAAAATAAATTCAAATAATATACATTATATCTTAATATTAATCATTAGTATAATAAAAAAATTTAAAGAGAAACAACTCATAAGTAAATAAAAAAGAAATTAAATGAGTCAAGAGGGACCTTAAAAGATAGACAAGAAGTTTAATCAATAAATAATGGATTAATAGCTAGTTAAAAGTACCATGGGATTATAAATTATTATTAAAATGTTAAAATAGGATATTAGAGATAATATTTAACTTAAATAATTATAAAAACACTTGGTTTTAAAACAACATCCTATAATAATGATGTTATGTTTTGAAAGACAGAAGTGATGTCATTGTGGTTGGAATATTTTCAGTTTTTTATATTACTAATCATTTTAGTAAGAAATGTTTTTATTAAATTTTGTATAATGAAAACACATTTTTAAATGTTCTTTAATTGAAATTATTTTGAAATTAATGATAATGGGAAAATTTTTATAGAAATGTATAAGTGAAAATAAAACTTGTTGTAAAGTACTCCTTGACATTGTAAATTTTTAAATGGGACTTGAAACTTATTTATAACATGTGTGAGGGAACATGACTCAGTTTTTAAAATAAATTAATATAATTTCAATGGGTTTATAGTGATTTATTGACACACATTCAATAAATAATAATAAATTAGAAACCTCATCCTAAGACCAACCATACTATGAAACTGAAACTATTAAACTATAAAATGATGAAACTATATACCTTTAAAAAATATTTGTTGCTATAATTTTCATTAATAGTGGTTTGATAAATATACCTTAGATACAAACTATAGGATCCCTCCTTTCTGGTGTATTAATAGATAACTAAAACACTTGATTCTCAAGAAAGGCCCTTTTTATCCTCATGATATTCTAGTATCTCATAAGGTAAAAGAGCAAGAATAATAGAGATACAATGATAGGTAGAAACAACTAAGGATTAGGTGTAATTAAACCACACCATCTCAATGGTAGTTTCCTTCTTACATATCCCTTTGGGATTCTCAATGAGTTATCATGCATTAACTCATATATTATGAAATGTATGAGTTATGCATGTGGTTAAAAACCCTACGCAACCCTTGTATAATAATTCTCCTATATGTTTCATCTTATGAAACATTTATTAATGATATACATCATGATATAGATATAAACATTAACTCTTTAATTTCAAACAACCAATTATTAATCATAAATCATTATGTGAATCATACATTTCAATCCATATTTACTAGGATATATCATGTCATATAAGAAAAATGATAGGTTGTGTAATGATATCATATTCCATGATGTATGATATACTCATATAATACCATACAATATATCCAAATACCCTTCAAATTTATAAGTCTTTATGAAATATCTCTATAAATATCCCACTTATACTAAATCCTATTAAACTTTGTGTTATTTCACCTTATATTATTTCATATATAATAACTTGGGAAACCATATCCAAAATTCCATTTGGATATATTCTAAAATTATTTTTTAAGGTTTTCATTGAATTCACCATGTATCACATCATATATAATACCTTATGAATATCCATATAAAACGCTTTTTGCATAAAATATAAAACACTTTTACATAAGATGATGCACCCCCAAGCATTGTATCCTCCCAAGGGATTGGGTAAAATTTTAGAATTTATAATGCATGGAATCCCAATATCAAAAATATTGAAAGTTTATTATATGAATTTTAATTCTATAGGTTGATCCATTGGGAACATGAGTAGCCCAACCTAGTCAACATTTCCCAAATTTTTGGTATATTAAAGTTGGATGAAAAAAATTAAAAATTGATTTGGGAGATGAAACATGATCAAAATTTTAGCATATAAAATCATAAACTTGGATTGATGAAATCCTTGTATGATCCACATATATGGTGGATCAGTTTTATAGGATATGTTTAAAAATATAATTACTTAGTCTTGTGAATCAACACAATTGATTAATTGTGAGGATTTTGAGTTAATTAGTCCCTCATGGTCAGTAATGATTGAAATTACCTAATTATATTCAGATATCATAGTCATATTAATCTAATAATACCTATATGAATTATGATATTTCTAAAATAAAAAGTATAATTAAGGATGAATCTCAAAATCCCATCCTTATTTATCACATTAGGGTTTATCCCTTAATCACCATTACTCTCTCTAGGCTAATAAGTGGTAAGGTTTGAATTAGTCTCAATGTGATTCTAATATAACACATGAAATTTCACAAGACAAATTATTTATTAATGTTAAATAATCATCCTCTTACTCTCGATTAACCATACCTTAAGAGACTACTCACTCATAATGGAATGATCAACAATCATGAATGAAATAGTTTTCTTAAGGGGTGGAAGAAGCGCACTCATTGAAAGGATGATAAAAACATGCATGGGAAAAAAACATAAATACCATACACACTTCAATATCTAACTCACAGTGCAAATTCAATACATAAAAGTTTTCTAAGAAGAGTCTAAGTAGCTCTAAAACATTCTCCATCCAACTGCATCTATATCTCTCATTCCATATCACCTCAAAAAAATCCCCCTCTAAAGTTTTATATCATTAATAATATATAGTTCTAAAAATAAATATGGAATATAAAAAGGGATTACATAACAACACACTAATTCTATGGATTTATTTCCATGTGGTGACTAAAAACATGATGAAAAGGGACTGGTTACGGCATGGATTAAAATACCACCCTTTAAAATTTTTCATATCTCAATGATCACAATGTGATCTTATATATTTTCTAAGCATCTTCAAAACACCTTGAAGTGGGCTATGGTACAGGTGGGGTGTTGTGGTGTGAAGGTTATGTATCCCAAATCTGGACATTATTACATTTTATGACCCAACATGTTGTTGAGTCTATATTTTGGACAAATATTTACCTACCTCCTTCAAGTAATTATGACATGAAAAAACTGAAGTATGATTCTTAATACCATGTTGTAGTGGTCCTAAACCTTTAATTATAGTTACTAATATGTATATCATGCTGCACTAAAAGGATTTAGGTCATAATGTAAATCGGTTCTTCAATTCATTCTCACATAGCCTCAAGTGGTTTGATTTAATCTGATATGAGCATGAGGTATTTTGAGTTAATATGACACAGGATTCAATTTATTCTTTTGTAGAAATAGTTTTATCATGGTCTATCCATTCATGATAGTTGGTTTGATCCTTAGTTTTGTGGAAAATTTAGTTATCTTACGTGCACACATATTTAGCTGGAGCATATCTTACGTAGCCAGCAAAAACTACAACTTAATATTATACAACCATTTTTATTTCCAAATTTGTTCTAATGTAAAGGAATTATAGTGTAAACTATGTGATTTATGTCAAGAATTATTATTATCCATTTTCATTTATCCATACATTTCTACTTTTTTCATTAGGCTCATTATTATATTGTGGTTTCTTAGGGTTTTTACCTTCCATACTACTCTTGGGTAAAACATTCCATGATTCAGATATTATGGTATAGTTCGTGCCTTTTTCTTTTCAATCATCATAATACCTCCAAAATTATCCTTAAGTTTAATATGCTAATTTTTTTTAAATTAAAACATAAGTAAATATGTTATTAATTAAATCACTACAATTAGGGGGGAAATAAACTCATTTTTTCTCATCAAATTTCCCCAAATTTAATCTTTTTTCTTTCCCCTGAGAAAAAACCCAACATAAAATCAAAGAGGAATCAAATCTCAGCATAATACATGATATTTATAAATATAAATTCACAAGTGAGGTTTTTCATAAGTATATAAACCATTAAATAAATAATGTCCTAATCATGTCACATCCATCACTATATAAAAATAATTTTAGAGTACCTCTCAAGAATGGGATTCAAAGTTATATCATTCAATTAAGTAATAGAATGGGAAAAATGATCAGTATACTAAATGAATATTTCCAAGAGTCTGGATCAAAAATCAGAATAAACTAAACAATAATTTAAAAAAAACTCAAAATTGAAATGGCCATATAGATTTTAAAAAATTTCACTCGTGTCTTAAATATTTATGAATATATAATCAAGTATTTCCCTAATATAAAAATTATTTTCCTAATTATTGATGTCTCCAAGATCAGTCAAGAGAAAACTCAAATGGGGTCTAAAGATCCTTCCCCCATACTTAAATTAAATATTTTTCCCAATGTTTAAAACAATTTGAGAGATAATTACCCAAAATTAATATTAAATTCAATATAAGAGTGTATTAAATATTTAAAAAATAAATTAATTATTACCTAATTGATACAAAATCTATTACTTAATTCTTGGATGGATTTTTTTCATTGAAATCCCTATATGATTAAGTGGTTTAATCCTATGTCACAGTCTCAAAAACCTACACTTGGTTTCCTATTATCTGAAAAATGATATAGTGAAAAAATATCAAAGAAAATTGATGGTCAAAAGATATACCTTGTATAATTTGTAAGGTTGTAAAATAATAATCAATAATAAATTCCAAAATATAAAAATAATACATGGACTCTACTAAGATATTAGAAAAAATAAAAAGGTTATTGACCCAAAAGTATAAAAATTGAGGAGGGAATATCCTATGAATCCCCAATGTATTCCGTATCTTCCCCATTAATTGGATAATTCTCTATTAGGACTGATGGTGGAGAAGCCAAGGTAGAATCTGGTGGAAAATAAATGTTTCTTTAACCAAGGAATCACTAGAAATACTATCCTGTTGGGTGACTTATGTTATGGATACAACTTGTGTGGAAGGCGGGGTTGTATTAGTGCCTAACTCGGGTGGATTAGGGTGGACCTAGGGTCCATGCCATGGATATTCTTAGTATGGGTAATAGTGGACGGGGTCTAAGTTCCATGCATTGTTGGGTGTGAAGATGTATCAATAACTACCAGAGTTTTATCACTCTCTGGGGTTAGTGTAATCTCTTTGATCGATTGGGAGATCATATAGTAAGTATTTTGGTTAATTAATGGGTTCTACAGGGGTGCAGAATCCATATTCCCCTTTCCCTTTCACTGAGAATCTGAGTATAACTAGTTTTTGGTGGTGAAATCTACCTAAGAATACTTATCTACCTGAGGTGGTTTCTAATGAGGATTCCTATGAAATTAAAACTCATGTGGTAATGAAGGCATAAATCTTGGTGATGGGGGATTCATTGATGATTATTACTATGGAGGTATAGGTAGTTCCTCAAGTAGGAGTCCCATCCCATCATAGATATGGATATAATTCACAAATAGATACTGAGACACCACAAAAAATATTTATTCCATTCCTCCTATTGAATGGATTAGTTTTTTTCTTGAACTAATGCTCCATATGATCTATTAGGAGATTCATATGGTCTAGAAGTGTCCTTTATGTGGTTTTCCACACACTAGTCCTTATCCAGAATATAGGAATACTCCCATATGTACACATAATTATCATAATCTTTCTATAATAATATTATCTCCATTAGTAAATAAAGGTCAATCAACTCTATCTATCCAAGAGAGGAAAGTGGATGAGAATAAATGTAAACATCCAAATTATTTATCCAATGGGTGAAAAAATTACCACCCATGATTGTGACCTTTTTATTTTTCATTGCCTCTAAAATTAAATGGTAAATTTTCTTACCATGTTTAATTTTTTTAGGCTCTTTATTAAAAATATAATCAACACATCTTATTGGATTATAGAGACCAATTAATCACCCTTTTTCAGTTAATCATGGGTGATAGCCCTATGAATGATCCTAAGAAGGGTCTTATTGAGTTGAGTTCTCTTGGTCTTCTTATTATCATGACTTATCGCGGGGTCTTCTATCAAACACTACCATTTCTATTACAAATAAACCTCGATAGGATCAAGTTCCAAATCTTCATAAGACTAGTTTTTCACAAAATCAAAATTGTATACTCTAATTCCTATTCCAAATTTATATTAATGAATAATACACTTCTTTTAACCTAATTTATATTTTATAAACTCTAATCCCAGCTCCATAGTTGTTAAAAATTAAATGGAATGTTCCTATAATTCTTTCTCTATGACCTAAATTATGTTCTTTGGGTGAATTTATCTAAGTTTATCCATAACATTAATCTCCATTATAATTTTCCTTAGAACCTATAAGTCCAACATATTATTATTCATGATATTTTTTCTATTTTAATATCTCTATACTTAAATAATGGGTTTCATCATTAATGTAAATGCATTAATTATGGTGGGTTTAGTATGAAGGAGGGGATTGGGAATGGATTGTACATGAGGAAGAGAATGATAATAGTGATGATCTGGGTGTTGGTTCAGGTGTAGGTTCAGGTGTTGGTTCAGGTGTAGGATTAGGTGATTTTCTCTTTGGAATGTATTGTGCATGAGTAAGAGAACGATAATAGTGATTATATGGGTGTTGGTTCAGGTGTAGGCTCAGGTGATGCGGTAGGAGTTCTCCTTTGATGGGAAGTTGGTTCTTTGGATTATGGGGGTTTGGTATTTTATTGTGATTTTCTCTTTGGTGTGGCTTTGATTTTAGGAAGGGTTTTGATTTTGGTTGTATTTTTGGTTTTTGATGGGGTAATTTGGGTAGAGTGTGGGGAAGATTATTGCAATGGAGTAGAGGGATATCTTTAACACTTCACACAAACCATGGTGGAGAATGGAAAATGGTGAGGAATAATGGAATGGATTTTTTAAGGGTTTTTTGTAGCTTTTGGAAGATTTAAAATAGTCCAGGGAGAAACAAAGATTGGGGGTGTTGGTTTGGGAACCAAGATAGCGAAAGGGTATGGAGACTACTTATGAATGGAAACAAAATGAAAAATGGAGGCTTTAGAGATCTTACCAGGGTGAATTGAGGCTAAAGGAGGATATTTGAGAAGTTGGGTAGTCAATTCTCTACATATTTGAAGCAAGGGAGGTTTAATTTCATGGATAGTTCTGGGGATTCAAAAATAATTTATACCATTTTTAATTCCTTTTTGTGTCACCTTGTACACTACGACATTGAAGATTTAAAATTTCCAGGACTATGGATTTTGAAATGTCAACCATTATGGATTCTACTCCATGACCTTCATTGAAGTGGAAAAATACGTCTCAAAATATTCCTCAAGGTTAATATTTATGTTGTTTTATATCAGTTATGGTATGGAGGTTCAAAATTTTCTAGAGACCTTGGTTCTTAGTTTTTGTTTCCATCAAGTCCTTGTAGTGTGTGTCCTTTGGACTACAGCATGGTATATCACACTTAGAAAATTGAATCTTATAATGTTGTAACTTCATGAAATGGTACAGTCAGTGTTCTATAGAAAGATATAATTTTTTAGTGAGGTATAATTTCTTGGATCAAAACTATGAAGGTCCTCATGGTGTGTTTCACCAGCTGCGACATGTAGGGTTCATATGTAAGATATTTTTTCTAATTTTATACCTCGTTACAATGTAGTAGGATGACTACTAAATGTAATATTTGAATTTTTTAGGGCTTAAAATTTTCTATTTCATGTTTCCCCACCACAATTTTTAGTGTGGCCTTTTTCATTTCATTATGGCACGTCATGTCTTTAATATTTCTCTGTAACACCCTACTATGCTTTTTAGGTACTCCCTTGTTTATGCTTTGTTTATCATCCTTGTTTGGGTGATTTTGCGGGATTCTCAAGGATAGAGAGAATTTCATAGGGAAATGGCCTAAATTTTAGAGATATGTGTATATTTTAATTAATGGAGTCCAGGTATAAATGTGGTAATGGATTTGAGGGGTTGTCTATATGTTTAGAGAACACCCTGGGTGCTTTGGTATTTTTTATACAAAGAACTCATATGTTTGTTGTCTACTATGAAACTACACCTTGTGTGATGGTTTCTAGAAAGATTCCATGAAATAGGTTTAGGGAATTAAATGTTCACACTCCGTGTACTAGGTTCACATCGTGTAAGGGAAAAACGGTTTTTTTTTAAAAAAGAAATGTTTTTTTTTAGAATTTTTATCCTCCATGGAATTCACAATGTTTAATCAGATTACATGCCCTATAATTATCATTATATGTGGTTTTTATGGAGTTTCATAGTTTATTTTAATTTAAATCTGTGTACATCCTCCCTATCTTTCCCCAGAGCTCACCCTAGGCAATTTTGGATGATTCCCTCCCTTTTGGATCACTTTGTTTTGTGATCGATCATCAGGGTTGTTGTGTTGCATCTCTCTGAGTAAGAATTCCTTCTAGTTATTCTTTCCTTTTCTTGAATCTATTGTGTTTTCTATAGTTAGGTTTCATATTCTTGATTGGATAGTTTTTTCTATTGATCATTTACTATTTCTTATCACGCCTTATCTTTCAAAGGTCGGTCTCATGGTTTCCAATCACTATTGTTGAAGGCATAAAGGTTTATACTATTTTAGGTAGGTTTTTCTATACAATGGGTTAATTTTTGGAATTTATTATTATTCGTGCTAAATTTATTTGGTTTTTTCATTACTTTTAAGTGATATGTGGTTCTAAAGGTTTTCTTAGAAAGGATTTTTTTTTCAAAAAGGGGTTTTCTTTGAAAAATAATTTTCTTGATTTGGAAATGGGTTTTCAAACATCGAAGTGGATTGTATTGGATTTGAAAATGTTTTATAAAATTGTGAGCATGGTTTTGAAATGGATTTTGATAATTGGAACATTGGGAACCTTGGGTGCATCAGGAAATAGACATGGGTTACCTTAGTGTGTGTGGCACCACTAAGAGGTAACATTTGGGATATCTATGGATTGTGGTAGGAATCAATATTGGTTGGATACAACATTATGCATTTTTAGGATCTTTAGTGTCTTGTACACATTTTCCCATATTCTAGGGCCCAATACGAGGTGCTTTTTTATTATTGGTTATCTATCACATGATTTTTTTTATCATGGATTTGTTTTCACAGTTTTTTATATATGGTTGTGTCACATGACATCACATGATGGTATTTCAGGGATATGTGTTTACTTTATTACCCTATATTTTAGGGATATGATTTCCTATTATATCACTTATACTTTTTATATTTTTGTTTTGATAATATGAAAGGATTTTATGAAAACCAAAGGGGAAATTATTTATAAATGGATTGGATTTATGAAAGTGCTTTGTAACTATTTTTGTTTTAAAATCTAGAATTGTTTCATTATTGATATTAGACATTGTATAGACACTATGGTGGTATCCTACTGGGTTTTGGATCATACTCTACTTTTTCATTTGGGCGGTTTTAGATTTTTTATTTTAGGATACAAGTAAAGGGAAGGGAATATTTTAGTAAGTTCGATTCTATTTTTGTTGATTATTTTGGTTCAGGTTTCTTTAAAGGTGGTTATTGGTCACATGGAGACTTTTTATACTTATTGGTTTAGGCGGTTATGTCTTATATTTTATGGGTCTAGTTGTATGTTTTTCTTCCACATAACTCTTCGGTTTTATGTCTTTTTTTTTATATTCAATACTTGTTCTATTGTCTTTGTTTTACCTCACTATGTGATGATTAGCTCGGGTGTATGGTGTGGTTAACCTAGGTAGGTTTGTTAAAAATTGGTATCATAGGGAAGGCTTATCCTTAAGGGTGTTAACACTAGCTAATTTTGGTTCTATGTCTTGGGTAAACAGGTGTTAGGACCATCAGAATTCGGATAGTAAGTGCAGAAAAGGGTCATGTCCATCTCACTTATATGACTAAACCCAAGTTACCATGGGTGTTTGTGGACCTTTTTTCAGGTTTGAGACTTGGGGTTTGAGGTAATTTGAATAAACTATATGGGAATTTTATTTAAATTTAACTATTCTTTTTTAAGTAATATATTTCTTTGGTAGAATTCATAACTCCTTTAAATTATCATTGTTTTAATGCATTGGTTTGAATCCTGGAAGTGGTCTTAATATTTTTGGAATGTTCTCATGATCTAATTGGTTATTATCTTTTGTTAATTAGGAAATTCCTCTGATAAGAGATCTTCTAAATCTAAGAGAGGAAGATGAGTTTTATGTTTTTTAGTTGAATCCTTTAGTGGACTCTGCTTTGGTAGAAGCAATAATACAAACCATTTAGACTCTAGGTAAATTGGGTGTCAGGAACCTAGGACATGTGTTGTATTATGGCTCCGAATTTACTAAGCAGAATCCACCCATATTCTATGGTGATAAATGACCATAGTAATCTAATTATTTTCTTGAGAATATTTAGAGGGTCATAAACTTCTTGAAAACTCCTGAAGACTCGATGGTGGTTTTTTCCACGTACATGCTTCAGGGATAGGGAAGGAGATGGTGGGACTCTATTGTGAAATCTAAGTTGCATGAGGACCTTACCTAGGATTATTTCAATAAAATATTTAATCAGTAGTTTTACCCTGAGACATTACATACAAAAAAGACCTGGGAGTTTCTGACCATAGAGTATGGGGAGCATACCATTTTGGAGTATTCTACCTATTTTTCTAAGTTGGTGTATCTAGAACTAAATATTGTAACTAATGAGTACCTAAAGGCTTGAAGTTTTGGGTTAGGAATGAGGAATGATATTAGGTCAATGTTGATTATGATTTTCCTTTCGACCTTTATAGTGGTAGTTGACAAAGTATCTTTGGTTGAGGTGGACTTAGTTAGGAATACAGGTTTGGGTGGATCTATAGTTGGTGCAGTTGTTAGCTAGGGTGTATCTTCTGGACAATAAAGGAAATGAAAATATATCTCATTCTCTTTAGGACTAGTTTTAGGGAATTCATCAAGAAATCAGCATATTGTTTACTATCAGTGTGCGCGGCCTGGTTATACTAAGTCGAATTGTAAAGAGGATCCCAATAATTTTCATCTTTGTTGATGATATATCCATCTGAAACGTTTTTTTGGTAGTATTTTACAAAGTAGTAAGGTGGAATACATATTTTCCAAGGGTTTATAGGTTCATATATATGGTTCCAATAGTGGTGGATCCTATCCTTAGGCAAAGGGGATGTTTATCTGGATAATAAATATCATAGAGGAGTTGAGACGGGACATATTTATATAGTGGAGTATGCACTAAGAGAATTTGAAGCAGGGCCAGCTACTGTTATAGGTACAGTGTTTATTACATATTCTATGGTGCTATATTTTTTTAATACAAGTTCTAATCATTATTTCATATCATCAAAGTTAGTTGAAATTTTAGGCTTGTGTTCAGAACTTATGCCTTACTTATTGGATCTTCTCATCCCTTTGGTAAAGAGGTCCAAACAAGGTTTCAATTGTGTCACATGTCGGGTGTTGATAGCTGACTTTGAGGTAGAGTAGGACTTCTTGTTGCTCAATATTGACATATTTTACTTGATTATTGACATGGATTATATGATCAATGTTAAGTCCCAGATAGATTTTTATCATTGTCAGGTATAGTTCTTATCTACTGATGGGGTCACTCATGTCTTTTAAGGTGAGTGGGACTCTATATTGGGAAGGGCATGGCATGTTGTTCCTTATTCTAGGGTAATCTTATGCTAGTTGTTAGATATGTTTCCTAATTAATTTGAACCTTTTTGGGTGGTTGACTTCCTATACTAGTATGTTCATACACTAGGGCCTTTCTATATGATTTTTTGGGTTTACCTCCACAGAGAGAGGTCAAGTTTACAATTGACCTGCTCTTTGGTATGATGCCCATTTCTATACTATCTTATCGAATGGAACCTAATTAGTTTATGGAATCTAAGGTTCAGCTTGAGGACCTAGATTATAAAGGATTTATTCATCCTAGCATGTTACCGTGGGCTTTTTCTATCCTCTTTTCCAAGAATTCAGATAGGATCCCCAAACTTTGTATTGACTATAAAAAGTTAAATAGGGGGAATGTTAAGAACAAAGGTCATTTTCATGGTATTGATGATTTTTTTTACCAGATTAGAGTGAAAAGTTGGTTTTTAAATATTTTCCTTCTATTAGGGTACCACAAATTGAGATTTTGAGAATAGGATGTACCTAAGATAACATTTAGGAAATGATATGGGAATTTTGAGTTTCTGATTATGCCATTTGATCTAAATAATGCTCCTACGGTGATTATGGATTCGATGGATCAGATCTTTCATTGATTCTTGAACTCTTTTTATGTTTATGGATGATATTTTGGTGTACCCCAAGAAAGAGTAGGAGCACATGGACAATTTGGATATCATTCTTCAAACTTTGAAATAAAAGCGTCAATATGGTAATCTCTTAAAAAGTGAGTTTTGGATTTAGGAATTGAAATTTATAAGGAATGTGATATAATAAATGGGAATCTCAGTGTATCTTGAAAAGATATAGGATGTTATGAATTTTGAGTATTCCAGAAATGTGTTTGATATCTAAAGCTTCTTGAGTTTGGCGGGTTACTATATATGGTTTGTTCAGGATTTTTCCAAGATCATATCTTTGATGACTTCTTTAACCTGTATGGGTGTAAAGTTTGAATATAACTATAAGTGTTAGAGATCTTTTGAGTATCTAAATATGAGTTTGACTTAAGTACCAGTTTTGATTCTTCTGGAATCGGTTTTGGGTTATAATGTTTTTTGTGATGTTTCCAGTACAGGTTCAGGATGTGTCTTGATGTGAGGGAAATAGGTGGTGGCATATGGATCGCACTATTTATTACCTCATGAGAATAACTACCCTACCCATGATCTTGAGTTAGTATCAATTATGCATGCACTCAAAATGTGGAAGCACTACCTATTTTGGGAGTGGTTTACTATGTATTCTGATAATAAGAGCCTAAAATATATCTTTACTCAGAGGGAATTGAACTTGCGAAAGAGAATCTGGTGGAGTATCTTCAAACTTTTTATTTTGATATTTCTTATACTCCTAGTAAAGGGAATGTGGTTGTTGATGCATTAAGCAAACAATTACTAGCACAATCCATAAAGTAATCAGTTGAGGAATGGTCTCTGGTGATTTTGTTTGCTGAGATGATCTTAGGAATGGAATATGTTTGTGGACAGGTGTTCTTGGATTCAATTAAAGTTAAATATTCTTTATATGAGTGATTTAAAGTTAAGAAGGTAAAAAAAACCTAGGTATAGTGCATGGGTAAAATCCTTTATGGTGGGAAGACCTTAGGTGAGTGGTCTCGATCTCCCAATTGATATTTGTGCAACCATAGTAGGTTGGTTGTTCCATTTTCCATGTGGAAGGAGTTGATGGATAGTTAACACCAGTATTTTTGGTCTATAAACCTTAGGGATACAGATATGTATCACGACTTGAGATATTAGTATTTGTGGTTGGGGATGAGGCAGTCGATTGGGGATTTTGTATTGTGGTGTCTTACTTGTCATAGAATTAAAGCAGAACACTAGTGACCTTATGCTTTGTTACATCCTTTTACCATTCTGGTATGGAAGTGGGATGATATTTCCATGAATTTTTTCATTGGTTTTCCATGGAATACTCATGAAAAGAATGATATTTGGGTGATCATTGATCAACTCATGAAATCGGTGTATTTCCTCCCTATAAAGGAGATGAATAATGTGGAATATCTTGGGGACTGGTATGTCTGAGAGATTGTGAGAATTCATGGGTTTCCCTCTGTGGTTGTTTCTGATATGGACCCAAGGTTCACATCTAGGTACTGGAAAGGTTTATAGGAGGTGATGGGTTCCTAGATTATATTGAGCATGGCTTGTCATCTGTAGATGGATGGACAGGTAGAGAGGGATATCTAGGTTCTTGAAAATATTCTTTGGGCTTGTGTGCTTTATTTTAATGGATTTTGGGGAAATAATTTTCCTATGGTAGAGTTTATCTATAATAATAGTTATTAGGCCTCAGTTAAGATGGATACCTTTGAGGCTTTGTCTATATGGCCATGTATATCTCCAATATACTGGGAAGAGTTTGGATAGTTGTCATTGGTTGGTCAATTATCATTCAGGATATGATAGATAGAGTGAAGTTGATCCACATGAGATTGAACATGGCACAGAGTCATCATAAATCTTATGCAGACCATCATCATAGACCACTAAAGTTTGAGGTTGGTGATCTAGTTTTTAATAGAGTTTCACCTCACTTAGAACACTATCAGTTGGGTAATCATGGTAGGTTAGCATTGAGGTTTTTCGGCCCCTTTGAGATCATTGGATGACTCGGAAAGGTGGGATATCGGTTGGACTTTCCATCTAGTTTTTATTCTATCCACAATGTGTTTCGTGTTTCCAAGATGAGGAGGTATTTACCGGATCCTTCCCATGTGATTGGATGGGAGTATGTTTATCTTGAGAAATAAACCCCTATGTTTGAGCATCCATTTCAAATTATGGATCGCTGATATAATGTATTGCACGGTAAAATGATTCCTCTGGTCTTGGTATTATGGTAGTGCGGAAAAGATTACCATGAGATGTGGGAGAGAGAATTGTTGATGTGGAATCAGTGGAATTCACTTTTTATAAGTCCAAAAATATAAGGTATTTATATGGGAATAACACATTTATGGTGGGAAGATTATAACACCCCATTACGCTTTTCAGGTACTCCCTTGTTTATGCTTTGTTTATCATCATTGTTTGATTGTGTTTGTGGGATTCTTAGGTATAGAGATCCTTTTGGGGGGAAATGAAATAAATTTAATCTATTTATGTTTATTTGAATTAATTTATTCTATATATAAAAGTTCAAATGTCTTTTAGGTGTTCTCCCAAAATTTGAAGAATACCTCGGGTGATTTGGTGTTTTTCTACTAAGAACTGGGTTGTATGCTATCTATTGAGTGGTTACATTCTATATAAATAGATTACATGTTTTATAATGGTTTCAAAGAATATTCCATGAAATAATTTCATGGTGTAAAATGTTTACACATCATGTATTGGGTTCACGTCATTTAATGGAAAATCAGTTTTTTAATAAAAAGGCAATGTATTTTTCGGTGTTTTTAACCATTATGGAATTAACAATGTGTAATGGGATTAAACTTCATGTAATTATTTAAAGATATGGTTTTTAGGTTTCATCACATAATATTTTCATTTTACTCAATGTGCATCCTCCCTCTCTTGACCCATAGCTCACCCTAGGCAATTTTGGGTGATTCCCTCCCTTCTGGATCACTTTGTTCGGTGATCGATCATCAGGGTTATTGCATTACATCTCTCTGAGTAAACTTCCCTTCCAGTACTTATTTCCTTTGGTCATGGCTATTTCATTGTCTATGGTTATCTTTTGGATATGTGATAGGATAGTGTTTTTTATTGATCCATTGCAGTTTCTTTTCATACCTTGTCTTTCTCAGGCCGATCTCATTGTTTCCAATAACCATTGTCGAAGTCAGCAATTTTTATACCATTTTGAGGTAGTTGTTTCTATAAAATGGTTTAATTTGACAAATTATTATCATTATTGAAAAATTACTTTATATTTTTCATTTTTTTAAATGATACATGGTTTCAAAGTTTTTCTTGGAAAGGAAAATGCTTTCCAAAAAGGGATTTTACTTTGAAAACGGATTTGTTTGATTTGGAAATAGGTTTTCAAACACCTAAGTGGATTTTCATGGATTTTAAAATGTTTTATAATATTTTGAGAATGTTTTTAAAATGGATTTCTAAAATTGGCACATTGGGAACCTTGGGTGCATCCAGAAATAGACATGGGTAGCCTTAATGTGTGTGCCACCACTAGGAGGTAACCTTTGGGATGTCAGTGGATTATGGAAGGAATTAATATTAGTTGTATCCAAAATTATTCCTATTTTGTCTCTTTAGTGTACAGTATACATTTTCCCATAGGCTAGATCCCAATACGAGGTGCTTTTTCATTATTGGTTATTTATCATATGATCGTTTTTATCATGGATTTTTGTTCGCATATTTTTATATTTGGTTTTATCACATGAAATCACATGATGGTATTTCATGGATATTTGTTTACTTTTTACCCTATGGTGTATGGATATTATTTCCTATTATATCACTTTTACATTTTATATTTCTGGTTTTAGAATATGAAATTATTTTATAAAAACCATAGGGAAAATGATTTCACACCTTTCTTTTTTCCTTCGGGTTGTTTTATATGTTTTATTGTAGGATATATGTAAATATAAGGGAATATTGTATCATGCTAGCTTCTCTTTTTGTCACTAATTTCAGTTTGGGTTGGTTTGGAGGAGACTTTTGGTCGCATAGATACTTGTCATAATTTTTGTTTTAGCCTACTATGGATTGGATTGTATGGGTATGGTTGTATATTTTTCTTCCACATAGCACTTTGGTTGCATTTCCTATTTCTTTATATTCAAGACCTATTCTATAGTCATCATTTTACCTCACCATGTGATGGTCGGCTCAGGTGTATGGTTTGGTTGACCCAGGTTGGTCTATTGTATTCTCTTTTATCCCTATAGACAATATCATCCACTTCTCCAACACATGTTCTTCTTTATTTATTCCTCATTTTGGGGAAATTTGAGGGAACCAATTAATATATTTTTAATATAACACTTAAGAGCCTCTATTCTTGTGTGATCATGAATAATGTCATGACTCGTACTAGAGGGGCCCATGTCGTGACTCCCCAAGCCCACCTCCAATAGGCTAGGGGCTGGTGACTAGCACCGAGTAGCCATTTCACTAACATGGGAGGAATTTCCTTAGTACTTATATGCATGAACACATATACAAGCCCACAAATTCTAAAATGTAAAAACACTAAGTAAGCAATGCATAAAAACCATTATAACCCAAAACCGGAGTACAATAGTGAAAGTGATGGAAAGTAAATAGGGCTAGAATATAGGACCACCAAAAAGAAATTCTATAAACAAGTTCTTGAAACTCATCCAAAAAAACCCTACCTGAAGGAAATTTATTGGGGATATTGTCTGAAACCATAGGAACACCACAGTATGTCTGATCACACAAAGCTCCGTACGGTCCTAGTCTGCCCTGGAATCTGTCAAAAGTTTGCTCGTATGCACAAGACATGACACCTATGGGAAAATCCCATGTAGGTTTGAGTATAACAATACTCAATAAGACACCCCGAAACTATAAATCAGTACACAAAGGAAAGTACAATCATCTCTACACAAGTATGTGTCTACAGAATATAACAAGAATATCTAGATATACTCAAACCATGCCACACAGCCTAGGGTAATTCATAACCATGACATACCGCAACGGGGGATTTAGCTCAAAGATTACACAAAGAAATCATCCATAATAACACACTCCTTAGTCTAATAGTATTGATGATGTTTGTTTGAGAATTATTGTTTGTCGGAAACCATCATGAGAGAGATACGATGAAATATCTTAAGAGATACAATACATCAGATGAGGATCACAGCCAGGGACATGGTGCGATACTAACAACTAAATCTAGATTAACTCTCTAAGTATAGGATTGAAGCCTAGTAAAGTTGGTCACATCAATACCAAAGACTCTACCCATGGCATGAAGAAGGAATAGAGGATCTGCTCCGAGCCTCTTGGGGGATTCTAACAACTCTGTCTTGGAAATCCTGCTGAAGGGATCATACTCTTTTGATTAGGAAACGATACTAAAAAACCTTAAAGGATATGATAAAGGGAATGAACCCTAATTAAACTCTTCCAATATATAGTGGATGATGGAATCAATTCACATAGAAAAGAGAGGGTGCGCTGTGAGATATAGGAACACCCATCGTACCCCTTGACACCAGGTACTTCTCATGTAAATTTCCCATTTAATTATAAATATATTCAATTAAAAACCAACCATTGGTCTCATAAGGATCATCTCATCTCAATAATCCCAACAACACTTATGGAACATTAAATAGACACTCCATTTAAAAGTTATGGTTGTTTTAGTAAAAAGATATGACCCGGTCCGGTCGACCCGACCCGACCTGGTCTGGACAACTGGGCCCATTTCCCATTGGGATGCCTGGTGCATCCCAGTTCCCCCGGTGTGGCCCGACTAACTTGCTCCACAATGGACTACCTGGCCAGCTCGCTCGGCCCGTCAAGCCTCCTGCTCGGACGGCCTGGCCTCTCTGCATCACATAGTCCTCATATGATATGCTGCCTCGACAGCCCGCTCTGGCCTCCATGTCCCACGATCCCCACGTGGCCCCGCTACCATGTCCATGTAGCTCCTCCAGCTTCTCACGCTACACCACCACCTCTGTACACTACACCATTGCTACTTCGCCTCATCAAATCGTCGCATCAAACCCACACCGGTGGTCCTTTCTATGGACCACCGGGCCACCTCCGGTGCTTGGATTTCAAAACAGTTCAATATATGGGTTTCTTGGGTTCCTATATTCATATATATGTCCTTTGATATCAATTTTCCTCGAATTTGAGGGTTTGATCGTGCTTAAATCCACTCAGAAATTTCGATCCATGGACAATGGGGGCCAATGGTAATGAACATAAAGAACATAGGGAGAAAATCACAATAACACCCAAGGAATAGATCTCATACTTTTTTTTGTGTCGGCCTCAATTCATTCTCATTAGAAGGATGAACGAATAGAAACAATTCCATCTAAATTAATCCCACTAACAATGCACATATCAATTATTGTTCATTGAATTGATCTTTGTTTGTCCTAGATTAATAATAGGATGTAAAATAATAAAATAAACTTCCTACGTAGAGTTTGGATTGATCTTTGATGAATAATGGTTGTGTTGGTGTCATTGACGAGATCCTTTAACTCTATTGGCACGATGATCCAAGATCTGCTCAATCCATCATCATTGTTTGCACGGAGGGTTCCTTGCCACGCCTCATAGAAATTCCAGGGTTATAGTGATAACCTTAAACTTCCTCAAAAATATTATTTTAAAGAAAACATTTCCACATAGAATAAAAATATTTTTATTAAAATATTTTTATTCCCATTACGTCCAAAAACTACTTTTCACAGTTGTCGCGCGCCGGCTGATGTTAGACCTCTCTTAGGGTAAAATCGCTACTCTTAACGCAACGGTGACCTTATATTTCTGATCCAAGAACATTTTTATAAGTTATTAAAATTTTTATGAAAACCTCTTGAGCGTGCAATTTTAAGTTTAATATTTTTCAAACATTTATTCTGGGCACACCAAGCCTCGGGATTGCATGTTGTCTCGGTGCCTAGTCTTGAAATAATTTCATATAATATTTAAAATAATACATGGAAAAATACAGGACATTATATTCTCCCCACATTAGGGATTTACATCCCTGAAAATCCAAAAACAAGGATACTCAAAAAGATGTGGGTATTATGCACGAATCTAAGCCTCCTGCTCCCACGTTCTCTCCTGGAGATTCCCATGCTACCACCGAACACACACAAAAGGAATTTCTCTCCCACAAATGATCCTCTTCTACTAATCCTTGATCTTCATTGGGTACTCACCAAAAGTCACTTCATCCTCGATGACCAGCTCGCCCTTTTCAATGACGTGTGATGGTTCATGCACATACCTCCTCAACTGTCACACAAGGAAGACATCGTGTACTCAGTGCAACTGCTGGTGTATATATAGGTGGTACACCACCTCAAAAACTCTACACAGTATCTAAAAAGAGCCGATGAACCTCAGAGATAACTTGTCTCCCTGGACAAATATCTGCAACCCACATCGAGGTGAGACCCGAAGGAACACATGGTCTCCCTACTAGAACTCCAAGGGTCTCTTTCTCCTATTATCATATGACTTCTTCTAGATATGCATAGTCTTCATCTGCTCCTGGATGATTTTCACCTTCTCAATAGTAGCTCACACTAACTTTGGGCCCACTATTATTGACTCTCCTGGGTCAGTCCTATAATGTGGTGACTTGTAGGGTCACCCGTATAGAGCCTCGAATGGTGTCATACCAATAGTGGAGTGTTAGCTTTTATTGTACACAAACTGCACCAGTGGTAGGTGATCCTCCCAACTATGATTGAAGTCCAAGATACAATCCCAATGTATGTCCTATAGAACCTAAATGGTCTTCTTTATTTTTCCATCTGTCTAGGGATGAAATGTCATGCTCAAGCGTAACTAATTCCCAAATTCCTCCTAAAATACCTTCCACAACCAAGATGTGAAATGAGCATCACAATATGAAACAATCATTGATGTCACTCTGTGAAGATGAACTATCTCCTGCACGTAGAGGTGGCCCAAGCTCTCTACTGAACTCTTCTCCCAGATATATAGGAAGTGGGTTGACTTGGTGAGTCATTTAACGCTCACCCAAATGGTATCATGTCCCCTATACATGTGTGGTAAACCCGTCACGAAGTCTATAGATATCCCATCCCACTTCCACTCTGATATCTTAAGGGGTTGAGCTAAACCTGCTGGAACCTAGTGCTCAACCTTCACCTACTAGCATGTAAGGCCTTGAGAAATGAACTCTTCTACTTCCTTCCTTATCCCTAACCACCAAAACTAATTTTGGAGTTCCTGGTACATCTTTTCCACACCATGATATATTGCCAAAGGGGATGTGAGAAACTCCCTCAAAACCTCCTCTAGAAATGCCACTGGTACAACTATGTTTCCCCTGAAAATAATAACGTGCTCCCCACCTTTCGAATATCCATCAAGAGCATTCTATGACATAGAGTCTCACAGTCGGTATCCCCAATCTATTCCTCCATGAATCGCTATAAGAGTGTAGGGGTAACAACCATCGATGGAAGTTAATCTCTCCCATCTCCATCCACAAAGTATAACTGCATTGAGACTAACTAATCCGATGCCTCATCTAGCAACTATGAACTCAATCTTCAGCTGAGAGTATCTGCCGCCACATTCCCCTTCCTGGGTGTATAGAAAATATCAAAGTTATAATCCTAGAGGAACTCTAGACACCACCTCTATCTCAAGTTCATATCCTTTTAAGAGAATATATACTTGAGACTCTTGTGATCAGAGTGGATGATAAACCTCTCACCCATCAGGTAGTGTCAGCACATATTCAATGTGAAGACTACCGATGTAAGATCAACATCATGGGTTGCGTAGTTCTTCTCATGTGGTATCAACTGGCATGAAACATAGGCAATCATTTCTTATCTCTATATTAGGACGCAACCAATCCTGGTTCCTGATGTATCATAGAACAATACGTACTCGACAGCCTCCTCTAGAAATATCAAGATCAGTGCACTCATTAAACTCTGTCTCAACTACTGGAAAGCCTATTGGAACTTCTCTATCCATACAAAAGGCTTCTCATTTCAGGTCAAAGTTTTCATAAGTGCTGATATACTGGATAAATTGGGTATGAATATCTGGTAATAGCTTGTCATCCCAAGGAAGCTCTACACCTATGTCACGCTCCTAGGTGGCTCCCATGCTAACACCACCTCGACCTTGTCCAGGACCACTGCCACTCCATCTACTAAGATAACATGTCCCAAAAAGTGGACTACCTGAATCCAAAACTGGCACTTCAAGAGTTTCCCATAAAGCTAGTGCTCTCGGAGTACATCTAGAACCATTCTTAAGTGTCTTGCATGATTCTCCTTAGACTTCAAGTACATAAGAATATCATCGAGGAAGACTAACATGAACCGGTCTAAGTAGGGCTGGAATATCCGGTTCATGAGCCCCATGAACACTGTGGGGGAATTTTTCATGCCAAAGGGAATTAATAAGTACTCATAATGACTGTAGCGGCATCTAAAAGTAAACTTTGGTATATCCTCATCACTTAATCACAGCTGGTGATAGCCTGGTCAAAGTTTAAACTTCGAGAACCATCATGTCTATATCAACTGGTCAAATAGGTCATTGATCCTCAGTAGAAGATACTTGTTCTTCACAGTCACCAGGTTCAGGTATTGGTAATACACACAAAACCTCAAGCTCCTATTTTCCATTTTGGAAAATAAAACTGGGGATTCCCTAGGTGAAACACTGGGTTTCACGAAGCCCTTCCTCTACAAATTCTCTAACTGAACCCTAAACTCATAAAGCTCTGCAAGATCCATCCAATAAGCTCATGAGGATATCTATTCTGTATCGGGGTGTAAGTCAATACAGAAGTCAATCTACCGGCAGGGAGGTAATCCTGGAACATATTTTGGGAAGATGTCCTCATACTCCTCTACTATTTGTGTGAACTGAAAACCCATAACATCTCCTGCACTGAGGGTTAGGCTAGCCAAGTGATGAGTGATCGGTTGTACCCTCCTATGCATGAGTCCATCCTATGCTACATGGGTTTCCTTTTCATTGAAAAAGGAAAACCTCATTCCATCACTGTGGACACACCGCACCCATTTCCTAAAATAGTCAATATGGGCATGTATCGAAGACAAACAATCCATACTGAGTATGATGTCATAAGTCCTCAACGCTACCACCAAGAGCTTCCAACATAAACCTTCACCTCTAAGGGTAAGGTCTCATTGTTGGCATAGGTGTGTGATCATCAAGTCTCCTCCCATAGGTGTCTTCAAGTGTAAGGGTCGAGTAAACGATTCTACTGGAATATCAAGGTCTCGTACAAGATATGTGGTGAGAAAGGAATGATCAGAACCTATGTCTATCTATATTGTAGCTAAAATAGAAAAGATATATATTGTACCTCAAATCATCCCTATAGTCCCGGGTTCATAAAACTCGACCACATGTATTTGTCCCTACCCCTATCCTCCATCTCCTTGAGCCTGGCGCGGAACACCTTGGGGTGGTAATGGTAGAAAGTTGAAATATAGACCACCTCCCACTACTCTCAAAGCTCCTCTTCCATGTCTGCCACCTTGCAGATCTACCTGATCCTTTCTCTACATCTGCCTCGGTGGTATATCCATTGTCTCCCTGTAAGCAGCATAGTGGTTTGGACAATCTCGAGCAATATGTCCTATACCATTACATGAGTAGAATTTCTTATCTCTAGGTTGACTGGATCCACCTTGTAAACCCTAAACTGTAGATCCTCTATCTTGGGACCTCCTCCTGAAATGCCTCCCACATTCGGATCACTGGGGATGATGTCGGCTCCCTGTTTTTGAGGTCTCTGCACCTGTCTATCCTCTACTGACTGTCACCGACTGTCTCTTCTCAACCGGGAAGCTCTCCACCACCAAGCCCTGATCAAGAACCCCAGTATAAGTATAAATGATCATAGGGATAATGTTAGCTCAGATATCTCTACTCAAACCTCTCTTGAAGTTCTAAGACCAAAAGTACTAATCCCTAACCATATCCATTGAGTACCTGGAAAGTTTGGTGAACCTTGATGAATAATAAACTATTGTCATACTTCCCTGTTAGAGATGAAGAAGCTCCTGTATACACACATCTCTCAGCATAACTGGTTATAACTCCTCTCTAAAGAGGTGCTTGAACTCTATCCATGATAGCATCGCCTCATCGTGAGTCTGGGTAGGAAAATTCTATAATCTCCCCGCTGATCCCCGTAGAAGGCTCACTGCCAATACCACCATATGATTCGAAGGTGTCCTGACTAGAAGGAAAACTCTGGTCACTGTCTCAATCCAGTCCTCATCCACCTGAGGGTCGAGCTCACCTCAAAACCTGAGGGGTCTTTGTCTCTAAAACTCATGAAGCATGATCAGATTATGATCCTCTTCTACCAGCACTACAGGTACCATGTGTATTTCAAAAGGTGGCGGTATAGCTGGTTCATTACCTAGAGGTATCATTTGGGAAACTCATCCTTGTACTGAAGCCTCATCATTGAGGGGGTCAACCTCATGATCGAGCTGTTGAATCCTAGCTGGTATGCATCATAGAGGAATCCTATAAGGAAACAAGATGTACCATGGTTGATGAGTATATCTGGATAGCTGACTTAAGAATGAAATGGAAATAAAAACCCATTTCTATATGATACATGTACCATTATTTTCCCTACATCTAATTTTCTCATGTGCTGAGTCAAAAATTAGGTGGTCAGAGTCCTAATGTATGGATATGTCGGCTGCTACACCAATACTAGAGTCCTTGGACCAAAATCCAAACTCAAAACACTTAACACTATTGCCCCAAACAAATATCACAGACTCCTGGTCCTAAAGTATAACTGAACAACTCTATTACCACTCTGTCATGACCTATACTAGAGGGTCTCATGATGCGACTCCTCAAGCCTACCTCTAATAGGCCAGGTGATGGTGACTATCATCGAGTAGTAATTTCACTAAAATATGAGTCATTTCCTTAGTACCTATATGCACACACACATCTCCAATTCCACAAATACTGAAATGTAAAAACACTAAGTAAACAATGCATGAAACCCACAATAACCCACAACCAGAGTACAATAGTGAAATTCTTGGAAAGTAAATTGGGCTAGAATACAAGTCCACCAAAAACAAAGTTTGTAAACAAGTTTCTAAAACTCATCCAAAAAATACCCTACTTGAAGGAAAGGTAATGGGACTATTGTCTAAAGCTGTAGGAACACCACGGTCTGTCTGATCTCATAAGGCTCCTTCTGGTCCTAGTATACCCTAGACTCTATCAAAAGGTCGCTCATCTATAAAAGACATGACATGTGTAGGAAAATACCATTCATGGGTGAGTATAAAATACTTAGTAGAACACCCTGAAACCATAAAGTAATACACAAAGTAAAGTGCAGTCATCTCTACACAAGTATATGTGTATAGAATATAACAAGAATATCCAAATATACTCAAACCATACCACATAGCCTAGGGTAAGTCACAACCATGGCATACCACCACTAGGGATTCATATTGAAGATTCCACAAAGCACTCATCTAGGAGAACACACTCCTAAGTCCGATAGCATTGATGACGTCCGTCTGAGAATTATTTTTCATCGTAAACTATCATGATAGAGATACGCTGAAAGATCTGAAGAGATATGATACATCAGATGATGATCAGAGTCAGGGCCATGGGGTGATACCAACAACTCAATATGTATTAACCCTCTAAGTAGAGGATCGATGCCTGGTGAAGTTGGTCACATCAATACTGAATACTCTATCGAGGGTATGGTGAAGGAATAGAGTATTCACTTTGGGACTCTTAGGGTATTCTAAAAAATCTATCCTAGAAATCATGTTGAAGGGATCATACTTCTATGAGTAGGAAATGAAACTGAAAAACCTTCAAGGAAATGATAAAGGGAATTAACCCTAACAAAAACTATCCAAGATATGATGTATGAGGGAATCAATTCACTTAGAAAAGAGAGGGTTCAAGGTGAGTGGTAGTCACACCCGCCTTACCCCTTGACCTCGGGTACTTCCCATGTAAATGGACCATTTCATTGTAAATATATTCAATTAAAAACCCACCATTAGAGTCATAAGTATCGACTCATCTCAAGGGTCCCCAATCCACTGACAACACATCAAATGGGTGCTCTATTTAAAAGTTATTGTCGTTTTAGTAAAAAGATCCTATCAGGTCCGATGGACCCGACCTAGCCTGGTCCGACATGTCAGGCCCGATCCAGCCCAGTCTATTGGGTCTAATTCCCTCTAGGTTGCCTGGTGTGGTCTGGTTCCTCTGGTCTGGACCGTCTAACCTACTCTGCACCAGCCCTCCTGGCCTACTCGCTCGACCTGCCTGGCCTCTCCGCATCTCGCGGTCCCCATGTGATCTGCCACCTCTACTAGCCCGCTTTGGCCTCCATGTCCTATAGTCCCACCACCACATCCATGTGGATTTATTGTCTCCCCACACCGCATCGCCGCCTCTGGCCTCCGTTTCCTCTAGTCGCTGCTCTGCTCCACCACACGTCGCCTCCGGCCATCGTCGCCTCCAGCCGCCGCCACACACTGTCTCCAGCCACCACACTACTACCGCTTCACCTTGATGAACCACCACATTGAACCCACACCATTGGTCCTTTCCACAGACCACCAAACCATATGTGGTGTCTGTATTTTGAAATGGTTGAAGATCCGGGTTTCTCGAGTCCCTATCTTCATAGATTCGGCCTCTGAAATCAATTCGCCTCAAATTCAGGGGTCTGATCGTGCTCGGAGCCACTTGAAAACGTCGAGTTGTGGCCACGGGGGCCCAACGGCGATGAACACGAACAAAAGAGGGAGAAAATCACAAGAACACCCAAGGAACAGACCTCGGACTTTGTTCGTGTTGACCTCAATTCATTCTCATTAGAAGGATGAACGAAGAGAAACGATTCCACCTAAATTAACCCTACAAATGATGCGCATATCAATTCTTATTCGTTGAATTGATCAACATTCATCCTAGATTAAGAATGAGATGGAAAATTATAAAAAGAAATCCCTTCCTAGAATTTGGATCGATCGTTGATGAAGAACAGTTGCATTGTCATCGTTGATGAGATCCTCCAACTCCGTTGGCGTGATGATCCACGATCTGCTCGATCCATCGTCATTGTTTGCCGAGAGGGTTCATCGCCATGCCTCAGAGGAATTCTAGGGTTATGGTGATAACCCTAAATTTATTGACAAATATTATTTTAAAGAAAACATCACCACATCAAATAAAAATATTTTTATTTAAATATTTTTATTCTCATTATGTCCAAAAACTACTTTTCACAGTCGGCTCGCACTGGTCGATGTTAGGCCTCACCTAGGTTAAACTCGCTACTATGAACGCAACGGTTCCCTCTGATTTCTGATCCAGGCACTTAGAATTTATTCCACTTTTTTAGAAAAATCTCTTGTGCGTGATATTTAAAATTTAATATTTTCAAACATTTATTTCAGGCACACCGAGCCTCAGAATCCTACGTCGTCTTAGCACCTAGTCTCAAAATAATTCCATGTAATATTTAAAATAATACACAGAAAAATCTTGGACATTACAAATAAACTCAAACATCTTGGTCTCATCTTTCCTGAAAAAAATCACTACTACAAAACAGGTATTTAATAGTGCAGGCATTTATTAGTGTTTTTCTGTAGCGCTGATAAAAGTAACCTTTTATCAGTACTTTATTTTTATCATTGATAAAGGGTACCCTTTATCAGCGCTTTATTTCTAGTGTTGATAAAGGGCATCCTTTATCAATACTTTTTTAGTGCTGATAAAGGTCCCAAATAAAATTAAATAATTAGACAAATAAAAATTAAAAATGATAAAATTAAAAAAAAATATTAAATATTTTATTAATTAGATAATTATTGATAAAAATGAATAAATTTAATATATATATATATAAATTATAAATACTAATAAATAGTACATATTAAATATATAGATACGTAAAATTAATAAAATGAAATAATTAAACAAATAAAAATAAAAAATTAGTAAATTAAGAAAAATATTAAACATTTTATTAATTAAATAATTATTGATAAAAATAAATAAATTTAATATACATATATATAGATTATAAATATTAATAAATGATATTTATTAAATATAGATATATAAAATGAATAAATTATAATAATTAAACAAAAAAATCAAAAATGAATAAATTAAAAAATTATTAAACATTTTATTAATGAAACAATTGTTAATAAAAATGAATATGTTTAATATATGTATATATATATATATTAATTATAAATTGTAATAAATAATATATATTAAATATAAATATAGAAAATTAATAAAATGTAATGATTAAAAACATATTAATGTCTTGTTCAATTTTAATAATTTTTATACATAATTATTCATTAATAAATTTAATGTAGAAATTTATTCATATATATTTATATATATATATATATATATATATGAATGTCTATAATATTTCCTAAAATATGATTTATATAATACAAAATATTTATGATTTACATTAAATGAGTCATATATTTGGTGAAGAATGATTTATAATTAAAAATTAATATTAATTAAAATTACTGACTAATTACATTGAGTGATGGACATAATTGAATGTCGTTTGATTTTTCAATTTAACATATATCAAACGTGTGTTATATTAATTTTACATACATAGACATAATGCATTTTTATGTACAATGCACACACACAAATATTTACGTAACTAATGAAATCTTACATACACTTTATATTTATATAATTCATTCAAATTTTAATATTCATTTTAAAATTTCATTATAACATGATACATTTAATATATTATTTCTTTAATCGGTAAATTTTTTTATTTATTTTTAATTTTATTACAGTTAGCTATTAATTCATTTTTTTATTTTTTTGGGGGGGAATTTAATCATTTTCTATTTTTTATTTATATATATATACTATGTTTTAATGTTTTTATTGTGTATTCATCTTTATTTCAATCTATATCCATTTTTTAAATAATTTATATTTAATTAACAAAACCTATCTATTTTTTCAATATTTTTAGTGTACTCATTTTTAATTAATCAGTTTCACTCATTTTTAGCATGCATGCATTTAAGATTATATATTCAATAATAATGTTAAAAATATATTTGTAAATATTTATAAATAAATATATTTATAAATTTTTATTTACTATATTTATAAATTTATATACCTATAATTATAAATAAATAAATATTATTTTTTAAAGAAGTATTTATATAATTATAAATAAATAATTATATATATTTAAATAATTATAAATTTATAATAAATTTATTTAAATAATGAATATATTTACTATATTTATATTTATATTTATATTTATATTTATATTTATATTTATATTTATATTTATATTTATATTTATATTTATATTTATATTTATATTTTTTTTATTTATTTATTTTTTTTTATATTTATTTATTAAATATATATATTATTATATAAATATATATAATGATATAAATATATAAACATTATTTTTTTTAAAGTATTTTTATAATTATATATTTAAATAATTATAAAATTATAAAAAATATATTAAATAATTATAAATTTATAATAAATGTATCTAAATAATGAATATATTTACTATATATATATTTATATTTATATATGTTTATTAAATATATATATAGTTATATAAATATATATAATGATATAGATATATTTATAATTACAAAATTATAATAAATATATTTAAATAATGAATATATTTACTATATTTATATTTATATATATTTATTAAATATATATATATAATTATATTAATATATAATGATATAAATATATTTATAATTTTTTATAATTTTCTAAAGTATTAATATAATTATAAATAAATAATTATATATTTAAATAATAATAAAATTATAATAAATAAATATATAATTATCTAAATATATTTAAAAATATATATTTATAATTATAATTATAAATCCTTTATCAGTGCTAACGTTTTAGCGCTGATAAAATGAATCTTTATCAGCGCCAACACTTTAGCACTAATAAACATGGCTTTTATCAGTGCTTTTTAAGTGTTGATAAAGATGTCTTTCATCAGCACTTATGAATTTAGCACTGATAAAAGGATCTTTATCAGTTCTTTTTTAGAAGTATTGATAAAAGTGTCTCCAGTCTATTTAATAACCCTAACTGTGACATAATTGGTCACGATTTCTCAAGCTATCTATGGAAGCCACCTCCCATCAGTGCTCCTCCTCAATGAATCCAAGCTCGAATCAAGTCCTGAATGAATCCAAGGGTCAAATCCAAGGTTCAAACAAATCAATTCTCAAAGAATCCAAGGTTCAAACTAATCTAATCTTTTGTGCATGATATCGCTATTTCTCTCAAACAAATCATAGATTTAATCTAAGTTATGTTAATTTTTATCCTTCTCCTCACTCATTTTTCTTGTTTGCCAATATCTTTTTGCTTTTTTTTCATTGTCTCATTCTACTCATCATCCATCACTGCTTTCATGCTTGAATGATTTTTACCTACATTCCTCTTCACTTTGACTATTGTCATTGCAAATACTACATATATTTCTAATCATTTCAACTCTAATTGAGTTTGACATATGTGTTTTCAATGTATATTGATGTTTCTTCATCTTAGATATTTTTCACCTAAAAATAACCTTCAATTTAACCTTTAGAATTCATAAATTGTACAAAATATCTAGTGAACTATGTCAAAACATATTATAGAAAATGTAATGACTCATAAACCATGGTTTATTATTTTGAACTGCATGCTGTCTAGTTTTTTCTAAATAAGAAGCTTACAGTTTTTAAGTGATTATATCAATCGGTTGGGATTTATTTGGGGAAAACTAGTTATAAATTTTCTACCAACCACCTTGGATATAGTGTAGGGTCCTTCATAAGTTTTCATCAACTATTTATTCAATAATTTACATTTCAAACATGTAGTGCACATGAAAACAATTTTAGCACAAAAAGTATATTCAAAAATAGATGGTAGATTTCCATTTTGATTTAGATATATCGGGATGTTTAGATGATATGAGTAATTTCATTATCCCAGAAAGAGTCCTTTCACTATAATAATCCTCTATAGAATATTGTGGGGTATAATCATTATTTTTTACTTTTTGAGAATACACTGATTATATTGATTCCATATTCTCCAATTTAGTAGAAATCTTAAATCATTTCATATTTAGAATGATTTTCTCATTATCTTCTATTTTTATTTTGACTTCACAAGATATTATTATCTCTATAATTTTATCTTCATGAATTTATCTATTTTTTAGTAGATATTTAATCTCTTTAATCCTTTTTCCTCTAATCCCCAGTTGAGCATCTTTGATAACAATTACTTATTTTAATTTGTGGGTTATCTCCTCAATCCCTTTCTTGACATATTCCATTTATTGAATTTCATTGAGAAACACATTTTTAAAATTTGTGTATTATTCTTTGAATTCTAGAATCATTATATTTGATTGAAATTATATTTTTTGATTTTCAAAATATCCTCTTTAAGAGTGAGCGGCAACCACAACGGGATTCCAAAGTTACAAAATCACATACAAAATTTGAAATTTGAAAACAAACCCTGAACCTGAGGCATTAATCCATGTGTCACTCATGCCACTAGGTCAAGTTACCTACTAACTATCATAATTAGTGTAGGAACCTCACTGTCATCATTGCTTCTCTTCACCACCGGTTCTAATGGTTGGAGCAATTAAGATGCAGAAGAACCCTTCAACTAGACAAAATTGTCGTCGACATTCACCATCATTATCACATGTCTCCACCATAAAACTCCATAAATTCCACTGAAAAAACACCATAACAAAACATATAGACAACTGAACCTCATCGAAGATATAAATGAAAATGTCGGTCATCTGAAACCATCACCAAATAAGCACAAAAAAATGAACACCCAGAAAAAATACAACCTTCATTGATGACTTGTAAGAAGGAACACCAAATGAAATCCATAAAATCAAAAACATCACCATTATCATTGTCATTTACACCTCTAAAAGACACCATCATCGAAGAGGAAGAGATCTGGATCATCAACATAGGAGAAAATTGACTCAAGTCATTCAAGGAACATCGTCGGCCACCTAATCCCACAACCCAAAACCACTTATTTATCACTGCCCCATATCTAACTAGGAGAGGAACAGCGGAACTTGGGGTTAGAGAAAGGATTTGAGTGGCCGAGGGCTCCAGATCACAGACTGCAAAACCACAAAACCCAAAACTCCTTTTATACCCCCACTCCAGATCTCTCTTGGAGAGGCACGGAGGAACCTGAGGTCAGATCAGGGTTGGAGTGTCTCGGGGAGTCAACAACAAAAAACCATCGTTGGAACCATCAAAACATCACATTGGAACTTTCACTAAGAAGAACGCCATCGCCTGAACGAAGAAAGAGATGAATGAAGAGGTAAATGAGAGGAGGAGACAGAGATAAGAGATAAAGGGGGGGAGGGAAGGAATCAGCAAAAACCTCCCCCTCCATCTCACCTCTGAGGGGAACCCTAGGGTGATAGGGAGAAGAGGGTGACGTCGTTCAGAGGATCTGGCCTTTATTTGTTTTTCCTATTTTTTTGGAGATATTAAAAAAGATTTATGACCTTTATTTTAAAACCTTATCAATTATTTATTTTCATCATCATAGTTAGTGATCTCCTCATAAATATTTCTACAAATTCCAAAAATATTAGTGACTATTTCATTATAAATGTTCTTTAGGGTCTTCATCAAATAAGTTTGAGAATCTTCATATTCTTTATCATACGATTATATAATGATGTGATCTTCCCTTATTGTGTTTAGTTTTTATTCTTCCATGGATTATTAACAGTTATTGTAATTTCATTATGGGGAAACTGACCTTTCCTTCTTGTTTGAGTCCATTAATAAAATCAATGTATCTATTTTAATTCTATTTTTCATTGTCTTTGATGACATTTATTTCATATTTTTATTGATAGGGAAATCATGATCTTCTTCAAATATTGACTTCAAATGGAATTTAAAAAGATAAATTCAAATATTTTAAAAATAAAATATATATTAGAGAATACATTGGAGGTGTATCATGCTCTGATAAAAAATTTTAGGATATCTTTTCAATATTAAAAGAATGATTGGGTGGGGTTGACTCAGTGTGGAGTGAGTTTTATGTGATTCAATTTTAGTCATTAATTACCTCAACACTTATTCAGTGATCAAATAACTCACTCTCTCTCTCTCTCTCTCTTCTTACCTCTCCTTTGGTTGGTATAAAAATATTTAATGTGAAAACAACACAAGATAACACAAAGATTTGATAATGAGGTTCACCTACCAATGTATAAAAACACCTAAAGTGACACGTGGTTATTATCCCTCACACATGAAATCCTTATTATTATCAATGAAATCTCATACAAGGGTATAACCATGATACTATTATCTTGGAGCCAACTAGTTACAAAATCATGTGGGGGATTGTTATCCATTTTTATAAGACAATGGGTATGTACTTATCGAAGAAAAATCTCTAGTGTTGACTCGAGTCCCATGTAGACTATATAAATGATCTTCTTCCCTCACTCTCAACATTCATATGCATACCTCAATGATCTACATATATCTACAATAGTATATTATAGGATAGATCTCTTTAGACATCGACTTATTAAGGATCAATTGATGTATTCCAATTATAATCATTTCATCTACTCCTCTTATTCATATGTGAATTAGAATAATAATAGGACATGTTCTTATTATCATCAATATATAGGAAACGAAGTAGGTTAATGTGTTAGATATTATATTTCATTACATTCTTCAAACTTTTAGAATATATTTTGTTTTCCACCCATCAAGAGTTATGTCATATACTTTTATAAGAATATATATATGTGTGTGTGTGTGTAGAGAATAGTTTTTTATGCATAAAATATATCTCTATCAATAATAAAAATTAAGGATTTGAAATATATAAATTCATGATATGGATGTTTTTACTTTCTAGGTCTTGTACTCCATTTAGGTCAAATCAATAATCGTCTTTATTCTATTCCATTATATCTTAACTAGATGAAATTCTAGATCTATGGCTATGAGGAACAATTTTATTTTAATTATCTTTATAAAATTTATTATTAAAAAAGTATACAACTCTAGATTCAAAAATGACATTATCTTCTACGTGAATTTTTCTATATGGTTTATTATTATTTTCTATGAGAAAAAAAAATAATTTAGTTGTTTTAGTTTTAGTTTTAGTTATTTTAGGAATAGAAACTCTAAAAAATGATAAGCACCCCCATTATTTAAGATAAGAAATGTTTGGTTTCATACCCTTATAAATTTCATAAGGGGATAATTTACATTTCCTAGATACAATTCTATTATGAATATTTCATGTAGATAATAAAACTATTCCTTATAATTTTGAAACAAACTTAGATTTTTTAAGTATGTATTTCACTAATTCAACAAAACTACATTTTTTTTCTTTCAACTTAACTATTATATTGAGGAGTATAAGGATAAGTACACTAATGATTTATATTATTTTCTTCACAGAACACATTAAATTCATTTATAAAGTATTAACCTTGTCTTTATAAGAATGGTATTTTAATAATCTTATTTAGTAAATTTTAAATTTTTATTAATATTTCATAAAAAATATAAAATTTTATATTTTTTTGAGAAGATAACCATATAAATACTTATTTCAGTCACAAGTAAATTAATAAAGTGTTTTTTACCTCCACTAGTTAATAGACCATTTAATTAAAATATATTAGAATGAAATTGTAATATGTGGTAATTTAAAAAGTAGTAAGGTGACAACTATCATCCTCGTCGGATTCATATCCCGAACAGTTGTTATTGCATTTTTTTCTTGAGACTCATCTCCCAAATATTCTATGTTGTTTGAACTACTCTGATTATTAGTCATCCAAAATTATCATTGGTATCCAGTATGGGATGACTACTACTCATAGTAGTTCAAGAAACATATGTGCATGTCAAAGAGATATGGGGGATGAGTCTCAAGTAATAAAATGAAAGAGTAATTGTTTAAGAGATGAAGCTGATTAGGATGAAGTTTGTCTATAACTTCCACCTTCTGGATAAATTTAGAGGATAACACCTACCATAGTGGAGCATGCATAAAACGTTTCTATAATCCTTTTTCATGTTTAAATTGTTATTATTTAAGAAAAATTAGTCCAAAAGAGTTGGAAGAACATTTTATTTGTCATATAATAGATCAAAACTAAAAATATTGGACAAAACACTAAGAATAACTAAATGTGTACATCGATTGGGATGATATTGTGTTTTATGGATCATTTGATATGAATACCAGTGTAAATGATGATAGAGATCAATTTTCCTACTAGAGACTAAAACAACTGTAGGGTTAGATGAAAATTGAATCGAGGATGACCCTTTCATTGAGAGATCAAAATCATTTTATATTGGTCCCAATGTAGAAAATGTCTTGTATTTTATAGGGGACCATAAATAGGGGATTTGGATTCTTGATAGAGGATCCAAATCCATTCAACCTTTAAAAAAATAAATATATTTCAATGAGAAGGTTAAAGTTTTTTTAGTATACTATGATTCTCTTCATAATATTATTTGTTCTAGATGGAATTAACATAATTTAAATTAAATGTTTGAATACTCATACATACAAGCAATATCTTCTACAAATGATAATGTTACAAATACCAAGGAAGAATATATTTTGGATGCTAAAATTATAGAATTAGTAGGGGATAAATAGTGTGTTGATGAAAAAAACAAGAAGTGTAAGAACCCGGAACTTCTTTTCAGCTTTTTTGTCCGAGAGCAACCGTACGGCCGCGGATCATCTCTGAGACATCGTTCCTCCATCCGTTCTCCGATTTGAGCTCTGTTGATTGCGTTGGAAGCCCATTGATCTACGGTGTTCTAGGGAGAATCTGTCGTTGTGGTTCAAGTATATCGATCTCCTAGGATCGAGGTAGGTGGTTTGTGCCTTTCGGTAGAAAGTCTTTGAGTATTTTGTGCAATTCCACCAATTCCCTTGAATGTGGAATTGTGTGTTTCCAGTTTTTCCATTGTTGGATTTCCTGCTTTGCTTGATTTCTAGAGTAGATGTTTTACCTGTGATTATGGTAGTTTTTACTACACATTGGATGTTTTCTATACTTGTTCTGTCTGTATGGCGTTTTTCCATTTGTCATGCCTAGTTGTAGGATAGTGGAACTGCTACTTGTTATACTATTGTTGAGCCTTAGATTGATAGCCAAGTAGTTATTGAGGTTTACTTGGACGATATATGCACGCTATGCATGTTTGTTTTAAATAGGGCTAAGAGAACCTAGTGTAGTGGACCATAGGGAGAACAGACGTAAGGGATTCTCCAGAGTGTCTTTATTTCACGATGCAAGACCACAGGGGGAATTGACGTTGAGTGCTTCCTCAGAGAGACTGTAGTTCCTTGACGCGGGCCACATGGGGAATTGACGTTGAGTGATTCCTCAGAGAGCCTTTAGTACGATACGAGACTATAGGGGGAATTGACGGTGATTGCTTCCTCATAGAGTCTATTCTTAGCTAAACCAGAGGTGTGAGACCGCATGTGCCTCCTAGAGGGTTGTTGGTACTTGTAGGTTGAACCATAGGGGTTAGGCTGTGAGAGCTACCCAGAGGGTTACCTGTTTATTACTAGTTCTTGGTTGTTTACTTATGTACCTTATATTCTAGATCTATGATTTGTAGCTGCTATGTATTTTCCTGTTCACTGTTCCTGTACTTTACTTGCACATGTATTCATTGACTGTTATGCACAAATATTTAGGTTATTGCCTACTGGGATTGTACCTCACACCCTGTTTGGGACATGATTTTGAGCCCAAACAGACTATGTTGTTGCAGGCTTAAATAAGGGCAAGCACCCTTCTACTTCAGGGTCTTGATTGCACTGGAGCTGGAGAGCATGGGACCAAGCTGAGGCTTGCGATGCTGAGGAGTTTATTTGTTTTTCTTTTTCACTTTGGTTTAGTATTGTTTTCAGCATTGTGACTTGTTTGGCTGTTTTCCTAGTTTTACGGATCATGCATCATTTTATATATTCATATGTGCTTCAGTGTTTATTGATTAGTCTTCCGCTGTTTATTATTGTTGGATGTTTACTACTTCCGTTATTGCATTTTTCTTATTTCCACAGTGTACTCTGCCAATGAGGGCATAGTTTCCCCACTATCACACCCAAGTACCTCGCTACTAGTCGGCAGCCTCTGGAGTTTGGGGAAATGCGCTTGAGGTCATGTGGCGAACCAGGTACGGGGCACCAGTGGAGGGTCTCCGGACCCGGGACGTTAAAAAGTGGTATCAGAGGGGTTATTTTCTCTTGCTTTACTGTTTATAGACTTTATCCAGGGATAGGACGGATTCGGTACTTGGTATTAAGCTGTGCTCGGTAGTAGCTTACCCGTGTATAGGGAAAATCCATACTACCTCGTTAATTGCAGTTTGCTGGTTTTGAGATTTTACAGTTGATATGATTTCACCTAGAGTGATTCACATGTTTTGTGTTGTTATTTTCTTGACGATTGTGGTTCTATTTCTGTCACAACCCAATGAGATGAGGGTATTACATCTCATGCATCATATAGGCACTTATAGAAATCACATGTCATGCATTCTTGCCATGCCATCTAGGGTGCATTAGTGATTGCATGCTGTTGTGATAGACTTTGTGTAGATTATGCATGCTGTTGTGATAGATGCTTGATAGAATCTCTTCTGACTTGTTAGAGGATTGTTTGTTTCCTACCTTGCTTAAATGAACGCCAAATTTTGATTCTTGAGGTGTTATGGGCCCTCTGGAATCAGAAATTGGTGGATCATGATCGTATTTTCTCTTTTATATGACTGTGGTAGATGCCAAGATTTGATTCGCGGGGAGTATGGGCCCCCACAGATCGGAATTTGGCACCTTTTTGCCTTGTTTTCAGTGTTTCGGGACTTCTGTGCAGTTTCTGAGCTACTGCCCAGAAAAACCTAGAATACACGGCGTGTACTTTTTGGATACACGTTGTGTAGTTTTCTGGCCGTGTTACTGACCGTGTGAGTAGAAACACGGTGTCGTGAAGTAACTTCAGGAACAAGCCGTGTATGGTAGGTACACACCGTGTAGTTCGGAGCCGTGTACCCAGCCGTGTCACTAACAACACGGGTCAGGGAAGCTTGTTTAAAACACGCCGTGTTATAAAGGAACACGCTGTGTAGTCCTATGCAGGTACTCGATCGTTTCACGAACAACACGGTTCGGAGTTACCTTCTCTTCGACATGCCATGTTGCTTCCAAAACACACTGTGTAGTATATCTCAGGTAACCGGCCATGTCACGAACAACACAGGACGGTGTCACCTTCACCTATGCATGCCGTGTTCGGAACACGCCATGTAAGGTTCAGCCGTGTAGACGGCCGTGTGTTTAACCACACGGGCCACCGAAGCCTTTTCTAGTACACGTCGTGTCCCTGGTAAACACGTTGTATAGTCTCAGGTTAAGTCAGGCTATGTGGGTTAGCTGTGTAAAGAGACTCGGGTAGGGGAATAGTTTTCAAGTACACGTCGTGTGTTGGGTCAACACGCCGTGTAGTCATGTTTTATAATCTTGTGTGTTTTCCTTCCCCTGTTACCATTTTGTACTCTTGTGTTCTCTGTCCTTGTTTTTTGATCTAAGGTGTACTCTTGATCTTTCAGAGATATGCCTTCAAGACGTCCTCTGATTGTACGTTCGTCATTAGGCAGTTATCAGACGCCAGATATGGCTGATCAGGGACTTCCTGTCGATCCTCCAGTCGGGATAGCCTTGGCACCGGCTGTCATACCAGTTTTCGGTGCTGATGCACAGTTCAGGGAAGGTTTTATGAGGATGATGCAGACCTTTCAGGGAGCACCACCTCCTTCCTCGTCTATAACATACTTGACGCGAGTTTTCCAGCAGCAACATCCTCCTACTTTCTTGGGGGAAGGAGGACCTCAGGCTGTAGAGTCATGAATGGAAGCCATTCTGACTATCTTCGAGCATCTGGAGATTCCTCCAGATAGGCGGGTCAAGCTCGCTACTTACATGCTCTGATACTCCACTAAGAGGTGGTGGGACGTGATCTCACAGGCGGGTCATCAGCAGGTTATGGCTTGGTAGGAGTTCCAGCGCGTGTTCTGTGACTACTTCTACCCAGAGACTTTGAGGGCCGATCGAGCCTAGGAGTTCATGAGCTTAGAGCAGGGTACTCTTTCTGTCATGAAGTATTCCTCTCGTTTCACCGATCTACAGTGCTTTACACCCCTCCGGTATGGGATTGGGGTGTTCTTAGAAAGGAAGTTTGAGGATGGTCTCAGGCGGGAGATCCGCTCGTAGGTGAATCTATTCTAGTTGACTTCCATCACTTCCATCGTCAACCAGGAGCTTATTGTGGAGCAGAACCTGAGAGACTCTGGAGCTGCGATCCAGGGTAGTTCTGCTTCCATAGCTAGTATTCCTCCATATGACAGCAAGAAGCGTCGTAGAGAGTCTACGCACGGTGATGCAAGGAAGCGAGATGCATCGTCAGGAAGCCATGTGATATGCTACCAGTGTGGCCGGTCAGGGAACGTGAGGCCGTAGTGCCAGAGAGACCCCATGGAGTGCTGATAATGCGGCAAGATGGGTCACCTTCATCATTTCTGCCAGGTCTTCTCACCAGCAGCTGGTGACCGGGGTTCTTCCATGACTCCTCATTCAGGAGCAGCACCACCAGTTTCCCACCATTCGGGGAACTGGAGTTCTTCCGGCTGTTCGGGCCGATGTGGAGGACGAGGCCATGGCGGTCAGCCACCAGTCCCTTAGCACCAGCAGGGAGTTTCAGCTCAGAGTGGTCATCCAGGGGCGCGGGGCCGCAGTGCAGGCCAGTCTTTTACCGTGGAGCAGACTTATCAGGAGAACCCGACCCTTCTATAGTTCGAGGTATGGTTTTAGTAGCCTCAGTTTTATCTTCATCCCTTTTCGATACTGGTGCTGCATATAGATTTATCTTTGTTGCTATCGTGGAGAGCCTTGGGCTCTGCATATTTTCTTCTGCCGACTCGTTGACACTAGACACAACTTTGGGGGAAATGGCATATAGTGTACGCCAGTGTAGAGAGTTCCCTCTCAAGGTTGCAGGGTATCGTTTCTTATGGGATCTCTATGTACTAGAGATGACAGACTATGATTTCATTCTTGGGATGGATTCGTTGGTTCCCTTCCAGGCAGTCGTTGACTGTTATCACCGCAGAGTGAGTTTCGTTTCACCAGAGGGTGAATCCTTTCTTCATAGAGGCGAATGGGATGTCCAGGAAAGTCGAGCAGGACTTGAGCATCATGGGCTAGGAAGGGTGACAACCCAGATTTCTAGTCTTTATCTGGATGATCAGGGGACTTTGTAGTTGGACTTTCCTCCAATTGTGGATCATTTCAGGGAAATCTTTCCAGAGGACTTTTCGGGTTTGCCTCCAGAGTGTGAGGTAGACTTTTCTATTGAGCTCATGCAAGGAGCAGCACCGGTGTCCATTCCTCCTTATAGGATGGCTACACCTGAGTTGCAGGAGCTCAAGAAGCAGTTGGAGGAGTTGCAGGCAAAGGGTTTCATCCAACCCTGTACTTCTCCTTGGGGTTCGTCTGTCCTGTTTTCAAAGAAGTCAGACGGTACCCTTCGTCTTTGTGTGGATTATCGGAAGCTGAACCATTTGACGGTCAAGAACCTATATCCCTTACCGAGCATCAATAACCTCTTTGATCATCTTCGAGGAGCCCGGGTGTTCTCGAAGATCGACTTGAGGTCTGGTTATCATCAGTTGCATGTTAAACCATCAGATATACCACTGACAGCCTTCAGTAGTAGGTATGGTATATACGAGTATACAGTTATACTGTTCGGTCTCACAAACACGCCTGTAGTTTTCATGGCACTAATGAACCGACTGTTCCATCCTTACTTGGACTCCTTCATCATGGTCTTCATGGACGATATCTTGGTGTACTCTCACACTCGACACGACCATGCTCACCATCTTGAGATCGTTCTGAGTACACTGAGAGAGCATCGTCTTATTGATAAACTCTCGAAGTGCCACTTTTTGATGGAACAGATTCACTTCTTGGGTCACGTCATCTCAGAGGAAGGAGTATCTGTGGACCCAGAGAAAGTGAGAGCTGTAGTCTCCTGGGAGCATCCGAAGAACTTTTTCAAGGTACGGAGTTTTCTAGGGCTGGATGGATACTACAGATGCTTCATTCAGGACTTTTCTCGTCTAACAGCACCCTTGAAAGGTCTGACCAAGAATGGGGCGAAGTTCTTATGGTCAGATTCTTGTGAGTCAGCCTTTCAAGAGCTGAAGGGTAGGCTGACGTCAGCACCAATACTAGTATTTCCAGAGGCAGGAAAGAGCTACACTGTTTACTGTGATGCTTCAGGTATCAGGCTAGGAGCTATGCTTATGCAGGGAGATGGAGTTGTTGCATACGGGTCTCGGTAGTTGAGGCCAGATGAGAGGAACTACCATACACACGATCTGGAGTTGGTAGTTGTTTTTCATTCCTTATGCTGTTGGAGACACTATCTTCTGGGAGAGCACTTTGTGGTCTTCACTGACCACAAGAGTCTCAAGTATATCTTCACTCAGCGTGATATGAATCTGAGACAGCACATGTGGGTCTAGTATCTTCATTATTTTGATTTCGATCTTGCCTATACGCCAGGAAAAGGCAACACAGTGGCAGATGTGTTGAGAAAGAGAACTCAGGTTCAGGCGGTTTAGGAGTCCAGCAGTGAGTGGCAGCTTATGGCTCTATTCTCTGAGATGCATCTGGAGGTGCACGATAGACAGGGACAGACCTTCCTATCTTTTTTAGTTGTTACCTCTGTGCTACTTGATCGGGTACGGATGAGGCAACTATCAGACTCAGAAGGCTTAGTCTTGCGGGAGAGTGTGTCAGGAGAGGACCATCTTCTTAGATGGACGGTGGGCGAGGATGAGATCTTGCGTTTCCAGGAATGCGTATGGGTGCCAGCAGACATACGCGAGGATATGATGCGGGATTTTCATTCCTCAGTTTGGTCAGTTCATCCTGTCATCACCAAGATGTATCGGGATCTTCATCGCCAGTACTGGTGGCTAGTTATGAAGAAGGATGTTGCTGGTTTCGTCATAAGATTCTCTACTTGTCAGCAGGTGAAGGCGGAGCACCAGCGACCAACAGGCCTTTTACAGCAGTTACCCATTCTGGAGTGGAAGTGGAATGATGTCTTGATGGACTTCATGACCGGGTTGCCAAGGTCGCCTTGAGGGAACGATGTTGTTTGGGTTGTCGTCGATAGAATCACGAAGGTTGATCACTTCTTTCCGATCAATGAGACCTTCAGTGTTGATGATCTGGGACAACTGTACATCAGAGAGATCGTACGTCTTCATGGAGTTCCACACTCCATTGTTTCAGACAGGGATGCGCACTTTACCTCTTGGTTCTGGCAAGGACTTCAGAAGGCTTTGGGTACACAGGTACTTTTGAGTACAGCATACCATCCCCAGACTGATGGCCAGTCCGAGTGCACGATCTAGGTGCTTGAGGATATGCTCCAGGCTTGTATCCTAGACTTTGGCAGATCTTGGGAGAATCATATTCCTCTGGTGGAGTTCACCTACAACAATAGTTTCCAGGTGACCATTCAGATGAAACCATACGAGGATTTGTACGGTAGGCCATGCCGATCACCCTTATGCTGGCTGGAGGCAGGAGAGGCAGCTTTGCTGGGACCTCGTCTTGTTCAGGAGACTTCAGAGCAGATATAGTTGATTCGGAAGCGGATGGCTACAGTACAGTCTCAGCAAAAGTCTTATGTTGATCAGTGGAGATGACCTCTAGAGTTCGAGGTCGGAGATCAGGTTTTTCTGCGTGTCACACCGAGGTTGGGACACAAGAGGATTCGGATATAGGGAAAGCTTTCACTGCGGTACGTCGGTCCATTTGAGGTTTTGGAGAGAGTTGGGCTGGTTGCCTATCGGTTACAGCTACCTCAGAGGTATCGGGCTATGCACGACGTCTTCCACGTCTCTCAGCTCTGAAGTTACTTTTCAAACCCGTCTCATGTCTTTCAGCCTGAGGAAGTTTAGCTTGAAGCGGATGCGTCGTTCGAGGAGAATCCTATCTGGATTGTCGATCGCAGTACGAAGGTTCTCCACGGGCGGTCTGTTCCTTTAGTACGGGTGCTATGGCAGCACAGGCGAGTACAGAACGAGACCTGGGAGAGGGAGGCCGATGTACGATCGCAGTGGCCGGAGCTGTTCAATAATTTTCTTCTATGCCCCTCTAGGAAAATTTAGGGACAAATTTCTTTAAGGGGGGAAGTTTATAAGAACCCGGATCTTCTTTTCAGCTTTTTCGTCTGAGAGTGATCGTACGGCCGTATATCATCTCCGAGCCACCGTTCCTCCGTCCGTTCTCCGATTCGAGCTCTGTCGATTGCGTTGGAAGTGTAGAAATATATGACATTCTAGGGAGAATCTGTCGTTATGGTTCAAGTATATCGATCTCCTAGGATCGAGGTAGGTGGTTTGTGCCTTTTAGTAGAAAGTCTTTGAGTATTTTGTGCAATTCCACCAATTCCCTTGAACGGGGAATTGTGTGTTTCCTGTTTTTCCATTGTTGGATTGCATGCTTTGCTTGATTGCTAGAGTAGATGTTTTACCTATGATTATGGTAGTTTTTACTGCACATTGGATGTTTTCTATACTTGTTCTGCCTATTTGGCATTTTTTCAGTTTCCATTCCTAGTTGTAGGATAGTGGAACTGTTACTTGTTATACTTCTGTTGAGCCTTAGATTGATAGCCAAGTAGTTCTTGAGGTTTACCTGGATGATATACACATGCTATGCATGTTTGTTTTACATAGGTATGAGAGAAACTAGTATAGTAGACCACAGGGAGAATGGACGTAAGGGATTCTCCAGAGTGTCCTTATTTCACGATGTGAGACCACAGGGGGAATTGACGTTGAGTGCTTCCTCAGAGAGTCTGTAGTTCCTCGACGCGGGCCACAGGGGGAGTTGACGTTGAGTGCTTCCACAGAGATCCTTTAGTACGATATGAGACTATAGGGGGAATTGAAGGTGAGTGCTTCCTCAGAGAGTCTATTCTTAGCTAAACCAGAGGGGTGAGACTGTGTGTGTCTCCTAGAGGGTTGCTGGTACTTGTAGGTTGAACCATAGGGGTTAGGCTGTGAGAGCTACCTAGAGGGTTACCTGTTTCTTACTAGATGTTGGTTGTTTACTTGTGTACCTTATATGCTAGATCTATGATTTTTAGTTGTTGTGTATTTTCCTATTCACTATTCCTGTACTTTACTTGCACATGTATTCATTTACTGTTAGGCACAAATCTTTGGGTGATTGCCTACTGTTATTGTATCTCACACCCTGTTTGGGCCATGCTTTTGGGTCCAAACAGACTATGTTGTTGCAGGCTTAGATAAGGCCAATCGCCCTTCTACTTCAGGGTCTTGATTGCACTAGAGCTGGAGAGCATGGGACCGAGCCGAGGCTTGCGATGATGAGGAGTTTACTTGTTTTTATTTTTCACTTTGGTTTAGTATTGTTTTCAGCATTGTGACTTGTTTGGCTGTTTTCCTAGTTGTACGGATCATGCATCATTTTATATATTCATATGTGATTCAGTGTTTATTGATTAGTCTTCCGCTATTTATTATTGTTGGATGTTTACTACTTCTGATATTGCATGTTTCTTATTTCTGTTGTGTACTCTTCCAATGAGGGCATAGTTTCCCCACTATCACACCCAAGGCCCTCGCTGCTAGTCAGCATCCTCTGGCGTTTGGGGAAATGCGCTTGAGGTCATGTGGCGAACCGGGTACGGGGCACCAGTGGAGGGGCTATGGACCCGGGACGTTACAAGAAGGATGTAGTATCACAGTGTTGAGTAAAATTATCAAGGTAATAATTAAGGGTATAAATTTGATATTGGATGGAATCAAGGTAGTCAACCTTTTGACCCCAACAAGTCAATGTTTGTTATTTTTTTTGGGGTCACAATGAGGGTGAATTTTTTTATTGATATAGATTCATGAAACCAAATCAACCCTATAATGAAGGAAACCCTTTGGGAATATATAAAGGTAATGTTATGATGTGTTTTATCTATTTTACTGAAAAATTATATAATGAAATATTGATTTAATTTTCATTATTCATTATAGAGTTTGTTTATTTTAGATGATTTACATAATAAATTCATCTTAATGGTTGCTAGAAAATATTATAGAGGCTTCCAGACTCTTCTTACCAAGTTACATCTTAGGGGTGGTGAGGGGAAATTAAATCCCCACCCACCAGTTAGTTATGTACACATTATAAAGTAGGAAACATATAATGATTTTATCAGTCATTGTGATGAGAAATTATTTCAAGTGCATTGTAGTTGATAAGAATTGGTAGTGACCATATTAGAAGAAAAACTACTTCCAGTAGCTTTGAAGCGGCCGAAACAATATGGTCACGTTAGAGGATTAGGTTTTGGAGTGTCTCCTCAAACATATTTCATGAAAAAAAAACACAATAATATGCATATAAGATGATGAAATAATTGTATATAAAAATATATTCTTTTCAAAATATTATTTTCTGGTCTAGTTTGGCAGACCAATATATGAGAAAGGATCAAAACGAACTGGTGATGGAACAAAGATCTGCACATGGAGAACCAAATGACCCCACTAGCTTTGAGGATAGTCATTCCCCTAAACTACATACCTTACCTAAGGTAATGAATTTTTTCATTACTATTTCTCCTAAATATTAATCAAACAACTTCTAATAACTTTTTATAACTAAAATTCTATAGAGTAAAGTTTTATGTGAATTATATCTGTCAATAATCATGCACCACCTTGTTGAGAGGGGTATGGTGTATAATATCCTGGGAGATAATTCAAACCATAAATAACTCCCAAAAGATCACATGAGAGTGGGGATTGAGGTAGTTCGGGATTCAAACATTGAGTTGCATGTTCCACTTGATGATTCAGATATTACAATAGTCAATGATGCTATTGGAACTTCCATAGCATGGTTGTGTAATCTTATAATGATACATGAGGTATGTATTTAAAAAAAAAATTTATGAAAAACCATTAATAGTTTATGAAAAAGTATAAAGTGAGGTATGGTCTTATAGATGGATAAAGCGATGGGGAAATGGAAGGCCTCATCAATACAATCTAGTGAATCAACCATGAAATCAAAAGGACCTTCTAGGAGTACCTTCTCCCCACTAGTTATAGAAAAACATTTATTATCAATACAAATGCATATAGAGACCAAATTTAGAGATAAAAATATTTCTTACATTCCATATGGAGAATAAATATATCGAACATTCCTAACAAATGTAATTGGTCTTGAGAGTATAAATGAGATTCTCAAGTTTTAATGGTTGGGAGTCTCAGTTGTGAATACATACATAAGGTACATTTTCATTATATTTCTGTCCCAAAACTGATCTAATATGTTCATTAAAGTTAATAACTATTCATATTTTCTACCGGAATTTATATTAGTGTTATATAATGGAAAAATCACGATAAGCATGATTTGGACTCATTAATACCTATATCATTTCTACATAAGAAACTTCTTTAGAGTAGAAAGAAATTAATAAGAAGAAATATGAACAATGTGATACATTTGGGAAAAAAATAACAGATGACATACACTTTTTTATGCCTACAATATAGGGGTAAAACTCTATAATCTAATCACATAAAATATATTTTTTATTTTTTACAGTGCTTTTTTTGTTTTTTAGGAAACACTAGATACTGATTGTAGTCAATCTAAATACCCCAAATATTTATTTTTTGGATTCATTGCATGGATATCCAACAAACTAACCACACATGTTGTATATTGTGAATTTTTAATGAACTAAAATCAACATTTTATACATAAACTTCTAATTATATGTTTAAGTATGTGTTTTAACAATAATTTTTTTATGATAGGGTGGTCGCTAAATATAGGCTACTTCATGGCATAAAGTTGGGGTATGAACATAAAAAAGCCTTTATATTACTTCAAATGGAAACATATTAAGGTGTATATAGAAATATTTTAACTATCAAAACATATTTCAAAATAATTTTCTTATTTTGGTCAATATTTCTGCAATTTATGAAGCAATATAATGCCAACAATTATGGATATTTTGTTTGAAAATTTATGAGATAGATCATAAACCATTAAAAGACTAGAATCCCTCAAGAGGTAATTTCCAAAGGTAATTATGATTTCATTAAAAATATTTCTTAATCGTTTTTTTGTCTATATTTTATAAGTAATACCAAGATTTCCAACAACCTTCATACTCAAAAAAATAATTAAATTTATTTAGAGATGAGTGGGAACCATACATGTTGTTTGAATGTTTTTTTACAACAAATTTAGGTGATTGCCTTCTATGTTTACGATCTAGTATAGGCTATAACCTTATAAATATATTTGGGTGTGAATTATTAGTATCATAATGCTTATATATTCTATTTTATATGTATCTCAAGGAGAATTATAATGGAGGAAATTAATTTTTTTATAAGTGGTAACCTGAAAATAAAAAAAATGGTGTAGGTGGAGGCGAAGATAGAGACGGAGGTAGAGGAGGAAATGATGTGATGGCCTACAAATAATAAAATTGCTGTACAATTTAGTATAATAGGGCTCATACCAAGGATTTGTTTGATAAAAATTATTTCAAATTATGCATGACACTTTTCACTTATGATAAGATTCATTGTACAAGTTTTTCAGGTTGCTTATTGAAAAAATGGAAGGATGGTTTCTTATAACATGTCAACAGTCCTTTCATTTTCTTGAGGATAAAGTGCCATCACAGGCATTAAAGAGCTCTCAATTTTAATCTATAAAGAAGATAAATGTAAAAAAACCAATAATGAAACTTTACAACCACAATAAATTCAAAAAATTTACATATAAAAACCATATAGAAACCATCCATGTATTAAGTAGTGGATCCAATAGTCACTTGTGAGTCATACATCACCAATACAATCATTAAACATGTATATAATCCATCTCAGATATTTAAATAAATACATGTGTAATCAACCACTAAACCTAGCAGGTGTATGAGAGAACTATTAGAGGACAACAAACATTGAGAGATCATGGTTATCAAGGAGGAATCAAGTCAAAGGAAACATGGAATCAAATGAAAAGAAACTGCTTTATGAATAAATAACCTATAATGAAAAACTCATTTCAAATGAAATCATGAAGCACTGAAAATACAAATGAAGACCCCTTTAAAAAGAATCTAGTTTCTTGATCCAAACCCTCTAAAAAAGTAAATAAATATAAATTTTCATCAACTGAATCATGAATTTTCATAAATGAATAATATAGTGGTTTCACTTTGGTGGGTGGTGGAATTATTTGAGATATTAGATCATAAATTATATGCATGATATAATATCACAAATTCTTGTGAAATCTATAAAAGTAACACATCAAGTTTACATTAGTTAAATGGACTAAAAAAAACTAATTATTTTGAATTCACATGATGTGAAATTAAATCATTCCACCATTATATAAAATAAAATATCACAATAATTACATAAGTAGATGTGTTTAACTTATCCTTATTTTGAATATAGATACTTGTTCACTGGCTCACCATCAAAAAATGTATCAACTGATTCATCACTAATATGCATGTGCACATTCATTATGCTAAATGATCCATGTTCACAAGATCATTAATAAAAAAACTCATCATCATTCTTAATAAAGAATACATGATAATAGGGATATTCCCATTTTAATGAAAAAATAATGATGATGTTATGTTAGAGTTTATCATCACTTAGAATCTTGAAAAATAATATACTAATCTACAACACAATCTAGGAAGAATTAATGAATATGTTAGATTTTAGTGTCATTTGGATGAAAATAAGAGGGAAAATGTTTATATATGATTTTTACACTAAACCAAAAGGATAAAAACAATTATGGTAATTTTTTGTAATACATTAATGTTATGTTATTGTAAAGTAGTTAAAAGTATCATGTTTTTGGGATTGAGCTTCAAAAATATTTCGTTTTAGGGTCATGTAATATTGATTAAATTCCTTGTATTTTAGTTTAATATGATCAAGAATAATTATATTATAATTTAATGATATATAACTAGAAAAAAATTCCTTTTAGTTGATTTTATCATCATTTTATCTATATTCTTTAGTTAATTTACTAAACATTTTTATCTAATACTTATTTTGTTACATTTCACAGATATTATGAATAAATGACTTCATCAACAAGGATGTTTCACTCCTTTACTATGATCCTGAAAAGGTGAAATCCTACTATGTATTTAGTTAATTTTATCACCATTTTTTCATTGTTTTTAAGTTAAATTACTGATCATTTTTATCTAATAATTATTATTTTTACAAATATTTTGGGAAGTTATATTTTTCCTTCAACCATCTAAACCAAGCCAAAAAGATAGAACGATTAATTTTATTTAAAAAAGTGTCACACACTAAAAAATTAAAAAGTGTCCTTGTATTATATTTTTAATTTATTAAAACAATTTATAAGTCATTTTTTATCTCCATGAATCGGTCTCTCATCAAACTGATGCCCAATGTGATCAGTATGACTCAAAGCACGTGTTTCCAGTTTAAAATGACATTTTAGTAAAAAAACGTATGTGATGCACTCAAAACTGATTAAACACATTTTTATTGTTTTTATACTTTATAAAAATTATCCATAATTCATTTGGAATGTGTAGGAATCATCCTCACCTCAACCTGATGTACAGTGTGACTTGTATGGATCCAAGTGCGTCTTTTTATTTAAAATTGACATTAATTTTAGTAAAAATGACAACTGACCTACTAAAAACTAAGAAAACACATTCATATTGTTTTTATTATTTAGTAAAATGATCCATAAGTCATTTATGGCATGTAGGAATCATCCTCAACTCAATCCAATACACAATGTTCCCGGTATGACTCAAAGTGTCTATTATCAGTTTAAAATTGAAATTTTATTTCAAAGAGTTTTACTCATTTAAAACTAATAAAAAATATTGGATTATATTGATAATTTAGTAAAATGATTCATAATTCATTTTTGATGTGTAGGAATTAGTCTCACATCAAACTGACACACAATGTGACTTGTATGACTCAAAGTGTGTGTTTCCAATTTAAAATGACATTTTAGTAAAAAAAAGTGATGAACTAAAAACCAAGAAAACACATTATTATTATTTTTATACTTTTTTAAAATGATCTATAAGTCATTTATTATGTTTAAGAAATAGTATCACCTCAACCTGATGCACATTGTAATCAGTGTGACTCCAATTGTACCTTTTTATTTAAAATTGACATTAATTTTAGTTAAAAAGACAACTGACCTACTCAAAACCAATAAAAAACATTTGAATTAATTTTATAATTTAGTAAAATAATAAATAAGTCATTTATTATGTGTAGGAATCATCCACACCTCAATACAATACACGATGTTCTCGATACAACTCAAAGTGTCCTTTATCAATTTAAAATTGACATTTTAGTTCAAAAAGTATCACTCATTGAAAACTAAGAAAAATAAATCAGGTTTTATTAATAATTTATTAAAATGATTCATAATTAATTTTTAACATGCATTAATTAGTGTCACATTATCCTGACACACGATGTGACTGGTATGACTCAAAGTATGTGTTTCCAGTTTAAAATGACATTTTATTAAAAAAATACAAGTGGCATACTCAAAACTAGGAAAAAACATTATGATTGTTTTTATACTTTATGAAAATGATCCATAAATCATTTGGGATATGTAGGAATTATCTTCACCTCAACCTGATGTTTAGTGTGACCTATATGAGTCCACGTGTGTCTTTTTATTTAAAATTGACATTAATTTTAGTAAAAATAACAACTAACCTACTCAAAACTAAGAAAACGCATTCATATTGTTTTGATACTTAAGTAAAATTATCCATAAGTCATTTTAGACATATATGAATCAACCTCGCATCAATATTATACATTATGTTCCCGATATGACTCAAAGTGTCTGTTATTAGTTTAAAATTGACATTTTAGTTCTAATAATGTCACTCACTAAAAATCAAGAAAACATGCTTTGATTATCTTGATAATTTAGGGAAAAAATTCATAAGTAATTTTTGATGTGTAAGAATTAGTCTCATATAAAACTGACACATGATATGACTTATATGACTCAATTTTCATGTTCCCAATTTAAAATGACATTTTAGTAAAAAACATTAATGTACTAAAAACTGAGAAAACGCATCCATATTATTTTGATACTTTTGTAAAATGATCCATAAGTCATTTGGTATATTTAGGAATCAGTCTCACCTCAACCTGATGTACGTTGTGACCATTATGACTCCAAGTGCATCTTTTTATTTAAAATTGATAGTAATTTTAGTAAAAAGGACAATTGACATACTCAAAATCTAATAAACACATTTATATTGTTTTGATACTTTAAGATAACAATAAATAAGTCATTTTTTATTTTTAGGAATCATCCTCACCTCAATCAGATACATTATGTTCCCGGTATGACTCAAAGTATCTATTATCAGTTTAAAATTGACATTTTAGTTCAATGAGTCTCACTCACTAAAAACTGAGCAGACACGCTCAGATTGTCTTGATAATTTAGTAAAATGATTAATAAGTCATTTTTTTGTAGGAATCAGTATAATGTTAAACCAACACACAATGTGACTGGTATGACTCAAAGTGCAGGTTTCTAGTTTAAAATGGAATTTTATTAAAAGACACAATTGATGTACTCAAAACTAATAAAATACATTCAAATTGTTTTGATACTTTAGGAAAACGATCCATAAGTAATTTGGGATGTTTATTAATTAGATACACCTCAATCAGATGCATGTTGTGACCGTTATGACTCCAGGTACATTTTTTATTTAAAATTGACATTAATTTTATAAACTATTACATAATTCATTTCCTGGTCATTTTTATCTTATAATTATTTAGTTAATTTTCAATGAGATAATGCTTTAAGAAAAACAATAAATTGTGTGACGTGAAATAATCAAACACAACTCAATTCGATGCATAGTGTTCCTGGTATGACTCAAAGTTTTGTTTAAAATTAACACTTCCTGATCAATTTATTTCATTATATTATTACTAACATAAGAATTGTTTTCTTATAAAGGTGTGTTATTTTGCTTGATCAGGAATGGTTTTTTAAAAAAAATCATGAGTTTGGGTCAGGGTAAAAAGATAAATGAATAATTATTTTTTTGAATGTATGTGATAATTTATACTTACTCATGTAATTGTTTAAAAAAATGTATGAAATGTATATAATATAGTGTTTTTTCTTGTATTTTTATTGTAAATTTTATTTAATTTAAAACTTTTTTATATACCATATTTTTCTGTTTTTAATGTTGTTTCTAGTTTTGTAGTGTATTGTTATAGCACACTACAATATTCCCCTTTATTAGTGCTAATAAATGAACTAATAAAAGCCTAGATCTTTTAATCACACTCAGGTAGTCAATGCTTTTCTAGCACTGATAAAGGCCCATTTTAGCACTATTAAAGTCATATTTTGTAGTAGTGGTTCAAATATTGAATTAAATAATAGTACCTTATATCTTGGGTGTAGTTTTTTTCCTTTTGATGTTTTTCTCATTCAATTTCCTCATTTTTTTTCTTTATAAATTCTAGTATTGGCATTAGTATCCCTTTGGATTTCTTTAAGCTCATCTAACTCTAGTAATCACTCACTTCCAATTTCATCCACCTTCTAATTAAATGCCTTGATGGCCCAATATAATCTGTGGGAAAGCTCCACTAGAATATGGAATGGTTTCCCATACACAAACCAAAATGGATACATCCCCAACAATGTCTTGTAGGCTGTTTGATAAACCCACATAGCATCATTAGGTTTTTTTTACTAATCCTTTCTTCTTGAGTTGATGATCTTCTCAAGAATTTGTTTCAACTCCCTATTTGAAAATTTAACTTTTCCACTTATTTATAGGTGATATGGGATACTCTTATATTATTTAACCCCATGCTTCTCTAATACTCTTATCAAGAGATGATTATCAAAAAAAATTCACTGATTATTTATCAACATCTTCATCACTCAAAATCTATAAAATTTGTGTTTCTTAAATAATTTTGATACTACCTTAGAGGTGTTGTAAATGATCTCTTCAACTTTAAACCATTTTAAAACATATTAAATACATACCAAGATATAAGTGTATCAAAATAAATTGGTTAAATGACCCATGAAGTTAATTACCCACTTTTCAAATTCATTAAATTACATGATTAAGTAGTGTGTAATTTCATATTTATTTCCAATGATTCCTTTGTGTTAATAGTGGTCGCATGTTATCTCAAATATCCTTTCATCTTTATATATACTTATCCAAAAAATAACTTTATATAATTTAAGCAATAGTTATTTTCAGACCATAATTTATTCCTATTGGTGAGGAGTGACAAAACTCCAATACACTTTCAATCACACTTTTGGGTACATGTCTCTGAATCAACCCATCTATATAGTGCTTTAATAACAATATATCATCCCAAAAGTAATTATGGGATTCAGATAAAAAATTTGTATTCTCTTGGTAAGAAAATTTTGTATAAATTGTTCCAATTTTCAAAAAAAATCAAGATGTCAACAAACCAAGGTCAAGATACGATCTTTATTATAAATTTTTTTCATTCGAAAACTCATTATGAATCTCCACTTCTTGTTCTATAGTCAAGTGGAGTAACTCTATCCTTGAAAAATAGTCAATAACATTTTTTTCTTGAACCCCTTTTATCCTTGATTTCAATATTGAACTCCTACAATAAAAGAATCCACTAAATCAGTTAAATTTTGGAATCCTTCTTTGTCAAAATATATTTCAATGTTTCATGATTGTTGTGAACCACTACTTTATAGAACATGAGATATAGTCTAAAATTATTAAAAAAAATACCATAACAAGTAACTCCTTCTCTGTGGTAGTGTAATTGAACTAAGATTCTATCAGGGTTCTCTAATCAAAGTAAATAGGCCTTAAAATTCTATCAACCCATTTTTTAAACCACCACTCCTACCCCATAATCATTGGTGTCACACATCAAATCAAAAGGATCCTATCAATTAAGCAGTATCATGATTGGGACGATGATCAGCCCCATCTTTAACTCCTTGAAATCCACTTTTCATTCTTTCTCAAAAATGAATTCCACATCATTGGAAAAAAATGAAGGAGGGGTTAGGAAACTTATGAAAAAATATTAAAAAATATTTAATAAAACCCATCATATCCAAAAAAATTAAATTCCCCCATTTTTATCTCATGTAGTTCTTTGATCACTTTGATTTTTTGTTTATACTTTTATTTCTTCTTTTTGAATTATATTACCAATAATGATGTAATTTTTTAGAAAATTTATCCCAATTAGGAATAATGTAACCCTCTTCACATCATTTCAAAACTGAATCTAGATTCTTCAAGAAAACATAAAATGATCACTCATAGAATAAAAAATAATCCAAAAATACTTCAAGGAACTCCTCTACCATCTTATTAAAAATGTATTTCATGAATCACTAGAAATTTGTGGGTATATTACACATGCCAAAGGACATGCATCAGTATACGAAGGTTTCATAGGGGAATGGGAATTTTTTTTATTAATCGTTAGGTTTCATGGGTATTTTATTCTACCTAGAATAAACATCTAGGAAATAATAGTATTCATAACCATAATGTCTACCTAGTGTCAAATCAATAAATGGAAGAGAAAAATGATGCTTCATCATGGAATCAATTAGCTTATGTAAATCAACCTCCCCCCCCCACTCTGACACTATTTGGGTGGAAATAAACTCATATTCTTTCTTAACAATGAACTTTCCTTATTTCCTTAAAATGAAATAAAGTGGGATCTCTCATTCACAGTATAAAATGGGATAGATAATTTCACAATCAACCAATTTTATCACTACCTTATTCATTGGAGGGGTAAACCCCCTTAGAGTTGTCATGTTAGTTTCTTCCCTTCTTCTAGATACACCTTATGTGTTAAAACTGAGGTTCTTGTGGTTTTTATGTTGGAAATGTTCCATTATATTAATTCCATATTTTTATAACACCTAAATTAACCAATACTCTTGATATTTTTTAAGGTATGATTTAACATTGACTATAATCACCTATCCTTCACCCAAAAATAGATATCTAAGGTTACTTGGGAGTTACTTCATCTCTATATTTGGTACTTTTATGATTGAGGGAATAAATTCTGGAAAATAATAACTTGAAATTTGTTTCATAACCACAAATAATTTATATTTTCTTATCTCATCATTGATATAATAATCTGTATTATACACTTATTCATCTATAAATTCATATTCACTATATTTTATCTCTAATAGTATTTATATTTCCTCAGTAGTATTGATAAGATTACAATCCTCTAGTTTTTCTCCATATTTCATAGCCTTTGTGAGGTCAAACTAAACTTGATCTTATCTAATTCAAAAAATAAAACCCAAATGTTTAATATCATTATGATCTTTCCTAGTGTCTAGGAAAGGGAGTCCAAGAATGATAGGGACCTCTTCTTCTTCCTTCATACTTAATATCAATAAATCTATGGGAAAGATAAAATTTTCATACATTTACTAAGGCATCCTCGAGAATTCCAATTGGGTACTTTACGGATCTATTCAATAATTTGAAAACAACTTTCATAGGCTTCATATTTCTAATCCCAATAATTTTTAACATGTTTAGAGGCATTAAGATAACACTAACCCCAATATCACAAAGGACCCTTCTAAAGGTACAAGATTCAATTTTTCATGTAATTTATAAACTTCCTGGATCTCAAAGTTTTGGTGGGATTTTATAGTGCACAACAATTGAACATTATTCACTCAAATAAATTACACCCAATTCCTCTAATTTCTTCTTGTTCGGGAGTATCAAATTAAGGAACTTGGAATATTCCAGTATTTGTGAAATTTCTTCAATTAATGGGATATTGATGTGAAACTATTTGAAAATTTCCATTAACTTCTTGTATTATTCTTATATTTTTTTATCACATTCTCTCTGAAAAGGTAAAAGGTGGCCTATATAGATAAACTTCAGTATTTTCTACCATGTTATTCTCCAATATTAAATTATTCATTATTTTAGACTTTTGATCATTCCTCTCCTACAAATCCCTTGTATTACACAATGTAATAGCCTTCACTTCCTCTTGTTTTAACTCTATATTACCTAGTATATTTCTATGTGGTATCTTGATCATATTTTGGGAAATTTTTTCCAATTGATTTTTGATATTTTGGTGTAGTAATCGGTGATTCGCCTAGTAATTTTCACTACTATAAATTTAACTTATACCAATGGACTTATACTAATGATTTTTCAAACCAGTGGTATAGATATAAAGAATTTATGGTCCCTATACCAATGGTTTTAAAAAAAATATTATAGAACATCTATACTAAAGATTCACATAAACCATTGATATAGATCCCAAAAAATTCTAGGTCCTTATAAAAACGGTTCTGGTAAACCGTTGGTATAAGTTCGAGTATTATTTATGTAATTTTATGTTCAATAATAATAAATAATTCAAATTAATAATTACTTTTAAATATAAATTTATAAATTTATCTTATTATATACATAAAAGAAGGTTTAGATTAGTGGTTAATTTTTTGAAGGATAACAAGATGGACTTGGGTTCAAAACTTTCCAATGTTTTTTTACAATACCTATACCAATGGTTTTACAAAATCATTCATATAGGGGTATACTAGGGGTTTCAAAATAATTGTTATAGAAGTATATACCAATTATTTTTCCAAACCATTGGTATAGACCAATATCAATAGTTTTAGACCCAATGTCTCATCAAACCATTGGTATAAGATATACCAATGGTCTGAGAGCTTATACCAATGGTTTCAAACCATTTTTATAGCCTAAATTTGAAGTATTTTTTCATGTTTTTATAGGGTATTTTCCAATTGGTAGATAAATTGATCATTATTCTTAATATATTTTATTACTAAATCTTCCAAATAAGGATGTCCTTCTAGAAATTTTGGTTGAAACTACTACTGATTTTGTTAAAAAAAATTATAAGGCCAACACCTGAAATTTATGTCTAGACATATTTGGTCCTTGATTCCCATAGAGAAAACCTCAAGGACTTGGGAAAGAGTTTTATATTTCCATCTTTATCTCTATCCTTGGTTTTGAGTGATCAGCCTTACTTGTTTCCCAAATTTATTTTTATAATAGAGTTTTGATTGGTTGTAACTAAAAAAAATTATGTCGCTTATGTGTTATCTTTAACTCTATATTAACAAACTTGAAAGTGGTGTAGGCCTCAACACATCCCACATGGAATCACTAGTTGTTGATCATAAGGATATCCATGGTTTTATAGGGTGAGTATTGTATTTATCTTCTTATACATAACTTCTAATTGAGAATCTATCTTGGTTTTCTCTCCCACCTAATTTACTCCTCACTTGGGTGGTCCTTTATCTCCTTTCCATTGAGAGATATTATCAATATTTTCATCTAAAATTTATTGATCCTATTATCATAAATCCTCTACTAAGCACTAAATCGGCCACTACTCAAGATTTTTTTTGTAAATTGAAGTATAAAGTTTGAAATGACATCCAAAGTGTAACTCCATGATATGGGAATCTTTGTATCTAGTCCTTGAATCTCTCATAAGATTAATAGTAGAATCACCATTCTACTGTGTAAAATTTTGAATTTGACTCCTTTGTTTCTTCATCTTAAATGGTGGAAAATATTTCTCAATAAATCTTTGAGTGAGATTATCCCAATTCGTGATGGATTTTGGTAATTGAAATTTAAACCATTCTTTGGATCATGTAGCCTATCAAAATATGAATTTTCAGAGTCTAAAGGTTTCATCAAGGAATCTATTGTTATTTCACATGTTTTAGATATCTATGAAATTTTATAGATGGTAGTGGGAGACATTATTCTACATTCCTCAAAATTCTCCCATGTTATGAATCATCTAAAGGATACTCAACATCGAATCAAAATTATTTTCCTGAATTATAATATTGACGATGATTGAATTAGCTCCATCAATGGTTAGAAATCCATAATCCATCAGCATAATCTCACGTAGTTCTCCTTGGGATACACTAATGATGTTATCTAGATCTTCATATTCTATACGGAGCACTTAGTTTGTCATCATTTCCCTTTATTTCAAAAAAAGATAGCACTCGACCTTAGTATTGAACTCAATAGGTTCTTCATGATCCAAGATCCTTGATTAAGTTTGTGGAATATGATTCATACACTTGTAACATGCAATTAGAGAACACAAACACCTGTGCATATAAATAGAATAAAAATTGAAAATGGGAGAATAAAAGAAACGAATGGATAAATCAACTAGTGATGTGATTTTTGGCTAGTTATGTAGTAGAGTTCTCAAAAAATAATTCCAAAAACATAATATACCCCCAAGTTTCATCACCTCCTAAGGGTGTGGCTTAAATTTTAGAATTTATAATGTATGTAATCTCAATCACTAAAATTATGAAAGTGTAGTATAGTAATTCAATGTTTTTAGGTTCATCCACTTGGAAAATAGGGAGTCTAGCCTGGTTAACCTTACCTAAATTATTAATCCATTGAATTTGGGTGAAAAGAATAATTAGAAACATATTTATAAGAGTAAATAGGATCAAATTTGATATTAAATAAAAGAAAAAACTTTAATATATGAAATTATTTTATAATGAACAAAGATGATGGATAAATTTTAGAGGATATGTGTTGAAAATTTATGATCACTTTGTCTTTTGAATCAATGTGATTGATTTAATATGATACTTCTTAAGGTAATTAGTCCCACCTAGTTAGCTGAGATTAAAACAACCTAAGTTTTTTCAACTCTCTTGTTTAGAGTAATCTAATAATAAATAGATTAATTGTGAATTATCTCAAATAAAAGGTATAATAAAAGATGAATCTAATAATACCATTCTCCTATACCATATTTGGATTATCCCACCATCACTCTATCTAGGATAATAATGGATAATATTTGATTTAGGCTCAGTGTGATACTAATCTAACACATGAAATTAAAATGGAAAATTAATCATTTATGTTGAAGCATCATTCTCTTACTATTGATCCACCATTCCATAAGAAACTACTCACTTGTGAAGGAATGGTCAACCATCATGAATAAAATAGGGTTCTTGAGGGATGGAATAAGCACAGTCATTTAAAGGATAAGAAAAACACACACGTAATGAAATCAAGAAAACTTAACTACCACGTGAACTTCAATCTAAAATTCATATGTGCAATATCAATGCATTAAAGCTATATAATAAGTGTCTAAGCCACTATAAGAATGTATACCTCTATCTATTTTTATGTCTCTCATTCTTCCTCTCTTAAAAATGAATCCATTTCCATAGTTTGTAATTATGAATAATATATAGGTCTTAAAATCACTATGGTGCAGCCAAAGGGATTACAGCATGGCACATTAAAATTATGGATTTATCACCATGTGATGATTGACCTCAATGTATAAAGGGAATAGTTTTAGTATGGAATAAAATATCTCACTTTGAAATTTCAAGTTTCTTGAAGATAATAGTGTGATCCTTTGGATTTTTTGATCACGGGTTAACTATATTAAAAACACATTAGAGAAGTTTGTGATGTAGGTGGGGTGTTGTAGTGTGAAGGTCATGTAGCCAAAATCTTGAGGTTATACTATTTTTTAACCCTCTACATCATGGATTCTTTACTTCATCACAGTCTCTATATATCTCCTTCAAGTTATTTTAATGTGACTGCACTATGGTGTGATGCTCAAGACCACGGTATAGCAACCCAAAATCTTCAATCTGAGTTATTCCTATACATATCCTTCTATAATACAAAGATTTAGGACATAAAATAAATTTATTATTCAAGTATTTCTCATACAGACTCAAGTGGTTATGATTAAATCTAACACAAACATAAGGTATTTTGATTTAATCTCACATGAGATTTAATTTATTCTTACATATCCTTAGTTGGATCATGGTATCTCCTTTTGTAGTGCAGGCATTGATCCTCAATTTCATGGAAAAGTAAACTTTATTAAATGCACATTAATTTACCCAAATCATATATTATGTAGATAGTATAAACTTTAACATAATATTTTACAACCCTTTGGATTTCACAATTTATTTTTCCAAGATATAATTTCGGCAAGAACTGTGTGATCTGATTCATGACTACTTATTCATTTTCATTTATTCATATATATATTGTTCACATCATGAGTCTCCTGACTACACCATGGTTTATTTAGGTTTTTCACCATATAAACTCCTCTCAGGTAAACCACATCATTATTCATAGTATTGTTTCATATTTTTTGCATTTAATATCTTTAAACTTCCTCTAAATCCATCCTTAAGTGCAATATTTCAAAAAAATAGGAAAATAAAAACATATCAAAATATTTTATTAATTAAACAACTAAAATTTTAGCAAAAATGTATGCATTTTTTTGGATCATCGGAAGCTCTCTGAGTAAAAATTCAATCCCCATTCAATAAACCACAAATTGTGACCCCACTTTCCTTTGTAGCATTGAAAATAAATATAAATTTTTGAATTAATTGATGTGAAAAAAGAGTTAAAATTATCAAATAATTAGTTATACTCAAGTTAAAAAGGGATAAATAATGATCTCCATAAAATACATGTATCAATATACCTATGTGCATAATTTATATCATATATAATCATGCATTTTCATATGATCACATTGTCTAAGAAATTGAGTAACCATGGGACATAGAGTATGTTAATATTGTATATCACCTCATAAATTATAAATTCTCTAAGTATAGACTCACTATCTTAATGAATACATCACATTTAATTCATCCTTATAGATGATTACGTCACACACACCTCATTTGAGGGACCATATGTCATCCTCATCATATGAGCAGAAAAACCTCATCATAATTAAGTTCTAATAGACGACATAATCAATAATATACCTAACCACCCCCTTATTAGATAAGACAAAAGGATTTAATAATAAAGGTATTAAAGTATAAATATTATTATACTAGGTACCTTTCCAACCTTAGGTATGTGGAAAAATAAATATGAATCACGCACCACTAGTATTCGAAAGACATAGTGTATGGACCTCCATGTGGTATACTTCATGGGTCATCTAATGAAAAAAACCTATTTTATGCCTCATGAGAATATTAATCTCTCTATACAAAATCATAATTACACTAACATTATCATTTCATCATAACCTATAATATTATAGGATGAACATAAGTTATGGATAACTCAAAGTTATACTTTAAGAGTTCAATTATCATTTCACTTCAGTAGAATATGTAGCTAATATGAAATAATGATAAAGTGTAGATTTCCTTTTATATAACATGATATATTTTAAATTTTTAAACCCCATTAATAATTTTTACAAAACTATACACAAGATCATGTCTTGTTAAATCACATATTGTAGATTGACAGATCAGCCTTATGTTTGACTTACTTTTAGGGTTATATTAAACTAATTATATCTATATATAATTCATATAGCATCTCTATGTGACAATTTGATAAAACACTCCCACTAAAATCTTTAGTGAGTAACACCTATATGAATAAGTCTAGTTTAAATAATAGAGAAAATCATGAATAGTATTCCTAATGTTCAAATATTTGTACATATTACTCAAACTTCTATATTTCACAACATCAATTGTTAAAATGTTAATAACTTTGGATTTCTTCTTGGAAAACTTTTTACGTTCATTATAATCATTATCCTTGGAACTTGTTCCTTAAAATTTTTCCTAAAAATATTTTGGTAACTAATGTAACTCTTTACATTAATATTTTACTAACACACCCTAAACCTTGTAGGATATTAAGTGACATTCACTTTGTATTTTGACTAGTATAATAATTTATTTATTATCTCTTAAACATAACCAAGTCCAAACATACTCCCAATATCCTATTTAACACTATATTATCTTCATAGCATCATGATAATATAAAAAATTGATATTGGGAAATAACACTAATTTATTTAAGTGTAAATATTTAATAAATAAACCATTATATCTATATTATAAATGGTATTATATGTGTTTGGAACAGTAATATAAAAAGAAGTTTTTTTACTTTAAAATATTCCACTAATGGGTAGTGGAATCATATCCCTAGTATTTTAATAAACATCTAGATAAACTCTTTTATCCTAGATAAACATTTTTATTTTTCTCTACTTTTCAAATATGTTATATAATCTGATGAATCATAAACCATGTATATTAAATCCATATTCCCATATTTTTTATAACAACTCCTTGTTTACAAAAAAATTATTATCATATATAATAAATGAGATAACTATACACATCCTTTATTTAAATCCATCTAAGATTGATATATTCATTTTCATTCAACTCTATGATTCAAAAACTCTTTTGCTTCATTATATGAAAATAAACCACAATATTTTTCAATTATTTCCGTGATTATGAAATCCAGTATATTTATATTATTTTTAAAATATAAATTTGGTATCATATACACTTAAAAAATAAAAAATTTATTTCTATAACACCAATACCTGACATTTACTTTCTATGGAGTTTATTAAACCCCTTCACATATCCCAAACAATTTAATCATATGGAAACAATGTCCTTCCTTACTGACTTTACCTTTAGGTTTCAATGACCTTGAATAGTTATTTTTAATAAATATTATTAGGCATTACAACTAACTTTTCTTATTTTATTTTGAACTTTTACCCACTTATACTATCAACACAACACCAAAGCCTAGATATCACATGTCATGATCAATTATTCTCAACACTTTATGAAAATAGGGTAAACATTTCTTAAACTTATTCATATTATTAGAACTATTTTAACAATAAATATTTAATGAATTAAATAGTTAGAACAAGAGTTTTAGGTTATATTTAGTCACACCAAGCTATTGTCTTACTCAATCACATTGAGTATATGGGTGGAGAATAAATATCCTTATGTCATATTGCATATAATGTATTTGAAACCTCATGTGAATCCATATATTCTTCTTATAAGAATCTATTTAATCTACTTATTTAATTAATTTAAAATTAAGTTACTCAGTAATAGGTTACTCCCACACATAGAATTTTCTTTCATTTCATAAGAACTATTCTTTTATTTTGTACCAATATAAGAAGTTGATCGCATTAAGATTATGCTTTTAAGTATTGATCTCAAAGTCATGTTTAATAATGATTATGTCATCATATAGATAACCTAATATTTTATTTTATGAGTATCGTGATTTAAATTCATTTAATAATTAATTTTATTAAATGTGATCCAATTAAAATGATGATCCATTTTTAAAAATTCCATCATATACATCAGTGGGAAAAATCTATATTTCACTCATTAATGAGTACAATTTATTGTTCATTTCTCCACTTAGCTATTTTGTTTTTCCTTTATTCTAGTGATAGCATAAATGACTCTTAGTTGGTTGAGTGAAAAGGTCTTTTCCCAATCCATTGTATGGATAAACTCAACATCATTCCCCTGGTATCCTTACTAAGGGTTTATCAACTAAGTTTAAAATAAATAAAATTCCAAAAAAGATTCACCTAATGGTTAGGGTCACCTCATTAATTTATTTCCTTATACAATATATTTTAGGGGTGCCATACATTTATAAAACCTACGCATTTGAATGATCGAGGCCCTAACAAGTGTTCAATTTGGAAGAAATTTGGCACTTATTTTTAAAGAGGATTTAATCCTACCATCTTATCTCATGTTATTCCCTTGACATATATGAATGATTATAATGATTTTTTTAATCATATTCCTTCCACCAAATCAATATGTTCAAACCATATTGTTGTGTAACTCTTTACACAACCCATATCATGTGTTACTAACATAAATTAAAATCCAATTATAGTAATATATATCCAAATGCATCTCATGCATGAGTTATATGAATCCCTTTCCTATAAATTCTTAGAATCATATGAAATCATCAATCCCCATAAGATTAAACCTGGAGAGACATATAATCAACCCCAAATTTTCTAGACAAGGAATAAGCCTCCGTGTTAGTGAACATTTTGACCCAAATTACCTCTACCCAAGATAATTTACTGAAGATAGACCTTAATTTTATCACAAGTCTAATAACTAATATTTATAAACTATAATTAAACCTTAAATTCAAGTTTATACCCCAATGAAATCCATAGTCATGGTGAAGAAAATTAACTCAATTATCATACCTATCATGTAACTCCTTAACTGAATGTATAGGAATTTATAGAAGAAATTTAACTCTTTAAACTAAAGAATATAGATATTCCTAATATAATCAATATATTCATAAATAAAGAAGGTTATAAAATAAATAAATAAATAATTCATATATTTAAAAATGACATAAACTATTTATAAATAATTCATAAATCAGGAAAATATAAACACTTATAAATTATCCATTCATTATGGACATTCCATAAAAAATGAATATAAAAATATTATATTTATAACAATATGAACTCTTTCATACTTTCCTTTTATATGGAATTCTACTTAAATATATTATATTAAATGAAATATAAATATTTTATATTCTAATTCTATTCAATAACTAATTTACATAATCTAAATATCATGTAGTTAGTATTATTTAAACCTTGGACATATCAATTATCAAAAATCATTTTGATATGGTTTAAATAATTTCTTCAAATAAGGTATTTTGATTTGAATAATTGAAATTAGTAATTATAAACAATTCATGATTTTAAATATAAACTAATTTATATTCTTTATTTATTTTTCAATTTATAACACTATAAATTACAATTATAATTTTCATATAAATATTTTATATCTAAATTATAAGTTATGTAATATAATTTCAAAAGGTTATTTAATATTAACATTTAATATTGTAGATATTTATTTATAAAATGTTTCAAAAACATTTAGTAATTAATTATAAAAATTTTATAAATTAAATAAATATATTAAAATAAATATTTCTATAATTTATAAACAATTAATAAATCATAAAAATAAATTAATAATTGAAATTTAGAAAAATTAAAATTTTCTACTATATCATATTTAATGATATACCTATGACATAAGGCATGGTTTTTTATGTGTGGTAAAAGAATAAAATGTTATATATCATACTTCATGATAGATAATTCATGGATTATGATTGGTTGTGGTTCTTGTGTAACAATAACTTTGTGGCACTTAGAAATCGTGGTTTATGATATGTGGTTTTCATAACATAAACCATCGGTTTTTGATGTCCCGTGTAAGGGTTAATGAATTTGGTGCCCTATAAATAATTGATTTTTTCTTTCAATTACCTATATATTCATGGTGTTTAATAATAATAAATACCTTATCACATGATGAGTGTTCTTATATATAAATTTAATGTTATAATGTCCATAGAGAATTTATCGCATCAAAATGTTATAGAAGTTCTCTACTATAATGAGAACCTTGAAGTTCCATGAAAATATTCTTAAATATATGTTTTATGGTCGAATGAAATATATATGATGTCATAAAAATAAGACCAGTTATCAGGTTTTGGGGGATTATAAGATATTGAGGCTTATTCTCGTGAATTTTTAACTGAGTAATCACTAAGAGATGAGCTTATGTGAACTAAGCCTTTATAAATTCTGTATGTGAAATATTTCATTAGATATTTCTATATTTGGATGTTTGTATTGGTCTTTAGACATGAGATTATTATTAATGCATATCATGAGCCATGTACTTAGATGTATGGACAAAAATCGTGATGACATATTCTCACAGTGAGGTAGAATATGTTAGGTGTGTCATGAGTGATATGGAATTAATGGATAATTCATGAAAGGATTTGTCCATTATAATTTAATGGAGGTATATATATTAGTCCCTTTTCTTGGAATGGAACTATATAATTAATTCCATAGCCATGGAGGTTTATTGATGGGTTAATTTTAAGAAATTTAAAGAAATACATATTGAGAATATAAGTTAATGACACATGAAATGTAACATGATTGGTTAGATTATATTACACAGTGATCATCCACAGGAGTTTGTTTTCATTAACACTTTAATTTATTTTTATATGGTTCCTTGATGTATTACTAGATTATGATCTTGGGATTTAGTCCAGTTGACCTAATTCCACTTATAAAGTGGCCTAGAGGATCACAACTAAGTGTGTCCATAACTTTAGTTAAAATCTATTTGAATTTAATATTATAATAAATATTATTATCAAGTTTTGAGGAATAATAATTATTCAAGTTATTTTGATTGCATAAATATTTATTGAATGAATAATATGATGATATTTATTTATTTAAATAAAGAGTTATTATTCACAATTTGATAAATGTTGAGTGGTATTAATGGGATGAATCAAACATCCAGAATAAATGATATTTAAATATCTAAGAGTTTAACATGATTCAAGTAAATATTATTATTATTATTATTATTACTATTATTCAATATGTATTTCAATTAGGATTAATAGATTGGTTATGGTCCTTTGTGAAATAACTTATTCTCTTATCTAAGTATATAAACCTGATTATATCATTTCTAGGGTTAAGGATTGTTTTGTACAACATTATCTCTAGATAATTCTCTCAATCACATATGGTACTTTCTCAAAAAATCCATCTTTAATGGAGAGAAACAATCTTCCTCCTCCCTCTTAAGTCTTTGAGAGAACCTAATAAAATATTTTAATCTTGTAAGAGATTCTTTTTTCTATCAATAACAAATGATATAAGTGGATAGAACCATCTAATCTAGTACTTGGAGATTCTATGATGATGTTTTTAGGTTCATAGAGTATGTGTGGATTACCACTAGAGGTATTCTATAATTTAATCCTTCATTAAAATGGTGGTAAAATAAGATTGGTCAATTGATTTGATAATGAATAAATAATTGAAAGAAAAGGTGATTCTTATTAATATAAATTAATAATAATTTATATAGGAAAATATTTTATCTTCAAATATTTTGGGTTTTATATCATCAAGTTTTGAGGATTAATCTAAATAAATGGAAAAAATATATTATTGGTCATTTCCCCGATATGCTTCCTCCATGCCCTGGAACATTCAAGTGATATCAAAGAAAACTCATATTAATTTATAATTATTTATTAATCATTGATCAAATTATGCCTTTTTGTTAGTTTTTCAGTTCCATTTTATCCATTAATTCATCCCAAATTCAAGATAACATGGTCATTCATTTTCATATGATCAAGAACATGCCAATAATAGATAAATAATACTCGTAGATTTCATTAATAGGATCCATATATTATATTCGGAAGACATGGTTACATGATAAGTGATTTAGAAGTACATGTCGTGTACCTATGTTCACTGCTCCAGGATGCATTGTGAAAATCATGGAATGTCATGTGGGAGATCATTATGCGGAATCATTGCATATCGTTTATTGACTAGTCCAGATGAAATATAGTTTTTAGGGTTATATGGAATGTATCTATCATACATGCCCTATAACCCCACATGGATTTAACCCATGGGAATCATGGAAGTCATGTGGTCAAAGTATGCGGTGTGTGATTAATACACATTGAGTAATGATAGTCAGACCAGAATCATAGGCCAGTTTTGACTACATAGAATGTAACTAGAATACACACCATGTAACACATAAATTTTCACATTAATACATGTCGAGTACCTAGGTGTGTGATGCAAATGGCCATAGAACATGGTACATGGCATGTAGTGGGTTGTATATTCCATGTAACTCATACCTGTTTACACAGAATACATGTCAATACTAGTTGTAACCATGTGAATTGATTACATAGAGTAAATATTAATTTATCATTAAAATCAAATTATATGGCATGTATATTGAATGTGCACGCTATGTGATAAGGTTTTTCAAATGTAATACACATCAACTGATTTTGACTTTTTATTTTGAGTATTAAATTATTAATTAATTATTTTCCATGTTATTTTGGAACTAAATGTTGTGTATGGTCATTATACATACCATGTACTTAACAAACATTATCATTGATACTTTTCATGTATATTAATAATGTGTCATGTATCATAAACAATATGTTGACTACATGGATTAACTCACAAAACTACATGTTGTGTAATAACATGACATGTTGTGTATGCTACATGTCATGTAAGTATATGATGCATGAAAAGGAATATAAAGATCATATTCTCATTACATGAGAGTGATAATATACATTTTTTATATGGGTGCATAACATGCTGCCTCCAGTACAAGCCGTGTAAAATTCTAAACATGGTTTAAGACTGATTAAAAGGGTATGTGTTATGTCCCTTGTTAGTGCACATAGTGTATGTATTAATTTTAATTAAATTAAATCATTAATTTATTTAAAATTATATAATATATACATCTCCAATATATTTTGGATAGACAATTAAGATGAAATAATTAATAAATTAATAATATGACTAATTTATTAATTTGGGGGTTTTATCTTAATAAAGAACAAATTTAAATGAATGATAACCAGTTTTAAATGAATAGGCATTGCATGTGTGGATGATCATGAGCTTGACCAACCTAAGTATGTGTTGGGTTTCTTTTAATTTAATTATTATTTCATGAGTTATTTTTATAATTACTATTAAATTAAAATAATTACTTGTGAACCATCCCCTTCTATTTATTATATATAGGTTTATGTGTCCATGGTTTCTTTTATAAAACACAATACCCATGGTTCCCCTCACCTATGTGTAAGTAAGAACATGTAATGGATGGAGTTATTAGGTGAGTGGAGGTAGTTCAAGATAGATTTTAGGTAAAACCAACCAAGTAGATACATAAGACAATAGGTGGAATACCATAACTTGATCCAAGCTTGGTTCAAGGAGTTATTCCTCTAGGGTCAAGGGTTAGTTTATCATCCCTATAATATACCAAAATATATAAAAGTTAATGATCATGCCACTTTTTTTATTTTATTTATTTTATTTATTTCCAATGAATGGTTAATTTTAATTTTTATTGGATTCTTAAAAAAATATCATACAAAATAAATAAATTAATGAGCATGAAATATGGATTAAAATAAATGAATTATTCACAAAATATTTTATAGAAACATTATTAATTATGTTAAATTCACATAATATTAAAAATTATGTAAAGGAATAAAATAAAGTATATTTACACATAAGATAAAAATCCCTTAATAAAATATTAATTTAGTATAGACTTTCATTACTTGAGTTAAAATGAAACCATAGTTCAAAGTATGTTTCTACCCTCAGTCAGTGTGCTTTAAATTATCGAAGAGTTTTAAAAAAAATGGGTCAACTTAACCTATTTTTCATCAAGGGTCCATCCCCTCCATGAGACTTAGTAAAACTATGAGGAACTGTTGAGAAAATCCAATAAAATGATTTTTGTATTGGGGAGTCCACTCAATGGATCAAGGAATTGTGAGTTAATATAGTTGGAAAAACTTCCTACCAAATATCTTTGAGTAAATTTTCAATCCACCTTCTGGATTATGATAAGGTACATATGGATCTTTTCCACTAAAATATACATACAATAGGATATTTCAAATCCAATAGTGATGTCTATTGAGATTTTGTAAAATAATTAGAGACTAATAAATAAAATTTATTACATAAAATTTTATTAATCAAGATAAAGTACTAAAACCTACTTTTATTTTTTATAAAAAGTGGAAAGAAATTCAACCTTGAAATTATCACCGCAATCCATATTAGAGAAATAAAATCTTATAATCAGAAATAACTTCTAGAATTGGTATAGGAACTTACATATTGTACTATATCATGAGTGGAAGTCTTACATGTTGGAGTCCCCTATTATTGATGAGACTTCTATAGAGGTTAGTAGGGAAGAGATATTAGTCTACATAAGACACTTAGACGATGTGATATATGTCCAATGCATGATGTTATCATTTATGTCTACTAATCTACATAAGATTCATGAAAAAATGGATGAAAACACTATTTTGACTCACCTTCATAATATTTATCAGGAATAGTATATAAAAGAGCGGTATGAGATCTCCAAATAACTCTTTATGTACAAACTTAGAGAAGGTGCACCGAATAGACCTCATGTAGTCAATATGGTTGACTATATTGAGTACTTGGACATATTTGGTTTTATGATACTTGATGATTTCTGCACAAACCTCATAATTTTCTCACTCCCTTATAGATTCTCTAGTATTATTGTGAATTATAATATAAAAATATTTATAAGTCTCTCATGGATCTTATTACCCTAATTCACTAAGAAAATAAGGACATAAGGCATGAAAAAACTATAATCCTTATGGTTAACAAGAGTAATGAATAGTGAAAGGGCCCTAAGAATAATTAAAAGTCTAATTATTTTTCATACCTCCTAACCAAGAATTTGATGATCTAGAGGTAGGAAAGGGGACAAGATGCAAAATGTTTTTCATATGGAAAGAAGGGTCATTGGAAGAAAAACTGCACCGTAGGGAAGAAGCATGAGGAAGCTTTAGGTATATTTTTTATTAAATATAACCTATCTAAATATACTAATTGGGTATTATATATATAACTTTTGGTGCTTATATTTTCTTCAAAATATAGGAACCAAGTGAAATCAAGAAGGTTTCTAGAGGTGAGGTGAATTTTTGAGTTTCTAATGGAGCAAGACTAACTTTGTTAATGGGACAGGTTTTGGTCTTAAAGAACTATTATTACATTCCAAGTGTTACCAAAAACAATATATTTATGTATAGTTTAAACATGGATGAATTTTCATTCATGTTTGGGAATAAAATCTATTATTTTTATAAAGATATAACTTTTTATGGCATTCCAAATCTTAATAACGGTGTTTATGTACTATAATTTGAAAACCAAGTATTGGAAAATGATACTAAATCAAGTTCACATGAATCATTTCACACCAAATTATCTCATCACTAAATTGGTTATGTAAATGAGAATCACTAGAAAAGGATTTATAAATATGAGTATTTAGATTCTTTTTAACTAATACCACTTGGTATGTGTCATGCTTGTTTGCAAAGAAAAATGATCAAGCCATCATTTGATGGAAAGGGTAAAAGGTTTAAAAATATTCTTAAATTGGTTCATACAGATGTGTGTAGACCTTTTCTAGTTGAATATTGAGGTGGATACTCATACTTCATAACTTTTACTTAGGACTGAGTAGATATAGATATGTATAATTAATTAGGTATAAGTTTTAATCCTTTGAGAAATTTATGGAGTTCAAGAATGAAGTATGTGTAACGTCCCGGTTCCGGGTGTCGCCTAGAGGCGCCCTGTACCCGGTTGGTCACATGGCCTCAAAAGCATTTCCCCAAACTCCAGAGGCTACCGACTAGTAGCGAGGGACTTGGGTGTGATAGTGGGGAAACTATTCCCTCATTGGTAGAGTAACACAGTGGAAGTAAAATAGATAATAATAGCGGAAGCATTAACAATACCATACAAAAGTAAACAATAGTAGAATGAAGTAATAAACAACTAGATCACATATATAAATGATGCATGATACATATGTATAGGAAAGCATCCAAACAAATCTCAATGTTGGAATACAGTACTAAACCAAAGTATAAAATAAAATCAATAACTCCTCAGCATTGCAAGCCTCAGCTTGGTCTCATGCTCTCCAGATCCATGACAATCTAGTACCGAAGGTAAAAGGGAAATTTACCTTATCTAGACCTGCAATAATATAATCTATTTGGGCCCAAAATCATGACCCAAATAGGGTGTGAGACTAATCCCAGTAGGCAACCACCAAAAGATCTGTTCCTAACAGTTAGTGAATATATATGGCGGGAAATAAGAAAAAGAAGTAGTGAACACAGAAGTACTCAAAAGTAACAGTCCTACAGTTCCATTACAAATATTTACATTTAAGTAGTTAATCAACCAAAACAAATACAAGCATCCCTCTGGTTAGTTCTCACATCCTAACCCCTCTGGTTCACAATACAAGAGAAGATACAGCAAAGACTCTCTAAAAAAGAACTCACTGTCAATTCCCCCTATAGTCATGTGTGATCAAAGACTTTATAAGGAAGCACTCACCGTCAATTCCCTCTATAGTCTTTTAACGGTAAACTAAAGACACTTTTAGGAAGCACTCAACGTCAATTCCTCTTGTGGTCTCGTAACGTAACTATAGACACTCTGAGGGAGCACTCAACATCAATCCCTCATATGGTCTTGCAGCGTGATAATTATAACACACTCTGGGAAATCCCTCAACATCAATTTCCCCTATGGTCTCACTACACTGGGTTCCCACATCCCCATGTAAAGAAAATGTGCACAATGATAATTAGTAACCAAAGTAAACCTGAAGAACTACATGGCTAAATAGACTACAGCATATGAAATCATGTCAGTTAATAATCACTCCACCCTAACAATACTAGGCATGGAAAGCATGGCTAGACCATATGGTAAAAATAAGAAAACATGGGAAAATCCATAGCTTAGCAAAGATAACCCTATTCTCAGCAATTAACCTCTATCCAATCAAACTAGGCATAGAAGGAAAATAAAAGGGATAAAACCATAAACACACAATACCCCGAACAAGTGTATTGAGCACTTTTTCACATACAACTCAAATACTAACTACATAAAGTCACAAACCACCTACCTTGACATTGTGAGATAAATATACGTGAACCTAAGGCCTTGAATTTCCCTAGAACGTTGTATATCTACAAAAACTCTAAAAACGTTCAACCGGGGATATCTCACAAGAGAGGATAAATTAGGATATGGTGTTCAAGAAGAAGGGATAACTCATCAATGTGATTCCAACGCAACTTAAGGAGTTCAATTCGGATAATGGACGGTGAGTCGGGGGCTCAGAGAAGATTCATCATCGTATGGACGCTCCCGGACAAGACAAACCTAGATGGAGGGTGTTCTGTCGATTAGACGTGACCCCAGTCCATTTAATAAAATAAAAAGAAATTATATGGCATGTATTTTAAAAGTACACGGCGTGTACTTGCCTTTACCTAGCCCCACTTTAGGCGGCCTCCAGGTCACCCCACGTGGCCACGTACTTGGCTGTTACACTGACGGTACATGGTCACCTGTGGAAACTGATTACATGGTGTGTACTTATAAGTACACGGTGTGTACTCATGAAATTTACAGAAACTCCTCTTTTTCTTGAAAACACCAGAAAATAATATTCATACCTGAAAATAAGATTCGGGTTCTTACAAACTTCCCCCCTTAAAGAAATTTTTCCCTGAATTTCCCTAGCAAGGCAGTGTAGAATAATAATCCTCAAAAAGCTCCAGCCACTGTGATCATACATCGACCTACCTCTCCAAAGTCTCGTCCTGCACTCACCTGTGCTGCCATAACACTCGTACTAGAGGAACAGACTGGCCACAGAGAACCTTCGCACTTCAATCAACAATCCATATGGGATGCTCCTCGAAAGATGCATCCATCTCAAGCTCAACCTCCTCGAGTTGGAAAACATGAGACGGGTCTAAGAAGTAACATTGGAGCTGAGAAACGTGGAAGACCTCATGCATAGCCCGATACCTCTAAGTTAACTGCAACCAATAGGCAACTGGCCTAACTCTCTCCAACACCTCAAACGGCCCAACGTAATTCAGCGAAAGCTTACCCTATCTCCTAATCCTCCTATTTCCCAACCTCTGTGTGACACGCAAGAAAACCTGATCCCCGGCCTCGAACTCCATAGGTCATCTCCGTCGATTAATATAAGACTTCTGTCGAGAATGTGTAGTAGTCATCCTCTTCTGAATCAACTCTATCTTCTCGGTGGTCTCCTGGACAAGATGAGGTCCCAGCATAGCCACCTCTCCTGCCTCCATCCAACATAAGGGTTTTCGGCATGGACTACCGTACAAAGCCTCATAAGGTACCATCTGAATAGTTTCTTGAAAACTATTATTGTAGGAAAACTCCACAAGAGGTATGTGCTTCTCCTAAGAACCTCTAAAATCCAGGATGCATGCTCGAAGCATGTCTTTAAGAACCTGAATCATACGCTCGGACTGGCCATATTTCTGGGGATGGTATGTTGTAGTCAGAAGTACCTGTGTACCCAAATCCCTCTGTAATCCCTGTCATACCCAAGAAGTAAAATGTGTATCCCTGTCTGAAACAATAGAGTGCAGAACTCTATGTAAGCGTAAAATCCCTCAGATGTACAAGCTTCTCAGATCATCAACACTGAAGGTCTCCTTGATTGTCAAGAAGTGGGAAACCTTCGTAAATCTATCAATGACAACCCATACTGTATCATTCCCTCGAGACGACCTCGGAAAACCTATTAAAAAATCCATCGCGACATCATTCCACTTCCACTCGGGAATGGGTAACTACTACTAAATCCCTGCTGGTCACTGATGATTCGCCTTCACCTACTGACAGGTGGAACACCTCATGAGGAAACTAGCAACATCTCTCTTCATACTTGGCCACCAATACTAATGGTGTAAATCATGATACATCTTGGTGACGCCAAGATGAACTGCCCAAACTGAGGAATGAAAGTCCCACATCAGCTCCTTGTGTATATATGTCGACACCCATATGCGCCCATGGAAATGCAAGATATCATCCTCGCCTATGGTCCATCCAGGAATAGGGTCCTCTCCTGACACTCTTTCCCATAGGACTAGGCCTTCATAATCTGATAGCTGCATCATTCGCACTCTATCAAGAAGAGTAGAGGTAACAGCTACATAAGATAGAAAAGTTTACCCCTATCTATTGTGAACCTCCAAATTCATCTCAGAGAAAAGTGCCATAACTTTTCACTCACTGCTGGCCTCCTGAACTGCCTATATTTGTGTTCTCCTGCTCAGCGCATCAGCCACTTCATTGCCTTTCTTAGGCGTGTAGGAAAGCTCAAAGTCAAAATACTGAAGGTACTCAACCCTCCTTCGTTGTCTCAAATTTAGTTCACTCTGAGTGAAGATATACTTGAGACTTTTTTGGTTGGTGAAGACCACAAAATTATCTCCTAGAAGGTAGTGTCTCCAATAGCATAAATCATGAACAACCGCAGCCAACTCGAGATCGTGCATCGTGTAATTATTCTCATGTGGCCTCAACTGCCGAGACCCGTACACAACGACTCCTTCTCCTGTATAAGAGTGACTCCCATACTGATACCTGATGTGTCACAGTACATAGTATATCTCTTTCCCAACTCTGTAAATACTAGTTTTGGTGCTGAACTCAACCTCCCTTTCAGCTCCAGAAAGGATGAATCACAAGAATCTGACCACAAGTACTTTTCACCCTTCTTAGTCAGACCTATTAGTGGTGCTTCTAAGCGTGAAAAGTCTTATATAAAACATCTGTAGTATCCAGCCATCCCTAGGAAACTTCGTACCTCAAAGAAGTTCTTTGGCTTCTCCCAAGAGACTACTACTCTCACTTTCTCTGGTTCTACTGATACTCCTGTCTCTGAGATAACATGACCCAAAAGATGAATCGGGTCCGTCCAAAAGTGGCATTTTGAGAGCTTAGCATATAACTAATGCTCTCTCAGTGTACTCAAAATGATCTAAATATGGGTGTCATGGTCGTGTCTAGTGTGAGAGTACACTAAGATATTGTCCATGAATACTACCACGAAAGAATCCAAGTATAGATGGAACACTCAGTTCATCAGTGCCATGAAAACTGCTAGTGAATTCGTGAGAGTGAACGGCATAACCACATACTCATATAGACCATACCAACTCCAGAAGGTTGTAAGAGGTATATCCGATGGTCTAACACACAACTGATGGTAATCGAATCTCAAGTCAATCTTCGAGAACGCTTGGGCTCCTCGAAGTTGATCAAAGAGATCATCAATCCTCGGTAAGGGATATCAATTCTTTACCCTTAACTGATTCAACTTATGATAATCCACACAAAGTTTGAGGGTATTGTCTGCCTTCTTTTCAAACAGGACAGGTGAACCCCAAGGATAAGTATTGGGTCGGATGAAACCCTTTGCCTGCAACTCCTCCAACTGCTTCTTGAGCTCCTGTAACTCTAGTGTAGTCATCCTATAAGGAGGTATGGACACCGGTGCCACTCCTGGCACAATCTCAATAGAAAAGTCTACCTATTGATCTGAAGGTAAACCTAAAAATTCCTCTAGAAAGACGTCCCTAAAACAATCCACCACTGGAATAAATTCCATCTATGAAGTCCCCTAGTCATCCAGATATAGACTAGAAATCTGGGTTGTAACTCCTCTTCACCCATGATGCTCGGGTCCCGCTCTGCTTTCCTAGACATCCCACTCACCCTTATGTAGAAAATATTTGCCCTCTGGTGATATGAAACTCACCCTACAGTGATATCAATCGACAACAGCATGGAATGAAACTAACTATTCCATTCCAAGAATGACGTCATAGCCTGTCATCTCTAAGACATAGAGGTCCCATAAGAAGTGACACCCACCAACCGCAAGAGGGAACTCCTTGCACTGATGTCCACTAGTCGTTCTTGTCCCCAACGGAGTGTCTAATGTTAATATATCAGTAGAAGAAAATATAAATATCTCAAGTCTTTACACAAAAGCAACATATATAAAGCTATGGGAAGCCCCTATATCGAAAAGAGCGGAATCTAAAACTGAGCCAACTAGAATGGTACCTTAAACTGTAGAGGGTCCAAGATCCTGCTCCTGCTAGGTTTGCTCCACTGCAAAAGTATGACCTACACCGCAGCCCTGCAACCCTGCCTAACCACTCTGATCTGTTCCAACCTGTTTTCGCTGAAATCCTAGTGACTTAATACCACGGCCACGACCTCCACCTCGGCCTGAACGGCTGGAAGAAATCTAGTTCCCTGACTGATGAGAAATTGGTGGTGCTGCTCCTAAATACGGAGTCATAGAAGAACCACTGTCACCAGCTGCTGGTGGGAAGATCTAATAGAAGCACTGAAGATAACCCATCTTGATACAAGATCGAAACTCCACTGGTTCTCTCAAGCAATGTGTCCTCATATGCCCGACCTTTCCGCAATGGTAACATACCACCTAGCTACTTAAAGGTGTATCCCACCTACTCATATCTCTATGTGTAGTCTCCTGGAAGTGCTTCCTACTATCATTCAGAGAATTACCAACTCTGGATGTTGAACCGCCCTATCCCACAACTCTAGAATACCTCAGGTTATGCTCCATGATTAGCGCCTGGTTGACTATAGAAGTAATGGAAGTCAGCCTGAAGATGTTCACCTGAGACCGAATGTCTTGTCTGAGACCATCCTCAAATTTCCTCGCTAGGAATAACTCATCTTCCCCTAGAAAGTTTGTAAATAATTTCAGCTCTATGAAGCGAGAAGAATACTCCATAACAGAAAGAGTATCCCACTCCAAACTCATGAACTCTTAGGTTCGATCGACCCTCAAGATCTCTAGATAGAAGTAATCGTATAAGGTATGCTGAAACTCGTCCTGCGTCATAACCTGCTGGCGTCCTGCCTGTGAGATCACATCCCACTATCTCTTGGTGGAATCCCATAGCATGTACATAGTGAGATTCACCCTCATCTCTGGAGGCATCTCCAGATGATCGAAGATAGAAATCGTGTCTTCTAACCATGATTTTATAGCCTAGGGTCCTCCATCCCCTGATAAAGTGAGAGGAAGCTACTACTGAAAACCCACGTCAATTCTACCATAGATGGGCCAGGATACGGTGCTCCTTGGAAGGTATGCATAAACCTTATAAAGCCTTCTCGGAACTGTGCATTAGCACCTGTGTCCAGAATGATGGTTGGTTCCAAGACTCTCACTACATGAGGATCTACCGGTAGTCCCTGATCAGCCATGTCCGATGTATGATCACTGCCCTGCAACTGGCGTACAACCAGAGGACATCTTGGGGGCATGACTCTGAAAGGTCAAGCACACACCTTAGATAAAGATTATCAAAGACTGAAAACTAGGAGTGTAAGAAGGGAACAAGAGAAGGAAACATTCAAGTTTTTCAAAACATGGATACACGGAGTGTATAATGACTACACGGTGTGTTCCCTTAAGCCTTCACATGGGTGTGTACTCCTGCCAAAACTGGTCATGTAACACCTCATACACATGGCGTGTTGTTCACACACACAGTGTGTACTTGATTCCTATTCCCCTTCCCGAGTTCCCTTACACGGCTAAGCCACATGATTCTCCTAGAACAATACTACACAACATGTTAGTGCCAGAAACACTGTGTACTTGAAGGATTTCACCGACCTGGGTTGTTAGATACACAGTCGGATACATGGGTTACACTACACGACGTATTCAATCTTGACACAGCATGTATAACTTAAGTTTTATCCATCCATGTCGTTAGTCACACGGGTGGATACACGGTCTATACAACACGGTGTGTACAACCGGTGAACGGCGTGTTCCCCCAAAGATTTTACAACCCCGTGTCTCTTCCCACATAGCCTGTGACACGGTTAGAGACTACACAGCGTATACATACACTACACTACTTGTAATTAATAAAAATAGTTCAGAAGGACACATGGCATGCATTCATCATAACACACCGTGTATTCTGGGTTTTTCCGGATAGTAAGCCTCAAAAACTACTCTAGAACCCAAAAAAAACACTGAAACAAACATTGAAGTGTCAAATTCCTATCTGTGAGGGCCCATACTCCCCGTGAATCAAAGATCGGCATCTTATACATGTCATGTACAAGGAATAACAAGGCAATGATCCACCAAATTCTGATCCATGAGGACCCACAACACCCCAAGAACCAGAGTTTGGCGTTAATTCAAACAAAACCTTATGCAAACCAATACCCTATAAAATAGAAGGTATTCTATCAAGTAATATATCACAACATCATTCATATCTAACACAACCTCTATCATGACAACATGCAATCACTAATACACCCTAAATGGCATGGCAAGAATGCATGACATGTGATCTATAGCAAGTGCCTATATGGTGAAAGAGATGGCATACCCTCATCTCATTGGGTTGCAATAGAAATAGAACCTCAATAACATCAAAAATAAAAGAAAAATACATGTGAATCACCCAACGGTGAAAATCAAATCAACTGTAAAATTGAAAAATCAAAAGAATCACAATATACGAGGTAGATTGGATTTTCCCTATACACGGGTTAGCTACTCCCAGGAACAGCTTATTACCAAGTACCTATTTTGTCCTATCCCTGTCTATAGGCTCCAAATAGTAAGTCAAGAAGAAAATAATTCCTTTGATACCACTTTGTAACGTCCTGGTTCCGAGTGCCGCCCGAAGGCGCCCCGTACCCGGTTGGTCACATGACCTCAAGTGCATTTCCCCAAACATCAGAGGTTCCCGACTAGCAGCGAGGGCCTCGGGTGTGATAGTGGGGAAACTATGCCCTCATTGGAAGAGTAACATAGCATAAGTAAAATAGATAACAATAGCTGAAGCAATGATAATACCATATGAAAGTAAACAGTAGGATACTGAAGTAATAAACAACTGGAGCACATATATAAATGATGCATGATACATATGTATAGGAAAGAATCCAAAAAAATCACAATGCTGGAATACAGTACTAAACAAAAGTATAAAAGAAAATCAAGTAAACAACACCTCAGCATCGAAAGACTCATCTTGGTCCCATGCTCTCCAGATCCACGGCAATCAAGTACCTAAGGTAGAAGGGCGCTTTCCCTTATCTAGACCTGCAACAATATAATCTGTTTAGGACCAAAAGCATGACCCAAATAGGGTGTGAGACTAATACCAGTAAGCAACCACCCAAATATTTGTGCCTAACAGTCATTGAATATAAATGGCAGGTAATAAGAAAAAGAAGTAGTGAACACAGAAGTACTCAAAAGTAACAGTCCTATAGTTCCATTACAAACATTTACATTTAAGTAGTTAATCAACCAAAAAAAATACAAGCAACCGTCTCAGTAGTTCTCATGGTCTAACCTCTCTGGTTCATAATACAAGAGAATATATAACAAAGACTCTATAAGGAAGCAATCATCTCCAATTCCCCCTATAGTCATGTGTGATCAAAGACTCTCTGAGGAATCACTCACCCTCAATTCCCCCTATAGTCTTTTAACGGTAAACTACAGACACTCTGAGGAAGCACTCAACATCAATTCCTCCTATAGTCTCATAATGTAACTATAGACACTCTGAGGGAGCACTCAATGTCAATCCCCTCTATGGTCTCGTAGCGTGATAATTATAACATACACTCTGGGAAAGCCCTCAACGTCAATTTCCCCTATGGTCTCACTACACTGGGTTCCCGTAGCCCTGTGTAAAGAAATTTTACACAATGATAATCAGCAGCCAAATTAAACCTCAAGAACTGCTTGGCTAAATAGACTACAACATATGAAAGCATGTCAATTAACAATCACTCCACCCTAACAATACTAGGCATGTAAATCAAGGCTAGACCAAAGGGTCAAAACAAGCAAACATGGGAAAAACATCCATAGATTATTAAAGATAACCCTATTCTCAGCAATTAACCTCTATCTAATCAAACTAGGAATAGCAGGCAAATAAAAGGGCTAAAACCATAAACACACAATACCCCGAACAAGGGTATTTGGAACTTTTGGACATACAACTCAAAGACTAACTATAGAAAGGCACAAACCACCTACCTCGACGTTGTGAGATCAATATAAGTGAACCTTAGGCCTTAAATCACCCTATAACGTCGTAGATATACAAAAATTCTAAAAATGTTCAACTGAGGATATCTCATGAGAGAGGAGAAATTAGGAGATGGTGTTCAAGAAGAAGGTAGAACTCACCGATGTGATTTTAAGGCAACCGATGGAGTTTGATTCGGAGTACGGACAACAAGTTGGGGGCTCGGAGAAGATTCATCATCGTACAGATGCTCCCGGATGAGACATACCTAGAAGTATGGTGTTATGTCGATTAGACCTGACCCCGTTACGTTTAATGAAATAAAAAGAAAGTACATTGCGTGTATTTTAAAAGTACACAGTGTGTACTTGCCTTTATCAGGCCCCATTTTAGGTGGCCTCCAGGTTAAACCACACGGCCATGTACTCGGCCGTTACACGGCTAGTACACGGTCACCTGTGGAAACCGATTACACGGCGTGTACTTATTAGTACATGGCGTGTACTCCTAAAATTTCCAAAAACTCATATTTTTCTTGAAAACACCAGAAAACAAGATTCATACCTAAAAGGAATATCTGAGTTCTTACAGTATGGAATCATTTTGATAAGAAGGTAAAGAATATTTGATCAGATCAAGGTATAGAATATCTTAACCAAGATTTTATTTACAATCTTAGGGAGTTTGTGATTCAATATAAACTTAATCCTCCTTATACACTATAGTGGAATGGTGTCTATGAATAGAGGAACTGCCCCTTGTTAGACGTGGTGAAGCTAGTAATGAGTTATGTAGATCTACCATTATCTTTTGGAGGATATGCATTATAGGTTGTGGTACACATACTAAACTGAGTGTCAACTAAAGTAGAAAACATAATTCAATGCAATTTAATGTATCGGAAGAAATCTATTTTTTCACAGACTTGTGTATGGGGTTGTGAAATGTTTTTAAGGCCATATTTGGAAAAAAATGAGAACCTCTAGGTGTAAATTTTATCATTATGGGATCTCTTAAGGAAACAAGGGAATATTATCTATATGATCCCTCATAAAATAAGGTAATAGTGTAAAGATAGTACGTATTCCTTGAGAGGTATCACATATCCAAAAGTGATAGTGGGAGAAAGATTTAACTCATTGAAGTTGATGATCAAGATAAACAGTTGTCACGAGAATAAATTTTATAAGGCCACATGGAAGAGGTTGTTCCAAAGACACAAGTACTATGTAGGGTCACTAGAGAGGTTATATAACTAGAGAGATATGGTTTTCTATTCATCTAGTATATTTACTCGTTATTAATTGATAATTATAAACCAATTTACTAAAAATTTTCAATAAAAAACTCATAATTTGAAATAAAGAAATAATATTAAAATTTTGAGATGGATTCCATGTACCATAGATAACTTTGGGTTCTAGTAAATCTACCAATAGATGTAAATCCAGTTGGGTTTAAATGGTTATTCAAGAAGAAACTAGACAATAAATGTAAATTTAATACCTATAATCCATTGTTGGTAGCTAAAGAGTTTAAGAAGCATCAAGGAAAAGACTGTTATAAAACCATTTCACTAGTTTTTATGCTAAAATAAATCATAATTATGCTTACCATAACAAATTACCATGATTATGAAATTTGGAAAATGGATATCAAAACCACTTTCATTAATGGGAAACTTATAGTATATGTTTATATGACACAATTATATGGGTTTTTTAATCCAATATATTCCAATATGGTATGCAAGTTGTAGTGATCTATTTGTGGGTAGAATCAAGCATCTAAATCATGGAACATTTACTTTTATGAATCTATAAGTTAATTTGGTTTCATAAAGAACAAATGTGAGTCATGTTTACATAATTGGTTTAGTGGGAGTGAAATAATTTTCCTAATAGTATATGTCTATGGAATTTTAATTACTTGAAATGAGATACAAGTATTACAGTTAGTTAAGACATGATTGAACACATGTTCCTCTATGAATAATTTAGGTGAAGTGGCCTACATTCTAGGGATAAATATCATTTTTGATAGATCTAAGATATTTCTTAGACTAAGTAAAGGTATATATATTGAAAAGATAATTAAGAGATTTGGTATGGAAAAATAAAAGATGGGATTGATACCAATGTCACATGGAAAACTTATCTCTAAGAAAATGTGTCCTCAGACACAAGAGGAGAGACAGAGGGTGGTTGGTATTCCTTAAACATTGGCTATAGGATTAGTCATGTGTGTTATGTTATATACTTGGATTAACATCGCCCATTCCTGAGCATGGTAAGTATATATCAACCAAAACTATAAGACCACCATTGGATGGTATTCAAGACTATCCTAAAGTATCTAAGGAATATTAAAGATATGTTTCTAGTTTATAGAGCATATACAGATCAAGTTGTTAGGGGATATACTGGTGTTTGTTTCCAAACAGATAAAGATTATATGAAATTATAGTCAGGATATGTCTTCACCCTCAATGATGGATCTATGAGCTATAAGAGATCAAAGTATCCAGTGGTCACTAATTCAATAGTGGATTCTGAGTATATTCTGGATTCTAATGAAGTTAAATAAGTAGTGTGAATATGAAACTTCTTATATAATCTTGATGTGGTGTCTAACAATAACTACTCTATCACATTATATTATGATAATATTGTAGTGGTGGATCTCACTAAATATCCAAGTCACGTCAATAGAAAAATCATATACTTCAGAAGTATCAACTCCTGATATATTTTTCTCAAAGGGGTAAAGTTGTAGTAAGTAGAATTTCTATGGAGGAGAACATGGTAAAATCATTGAAAAAATTATTATCTTATCTAAATCATTACTATCATGTGAGATATAGTGAACTCAAAGTCATTAGAAATTAGATCTAGTGAAACTAGGATTCTATTGGAGTTAGTTCCCTATAACCAACTACTTTTTACTTTTGATTAGTTTTATATTCATGGTCTTGGATATTAATAAATACCTTGTCATATAATGAGTTTTATTATTCATAACATTAATGTGATAATGACCTTAGAGTATTTATTGTATTAAAAGGTTATAGTAGTTCCCTACTATAATTATAACCTTAAAGTTATATGAAAATATTCTTAAATATATGTTACATGGTTGGATAAAATCTATATTATGAGACAAATATGAGGAGGTATATAGAAACCCATACTTTTTATACATAAATATTATTTCAAATTATATGAATATTTAATACATAACATTATAAATCATGCCAGAATTATATGGGTTTTGTGTCTTTGGAAACTTTGATACATAAAAAACTTGTTTATAAGAGGTCTACATCACCTCCCAATAAGTTCAATATAACTATAGACCTTATTGTAAATATCATACTTAAAACCATTCTTCATAACCTCGGAAAAGGAAACATAAGAAAGGGTGAGATTTATAACATCCCTGGCCTGGGTGCCACTATATATGGTGCCCTGAGTAGGGTCTCCACATGACCTCAGGTGTGCCTATTTGTATGCCAGAGGCTGCCGATTAGCAGCAAGGGTCTAATGTAATACATGGGAAGATTATAACCTCTTTATCAGATTAAGTCATAGAAAATAATAAGGAGAAATAAGGAAAATAGTATAGCCAATCAATATGAATTATCAACCATTACCCAAAACTAGGTAGAATCCCAGAAACAAATAGTAAATATGATATGTCAGGACATATAGTGCCAAGTGTAAGGAAAACCAAAATAAAGAAAAACTGAAGAATTTGTAAAATAGTTCCTAACTCCAAGTCTGGATCCCTCATACATGCACATACCACACCAAAATCAACTATCTAGCATAGATCATTTTCCCTTTTCCTAACTTGAAACCATGAAGTCTACTTGATTACCCAATAGCAACCCAAGTAGGGTGTGAGTACAACTTAGTAGGCCACCACCAATGATGTCTTTAAAATATCCAGTCTAAACAGATAGTGTATATAGGAATATAATGAATAATGAGAATAAGTAGAATATAAATAGGGTTCCATTAGTTAACAAGCCCCACTTTATCCACTTTCATTATTCATTCCATGGGTTACCCATTTTCATCAAGTACATTTAGTACTATGTCAATCACATCAACTATATATAAGGGTAAAGGAATAAAGTTCCCTATATCATTAGGGAAAACATTACACAAAGAAATACAAAACACTTACCTTGGATCCTTAGCCTAGGTATTCTCATACCATGCATCTGTTAGGGGCATAGAGCCTTAGTCTTACTCTCTAACTCATGAATTATAGGAGTGGTGTTTAAAGCCTCATTGTAACCCAACCCTTGGGTGTAGAACCTCAAGTAAATACCTCATATACAACCAATCCATGTGCATATGCTTCTTTAACCACTTAATGCATATACCATAATCAAACCATAACTCATTAAATACATCCTTCATTTACGACCATAGTTCATTCAACACATAATCCAACTTCATGCCTTAAAACATTTACACATTCCCTGTTTAATTTCCTTAACCTATTTAACACATTTTTCATTTATATGTCTTATCCCATCAACACATTTATTATTTTCAACCCATAATTAATTTATCACATTTACTATTATACCAAAAAACCCCTTATGCCATGTCAAAAAATAGACACAATTACCATTAGTTCCATTTCATAACTCAAGCTAATATGTCAACATATTCATCATGGTATCTATCTCATAAAAATTCAATTCTATACTTAACAACTCAATTCCATGTTCAATAAATAAACACATAGAATGGGTGGCCATTAACCTAGTCAAATCAAAATAAATTCATACCATGGGGGTCATGAGGGGTTTAATTAATCAATTAACCATTTAATTCATCATTTCTACCATGTCAAACCAAACGGACAGCACAATGGAACAAGCGCACAACTGCATACACATAAATTAAAACACAAGACTAGGGGATATAACTTATAGACCATATACCACAATTCTATAGATAATCGCATGCTTAACCTTAGACTTTGATCCCAACTCGACCACACTTCGAAGCCTAAACCTAATATTCAATAGAAATATAGGGTTTTAGGGCTTCAAAAAAAGAAGAAAAATTCCATAAACCCTAATATGGAAAAATGAATAGGATTGTTAGACTTACTCAGAGCTTTAATCTGCACCCAACAGCACTCCAAATGGATTATAAATGAGGTAGATCAATCCTTGGTAAGTTTAGGAGGGTTTTGTTCATTAATATTTATACTATAGGAAGAATGATGAGGAAAATCATGTAAGGTTTCATAAATCCCAAGGGGGAATGGAAATTTCCCCCGCTTTTAATGAGGAGCATGGCTTGGTCGCACAGTTGGCCAAACTGTATGCCAAATGTGTGCCACCCTCTATCCAAGAGGGGTCCAAGTCGTATTGTCTCCTAGGGATCCCACACAGTTTGAAAATAATTTAGTAATCGTGCAGAATGGCTTTGTCCAAGCCTGCACAGTTTTTCCTCCCCCCTTGCATGATTTTTTCAACTATTCATCCTTCATCTAGGTAAGCACAGTTAGGTATAACGGTTACTACTAACTATGAACCAACCATGAAACTTTCACTAGATGACCCTTTTTTCCTCTTTCGTGTTCTAAACCCCTGGGACACCCCCAATCCTCCATGTAAACTCAGGAAACAATTCATTAACCAATTAAAATGTGTATAAGCCAGAAAATTAAACAAGAATGTACCTCATTAGAAATTCGGGATCTTACAACCCCCCCACCATATAAAGGCTTGTCCCCAAGATGTACTCCAAAGAATAACTAAGCCTCCAAGGTAAAAATATCAGTCCACTAGACCCACATATTTTTCTCCCTTTCCCAAGTCTCTTCCTGAATGTTACTAAGCTTCCACAATAATCGAACAAAAGTCACAACCTTTCCTCATGAGACTTTCTCATTATGATCCACAATACAAAATAGATGCTCCTCAAAGTATGCATCATCCTCAAGCTCAACATCATCAACATCAATAACATGATATGGGTCAAGGTGATACTTCCAAATCTATGACATGTGAAAAATATCATGCATTCCACTATACCACTATGGAAGATCCAATCGGTATGTCACCAATTCAATTCTCTCCACAATCTCAAATGGCCCCATGTACCTAGGTTCTAACTTACCTTGTTTATGAATTCGATGATGATACAACCTTGGTGATACCCAAAGAAACACATGACCACCCACCATAAATTCAAGAGGTCAATTACATCTATCATCATACGACTTCTTCCTACTATCATCCATATCCATACGTTTCTAAATCAACTGAATCTGTTCTAATGTCTCCCACATGAGACTTGGTCCCAAAAACTCTGATCCCCCGGTATCCATCCAATATAATAGAGATCTACATGGCCTATTGTAGAGTACCTCATATGTTTCCATTTGAATCATCTCCCAAAAAAATTTATTACAAGAAAACTCAACAAGCACCAAGTAATTCTCCCAAGATTCACTAAAGTCTAGGAAACATTCCCTCAACATGACCTCTAAAACCTAATTAGTATGCTCTGACTGCTTGTATCACTATGGGTAGTAATCCACACTCAAAAAAATCTGGGTAAAAAGTTCCTTTTACAACCCTTTCTAAAAGCACAAAGTAAAACATAGATCATGATCCGAAACTATAGTATGTGGCACCCTGTGAATCCACATTACCTCCCGAACATACAAATCACCCTACTGGTCGATGGTGAAGGTCTCTCGAATCAGTAAGAATTGTGACACCTTGGTCAAATGATCCAAAACTTCCCACATGGCATTGTTCTTCCAATGCATACTCAGAAGACCTACCAAAAAATCCATCTTAATGTTATCCCGCTTCTATTTTGGAATGGGCGACCCAGTCGTTGATGATCGGACTTCACCTTCTGATAGGTGTAGCATCGCATCACAAAACCTACAACTTCATTTTTCATCCATGTCCACCAATACTTTTATGAATATCATGATACATTTTGGTTAAATCAAGATGAACTACCCACATAGAAGCATGAAACACATACATGAACTCTTCTTACATATAAGTAGGCATGATAACATGGCCATGAACATAAATGATCTCATCATCAACAACAGTCCAATGAAAAGGTGACTCCCCACCTTCAAGACTTTCCATCAAGGAAAAAAACTCAGGATCCTCATACTTCCAATCCTTGATCCAGCTCACTAGTGTGGACTCAATTTCCAAGGATGTTAGGTCCATCTTCCCTTGTCCATCATAGACCTATAGATGCATCTCGGTAAATAATTCCAACATCCTACACTCCGAACTATATTCCTAAACCACCTAAGTTTGAGTATTCCAACTCAAAGCATCAATAAAACTGTTTCCCTTTCCTAGTGTGTATACTAGCTCAAAATCAAAGGATTTCATGTAAACAACCCATATTTTCTACTGAAGATTCAAATCGCACAGGGAGAAGATGTAATTAATGGTTTTAAGATCAGTATACATAGTAAAACTCTCTCCCAAAAAATAATTCAATAAACACTTTAAATAATAAACCATCATGGACAAAAAAAAATCATGTGTAGGGTAATTTCATTCATGAGGCCTCAAATGTTGTGACCCATATGCCACAACTTGGTCATCTTGCAACAACACTACCCTAATTCCAACACCAAATGCATCACAAAAAAAGTTATACTACCTATACAATTCAGGTAGGATCAAAATCAATATAGTAGACAACTACTTATTTAACTTCTATAAATAATCATCACATTTCCTAGACCATTCAAATTTGATGCCCTTCTTGGCTAATCACAAATGTGGTGCTACTAAATGGTAAAATTATTTGATGAACCTCCGATAATATCCCACTAAACCCAAAAATATTCAGATAACAAAAACATTCTTGGGTTGCTCCCAAGACACAATTTCTTGTACTTTCTTAGGGTCTACTTACACACCTTCCTTATAGATTATGTGACCTAATAAATGTACCCTTTCAATCCAAAAATTACACTTAAATATCTTGGAATATAGACTATTCTCTCTTAGTGTACTCAGGATAATTTCAAGATATTTTTCATGATCATCATGAGTTTGAGAGTACAGTAATATTTCATCCACAAATAAAATGACAAATTGATCCAGATACTGGTGAAAGTTTCGGTTCATCAGGTCTATAAACACTGATGGCATGTTGGTCAACTCAAACAGAATCACAAAAAACTCATATAAACCATACCTTCTCCTGGAATAAGTTTGTGGTATATTAGAAGTTATCAACCTCATCTAATGATACCCTAATATGAATTATATTTTGGAGAACATAGAAGTTCCTCTCAACTGGTCAAAAATACCATCAATTCATAGAAAGGGATGTTGGTTCTTAACTGTCATCTGATTCAGCCTCTAATAATTGACACACAATTTCAACATCCTATCCGCCTTCTTAGCAAAAAAAATTGGAGATCCCCAAGGTAACGTACTCGGATGAATAAACCCTTTATTCTAAAACTCCTCTAACTAAGTTTTAAGTTCCTAAAGTTTTTCTGGTGATATCCTATATAGTGGAATAGAAATAGGTTATGCTCCCAACAACAACTTAATAATGAACTCAAATTATCATTCAGGAGGTATCCCTAATAAGTATTTAGGAAAAACATCCTGAAACTAATACACTATAATAGGAAAGGAAAGCTACTCTAATACCCCATAATTAATCACAAGACATGCCACTTGGGCTATGAGATCACCCAATTATTGAAAAATTGGCCCTACATGGCCTACTTGGATATATCATTCCCCATGATGAACATAAATATCCCCCTCCAAGGACACAAACATTTCCCTATGGTGGTAAAAATAAATATGGGCCTAATAAAACACCATCCAATTTATCCCAAAGACTATGCCAAAAATTGGCATCTCAAGAACAAGCAAGTCCCGTGGGAAATGATACCTACCAACCTCAAGGGTACCCTCCTTACATTTTCGGTTATTTTATGCTCATATTTATAATTATTCATCAATAACCCCACACATAAATTCTACTATTATAACCAAAAAAATCACAAAATGTGTAGATATAAAAAAAATTGAGGCACCTATATCAAATAAAGCACTAGCAAGCATGGAATCTACAAGAATCATACCTTAAACTATCGATGGTCCAGCCTCACCACCTTTAGGTATATGTTTAAATGAATGGAGATGACTTATACCTCTACCCTAAACTCTGGTCTAAGTTCCTAGTGCTACACTACCCTAAAAATAAGGATTCCCTTGTCCTGGACCACCAAGACTACTACCCTAGACAATGCAGCTAGTCGAGCTCCAACTGCCTGCCTGATATGGGTTAACTGAACCTCTGCCTACACTCTTCAATAGTCTTGATCCTCCATAATTTCCCATTAGTCAAGGGTTAATGTAGAACCTCTAAGCATTCCCCATCTTACCATATTCTCGGCACTCAACTGGTTATTGAGGAAACTGACCTCGCTTGTGTCCCATCCTACTACACTGATAGGAAAAAAACTCAATCACTACCCTGAGAGGTTGGTCCTCTCCTCTGAATACTCTTTCCACCACAATCCTGATGAAAATTATCAAAATGGTACTTCCTACCATTGGAATTTTCACCATTGAATTTCCCAAATAGAATCTCATGCTCAATACCAAAATCCACCTTGAGGTTACCTTCTAAAATAAGGGCATGAACCACCACTTAAACAAACCTATTTAAATAAAATTTATTCACCTGAGAATTAATCTCATGTCTAATTCCATCCTGAAAACATCTTTCTATATCTGCATCATCTCCTTCCAATGATGGGACAAAGCATTTTATGTCGGTGAAGTGGCCAACATAATCCATCACTAAAATAGTCCCCTTGGTCAACCTCATAAACTCTACAGCCTTATCATGCCTCAAGTTATCCAGATAGAAATGTTCTAGAAACTTTTCCTAGAAGTATTTCCGTAATATACCTTCTGCCTTCTCAATATGAATCAAGATATCCCACTAGTGCTTTGCTGGTCCTCGCAACATATAATCCTCCAACTTGACTCTCTTCTTAGGAGGAGTCTCTAGGTGGTCAAGAATTGATTAGATGGAATATATCCAAAACTTTATTTCCTCAAGTCCACCCTCTCCAAAAAAATTAGAGGGTGTTGCAACTGAAACTATCTAGTCAAGTTAAACATACTCATCACAACCCTCCCTGGGTCCTATTCCATCATCTGCATAAAATGAGAAAAGTTCTCACAGAATTGATTTTCCCCTCTAGTGCCCTAGTTCAATGGGGTTTCCTGCTCTACAAATAGAGGATCATTCTTAGCAATATCCTCATGTCACCCAACTAGCACACGTCATCATGATGGAATCTCTCTACAATTCCAAATACGTGTATCAAAAAATATAACATAATATTTTCAAAATTTACGCAAAATAAGTCTCTCTACTATCCATCAACAACTCATTTTTTATACACTATTCTAATGGATTTAATCACATCTCTATCACTACCCTCTATTATCCCTACCACAGTTCATGGTCAACATGGGGTAAACCAACTTAAATTTTCACAAGTCTTTAATTATACACCCTTTGTAACCATTATACCTTTACAATATAAATAGTTTTCCATTTAGGCACCTTTCTATCTTTATAGCTCATCACGCTCAAGTTTTAACCCATTATGACTCTTTATTAGGCACCACTCCTTAGCCATTTCATTAAATTCTTTTAATTTAACCATTTTCATCATTTTTATTAGACACTATTTCTTTCAAATTTCAATGAAAATAGAAGCACTCTATCCAAACATTACACATGTATTTCCCATGTGTGCCTATCATGATGAATGTCACATATCTACCAAGGTAACTAAAATGATGCATGTATGAAAAACCTCATTCCATTCTGACCATGGTAAAAATACCATAAAATAATCACATCACACAATAAGTGCATCACCCAAGGTTAAATAACATCCAACTGTAACAAAAAACATCAAGAACAACAATACCACCCTAGGTATTTGGGTTTTTCCTCATACATGGGTCAGTTACTCCCATAAAAGAGATTATTTTCAACTCCTTAAATGTCATATTCTCCCATCTACCATCCCCATATAGTAATATAATAAAAATGAAAAACCCTCTGATACCTCTCTATAATTCCCACGGCACAGGTGCCACTATATTTGGTACCCTGAGTTAGGTCACCACATGACCTTAGGCACGCCTCCCAATACACCAGAGGCTGCCAAGTAGAAATGAGGGTCTAATGTAATACATGGAGAAACTATACCCTCTTTATCAGAGTAATCTATAGTAGATAATAAAGAGAAATAAGGAAAATAGTATAGCCAATCAACATGAATTATCTACCATTACCCAAAACTGGGTACAAGCCCACAACCAAATAGTAAATATGATATGTCATGACATATAGTGCCAAGTTTAAGGAAACCCAAAATAAAGAAAAACTAAAGAATCCCCAAAACGGGTCCTGACTCCAAGTCTGGATCTCTCATCCATGCACATCCCATGGCCAAATCAACCATCTAGCATAGGGACTTTTCCCTTGTCATGGCCAGAAACCATGGAGTCTACTCGGGTACCCAATGGTGGCCCGAGCAGGGTGTGAGTAAAACTCAGTAGTCCACCACCAATGGTGTCTAAAAAATATTTGGTCTAAAAATATAGTGTATATAGGAACATGATGAATGACAAGAATAAGTAGAAGATAAATAGGGTGTCATTATTTAACAGCTCCCACTTTAGCCACTTTCATTATTCATTTCATGAGTTACCTATTTTCATCAAGTACATTTTGGATTATATCTATCATATAAACTATTCATAAGGATAAAGAAATCAAGTTCCCTATGTCACTAGGGTTAACATTACACAAAGAAATATATAACACTTACCTTGGAGCCTCAGTCCAGGTATTCTTATCCCATGCATCTATTAAGGGCATAGATCCTCAGTCTGGCTCCCTAACCTGTGCATTATAGGGGTGGGGTTTAGATCCTCAATCTAACCTAACCCATGGGAATAAAACCTCAATTCAATACCCCACATACAACAAATCCATGTGAAAATTCTTTTTTAACCACTTAACACATATACCATACTCAAACCATAACTCATTAAATACATCCATCATTTACAACCATAGTTCATTTAACGCATAATCCATATTTATGCCTTGAACCATTTACACATTCCCCCATTTACTTTACTTAACCCATTTAACACATTTTTCATTTATATGTATTATCCCATACACACATTTATCATTTTCAACCCATAATTCATTTCTCATATTTACCATTGTACCAAAAAACCCTTATGCCATGTCAAAAACAAGAACTAATTACCATTAGTTCCATTTCATAACTCAAGATAACATGTCAACATATTCATCATGGTCTCTATCCCATAACAATTCAATTATACACTTAATAACTCAATTCCATGTTCAAGAAAGTGGCACACCCCATGGGTGGCCCTTAACCCTATCAAATCAACCTCAATGCATCCCATAGGGATCATGATGGATTAAATTCATCAATTAACCATTTAATTCATCATTAATACCATGTAAAACCAAATACATAGTATAATATCCCAATCACACAACCACATACACATAAATTAAACCACAAGACTATGGGATATAACTCGTTGGTCACCTACCTCAATTCTATAGACAACTGCATGCTTAACCTTAGTCTTTGATCCCAAATTGAACACCCTTCAAAGCCTTAACCAAATATCCTCTATAAAAAGTGGTTTTTTGGTATTTGGAAGAAGAATAAAAATCCCACAAACCCTAATACAGAAAATTTAAGGAAGAGGAGTGTTAGACTCACCTAGATCTTTTATCCACACCCAACGGTGCTCCAGACGGCTTATAAATAAGGGAGATTGATCCTTGGAAAGTTTAGGATGGTTTGGTTCATCATGATTTCTACTATAGGAATAATGATAAGGAAATTAGGTAATGTTTCATAAATCCCAAGGTGGGGAATGGTAATTTCACCCACTTTTAATGATGTGCATGATTTGGCTGCATGGTTGGCCAAACCATATGTGAACAGTGCACCACCCTCTATCCAAAAGGGGGCTAGGTCACATGGTATCCTGGGGAGCTTGCACAGTTTGAAATATCATGTGGTAACCATGTGGAATGGTTCTGTCTAAGCCTCCATGATTTCACCTCCCCCCTTGCACATTTTTACCTACTGTGCACCCCTCCTCTAGGTAATCATGATTAGGGGGCATGGTTACTACTAACTATACATCAACTGTGCAACATACACTGGATGGATTCTTTTTTATTATTTCAGGTCTTGAACCCCTAGGTTACCCCCAAGCCTCCACATAAACTCAGTAATAAATTCATTAAACCATTAAAAGTTTTCTAAGCTAAAAAGTTAAATAGGGACGTACCTCATTAGAAATTCAAGATTCTACAAGCTTAGATGCTCAATAAGGTTAAACAAGGGAGATATCAAAGATCACTTAAGCATAACATGATCTTAAGGGTATAAGAACATGGTATTAACATTTGAAAACCATACCAATCATATCATATATCATAATATTGATCCATGTCATAAATCTTGGTAGTTTATAAGACATGAATCTTAAAGTAATAAAAGAACATGATCCATGAGAGCATAAAATTGGCATAAAACATAAGTTTTTGGCCCACACATAATCATAAAAAATCATTTCTTTAGTTAAGGTTGACTACCAAGACTATCACAGTGGATTGGGTTCACTCCACATTATATCATATCCTTATTCAAGGTTCGATCTCAATACTATCATAATGAATAGAGTCCCTTACTGAACTGGGATCACTCTGTATTTCAATCCTTATTATCTTATAAAATTTCCATATTTTTCCAATGCATTGGAGGGTTATATAATTCTAGGACCACCCATCACATAATCATAATATTTTCTTATGTGTGCCACAAGATCATAAATCATTAATCATATATCATAACCCATGGAAAGGAAATAGGTTTCATAAACATTTCAACATTTTATCATAACATAACCCATGGAAAGTAAATGGGTTTCATAAAAATATCACCACCATAATTGTAAATCATCCATACAAATAATAAATATGGTATCCTCGTATAATATCCCTATTAAAACATAAGTATCATCAAAGTATGTTATCATAAATGAATTTTTTTTTAAAATAATTTGGAATAGTTCATGAAGAAAATACACTTTTCATTTTGGAATCACTTATTTAAAATATATAAATTCACAAAATAATAAGGAAAAAAATTTATTTGAAAATAAACTTGGAAAATTGAAGAATAAATATTCAAATCATTGAGCGTTCATTATGGTGGAAAATTATGTTCATGTTGTGTGTGTTAAAACAAATATTTCTTTTTCATTTTTGATAAAAATTCAAAAGCACCTCATTAAAAAAATGACAAGAAGATTAATTTGATAAAATTTATAGAAAGTTAAACATGGTTAAAAATTAACTTAAAATTTCATATTAGAATATAAAAACCATTCTTGAAAACATTTTAAATAAAACATGGATATTGAAGAAAAAGATTCCCGACCAAAGAGGAAACAAAGTTTGTTTTCTTAAAAACAATCGGTCATTTTAAGTACCATGGAAAATAAAATGATTCTGTAACTTCAAAATTTCATGGATAACCATAGGAGAATAAAATTAAATGGTTTTATCTGAAAAGTATTATATAACTTCTTTCAATGTAAATTCAAGCATAAACAATCCCGATTAAAATAATATTGAAACATAAATCCCTTACCACTTTGGTAACTTTCTAATTTAAATATCATGAAATATAGAACATTATATGGATATTTATATGTCCATAATTTTCAAGATAATCATCATAAAATATATTAATGGTTATAATATAAACCACATAAAATAAACAAGTGGTGAATGTTATATGTTTCTTATAAAAATAAAAGTGAGGAAAAAATCCCTTACCTCAAGTTTGACTTGATTAGAAAGTACTCTAACCACATATATAATATATTTAAATTTATTATAATTCTATAAAATAATCATTTACATACTTATAATATCATATTTTAACCACTTATAACATTACAACACCCATTTATTAATAATTCCTTATTAAAATCATCTTTTTAGAATGTTAACTCTTTCGTTTTTAATTAGAATTTCGGTTTGGTAGTTTTAGTACTTGTAATTTAATAATCATTACATAATATAAATTTTTTTAATAATAATATAAATATCATATATATTTATTATATGTATATTTATAGTCATCCATAAAAGGTAGATAAATAAAAATTAATTACACCATTCATGGTGATGGCGGGTCGTACGTATGCATGAACGTTGTTTTCACTTTTCGACGGATGGAACGAAAGAAAGGTAACTAATAATTATCCTTTATAGAATCAATATTATATCATATATATAATATATATTTATTAAATCTATCCTTATTACTATTTATGTAAAGTGGAAATGAAAAATGAATCACATCACTTTGTGGAGGTGGTAGTCTATACATAGGCACAAGCGGCGTTATTGTTTTCCAACAGATGGGAAGGTAAGAAAGTAGATATGATATTATAATTACAAAATAATTATTATATAATAAATATGATATATATATATATATATTAAACATATCATAATAACCATCCATGAATGATGGATATGTAAAATGGATTTTATCTCATTGTGGAGGCAGTAGTCTATATGTATGCATGAGCAATACTTTCACTTCCCATTTGATGAAAAAGAGGGTGAATAATGGTGTTTCCATCATAATAATAACATTTAATTATATTAAGGAAACTAAAATTATTATTTTATGATTAATACCACATATTTAGAATAGGCACAAGAAGAAATAATTTGAAAGAGGTTGGGTAAGACGATTACCTCTTCTTCGATAGGACTCCTTTAGATTCCTTTTTAAGGACCCTTTGAATGGTATTTTAGGAAGATATTAACATATAATTCATGTATATGGAATATTAGAATATAATTTTTTATTTTTTTATCAATCTAGATGGCTAAAAGTGGTGTAAATAAGAGAAAGGAGGTGGTCCTTTTTTAAGTGAAGGGAGAGGTCACACTTGGAATTTCTTAAAATATTAAAATATAATAATGTCATACTTAATAAAAATGATTCAAAATGGATAGGTATTTTAAGTTGGGATATTATGTGGTATAAATATGTCCATACAATAAGATTTAGATAAGTTTAATTGGAAAATTTTCTCTTATCACTTGGTTTAACACCCTAGTAAACTCGTCTTAACTTTAACAATGGTAACAATTTTTTACTATTATTACTATTCATTATGACCAAAAATGAAAGTGGCCTATAAAAATTGGGCCCTATTGATAGCACAGACACCCCGCCTTAACATGTTCATCAGGTCCAGGCCTGTCAGGTACCACCAGTTTCCCCGTAGACACGCGGTCCCCTCCTCTAGGGCCCACCCTTGTCCCCAAATGGGTCATAAGACTAATGAATATCCATAAAGTAAAACACATGTTCTTTCTAGTGTGATTTTTCCTCACTTTCACACACCCTAAGAAACTTCCTATAAGATCACCCATCCTAATCACAAATTCAGGCCAAGCATACTTAAATGTGGATTTCGAATCATGTAAGCTCCTGAAAAGAAAGGTGTTCCTTATTTACTTGAGTCATATCATTTAGTATTTTAACCCTTTAACATTATGGGGTGTTAGATTCACCCCCCTTTTGATAACAAT